>UESW01002015.1:105416-128216 GCA_900491605.1 Calamus simplicifolius | reverse complement strand
TAGGTGATACCAGCCCGGGGGTGTCCTTAGGACTGTGGGGCCGCCGAGCTCCTTTGAAGAATTATCTCTCGGGGGTAGTCGGATACCCCCAAGAGTTTGACTCGGGGCCGCCTAAGTCATGGACTTGAACCTCCTCAGGGGTAGGTGATACCAGCCCGGGGGTGTCCTTAGGACTGTGGGGCCGAGCTCCTTTGAAGAATTGTCTCTCGGGGGTAGTCGGATACCCGCCTGAGTTTGACTCGGGGCCGCCTAAGTCATGGACTTGAACCTCCTCAGGGGTAGGTGATACCAGCCCGGGGGTGTCCTTAGGACTGTGGGGCCGCCGAGCTCCTTTGAAGAATTGTCTCTCGGGGGTAGTCGGATACCCGCCAAGAGTTTGACTCGGGGCCGCCTAAGTCATGGACTTGAACCTCCTCAGGGGTAGGTGATACCAGCCTGGGGGTGTCCTTAGGACTGTGGGGCCGCCGAGCTCCTTTGAAGAATTGTCTCGGGGGTAGTCGGATACCCGCCAAGAGTTTGACTCGGGGCCGCCTAAGTCATGGACTTGAACCTCCTCAGGGGTAGGTGATACCAGCCCGGGGGTGTCCTTAGGACTGTGGGGCCGCCGAGCTCCTTTGAAGAATTGTCTAAGGAAATCTCCAAATATGTGATCTATTAATTTTGGATAATACATTCATTACATTACTGGTATTGCGGAGATTATCTGCGTTCCACGTTCGGGGGATTAGTCGCCCATTCAGATCTTCAAGTCGGTACGCTCCACGGTGAAGGACTTCTGCTACCGGTAGGGCCCTTCCCAGTTCGGAGACAATTTGCCCCCTTCCGTTGGTTTGGACACCGAAGCCTTTCTCAGAACCAAATCTCCCTGACGGAAGCTTTTCGAGCGGACGCGGGTATTATAATACTCGCTACCCGCTGCTGATAGGCCGCCATTTTAATTGAGCTCGATCTCTTGCTTCATCAATGAGGTCAAGACTGGCTCTTAAATTAGGGAGGTTGTCAGCTTCATCATATGATTCCACTCGAATACTTGGCAGGCCAATCTCGACGGGAATAACAGCTTCGGAACCGAAAACCAGATTGAACGGCGTCTCTCCTGTCGGTGTGGGAGTTGTGTGGTATGCCCAGAGCACACTCGGGAGTTCTTCCACCCATTTCCTTTGGATGCATCCAGCCTGGTCCTCAGTCCCCGCAATATCATACGATTCGTAACCTCAGCCTCTCCATTAGATTGTGGATGGCCGACGGAGGCGAATCGATGTGTGATGCCGAGATCGGCGCAAAAAGTCTTGAAGGCAACGTTGTCGAATTGTCGGCCGTTGTCAGTGACAAGAGTATGGGTATGCCGAATCGACAAATAATGGCTTTCCAGAAAAAGGCTTTGACCTTGGCTTCAGTGATCCTAGCGAGTGCTTCGGCTTCGACCCACTTAGTAAAATAATCGACGGCGACTAGCAGGAATTTTCGCTGTCCCGATGCCGGAGGAAAGGGCCGAGGATGTCCATGCCCCATTGAGCGAAAGGCCAGGGAGCAAAAAGAGGGTTCAACTGAGAAGCCGGTTGTCGCTGAATACAGGCATACCGTTGGCATTGGCCACATCTTTTCACTAGTTCAGTTGCATCTTCTTGCATAGTTAGCCAATAATATCCTTGTCGGAGGGCTTTACGTGCCAGAGATCGGCCTCCTGAATGATTCCCACAGATGCCTTCATGAATTTCCCTAAGAACATAATCCGCGTCTGCCGAGCTGACGCACTTGAGAAGAGGCTGGGAAAAGGATCTCTTGTAGAGTCGGCCATCTAGCAGTACAAACTTAGAGGCCCTCCGCTTGAGCAGCTTGGCTTCTTCATGGTCAACTGGGAGACGCCGTCCTTCAAGTATCCGGATATAAGCGTCCATCCAGTTTCTTCTTGGGTAATGGGCAAAGTTTCTTCCACGGCCTCGATGCTAGGTGTCTCCAGATACTCAATGTAGGTTTTGCCCATGGCGCTGTCCACGGACGTAGCAAGCCGGGCCAACATATCAGCCCTAGCATTCTCCCCTCTAGGGATGTAACTAATGTGAAGTGATCTAACAAGGGAATTAATAGTTTAACCTTGCTTAGATACTGGGACATGATAGGGTCCCGAGCCTCATACTCCCCGGACACCTGGGCAGAAATAAGCTGTGAGTCAGTGAAAGCTCGGAGATGCTTGATTCCCATCCCATGTGCTAGTTTGATTCCGGCTAAAGCTTCATATTCAGCTTGATTGTTAGTAGCTTCAAAGAGGAAACGAAGAGCATACTCCAGCACCACACCCTCCGGGCTGGCGAGAATAAGACCAGCCCCGCTCCCCTGGGAGTTGGAGGCTCCATCGACGTGGAGGACCCATGCCTTCATCATTCTCCTCCTCGACATCTAAAAGAATCCGGGGGGACTCCTCTTGATGCTCTTCAGACCAAGTGCACTCTACTAGGAAGTCGGCCAAGACCTGGGATTTCAAAGCTGCTCTGGGCTAAATGACAAGTCGAACTCCCCTAGTTTGATGGCCCACTTAGCCAACCGGCCAGAAGTATCAGGGCGAGACAAAATGGCTCTGAGAGGCTGATCAGTAAGCACGACTATAGGATGAGCTTGAAAATAGGGTCTGAGTCGTCGGGCGGAGATGACCAAAGCAAAAATGACCTTCTCTGTCCTGGAATACCTCTCTTCTGCACCATGAAGTACCTTACTGGTATAATATACAGGTCTTGAGTGCGTGGTCGCCGATACGCACCAGAACGGAACTGACGGCTTCCGAGGAAGCCGCAAGATAAGGAAGAGCTTTTCTCCCTCCTCCGGTTTAGACAACAGGGGCGGTGTGGACAAGAACTCCTTAAGTTCTTCAAAAGCCCGTTGACAGTCTTCCGTCCACTCAAAACCGTCCGCTTTACGTAGGACCTTGAAGAAGGGTAAACACCTCTCAGCCGATCTGACAAAAATCGGCTTAATGCTGCTATCCTCCCGGTGAGTTGTTGTACCTCTTTTTACACTGGCCGCCTCATATCAAGAATGGCTTGAATCTTCTCTGGGTTTGCTTCAATTCCCCGCCGGGTCACCAGAAAACCCAAGAATTTCCCTGCGGTAACTCCAAACGCACATTTGCGGGGTTAAGCTTTATTCTATGGAGCCGGAGGTTGTGGAAAGTTTCCTGCAGGTCGGCGACATGGTCAGTGGCACAGGTGCTCTTTGTCAACATATCATCTACATATACTTCCATGTTGCGGCCAAGCTGGTCTTTAAAAACTTTGTTCATCAGCCTCTGATAGGTAGCTCCTGCATTCTTCAATCCGAAGGGCATTACTTTATAACAATAATGCCCTTCTCAGTGATAAAAGTATGCTCTTCATCCGGGGTTCATTTTTATTGGTTGTACCCCGAGAAAGCATCCATGAAGCTAAGAAGTTCATAGCCGGAGGTAGAATCTACTAACTGGTCGATCCGGGCAACGGAAAACTGTCCTTAGGACAAGCTTTGTTAAGATCGGTGTAGTCGATGCAGATCCTCCACCCTCCGCTGGCCTTCCGGACCATGACCACATTGGCTAGCCAGTCAGGATATTGTGCCTCTCGAATATGACCGCCATAAGCAATTTGTCCACTCTTCGTCAATGATCCTCTGCCGCTCAGGAGCGAAACTCCTTTTTTTCTGGCGGACAGGGCGGCAGCTTGGGTTGATATTAAGTTGATGAGTGATCACCTCTGGAGGAATTCCGACCATATCCGTCATTTTCCAGGCGAAGACATCCGCATTCGCCGATAAGAAGGCTAGGAGCTGATCCCGGGCTTCAGGGGGGAGGAACTCACCAATCTGCACGGTCTTGGTAGAATCGCCTCCCAGGGGCAAGATATCAGACGCTCCGCTGGCTCTCCTCTCCGCTCAATTTCTCTGGGATCAAACGACTCGGCGACCGGGGGAATCCCAACCGCCTGGGGACTAGGGCTAGATGATAACAGGGTCTGACCGAGTTCACCTCCCCACGCATCTCGCCGACTCCTTGATTAGTAGGGAATTGCACCAATAGGCGCTTGGTAGATATAACTGCATCTAACATATTCAACCCGGGGCGACCGAGAATGGCATTGTAGGCCAAGGGGACCCGAACCACCAGAAAGTCCAGCATTACCGTGCTCTGACATGGCGGCGATCCTGCCGTCGCCGGCAGGGTAATCTCGCCCTCCACTCGTATAGAGTCTTAGTGAAACCAACCAGAGGGACGGCTACAGGTCGAAGAGAGTCAGAGATAAATTCATTCGAAGAAATGCATCATAAGTAAGCACATTGGCGGAGCTTCCACTGTCGATTAAGATCCTCTTTACAGGGTGTTTAGCGACCGTCATTGAAACGACGACGCTATCATCTTTTACAACACTACCCCCGCTATATCTCCCTTAAAAGGGATTACATCATCTAGTTCTCCCCCTCCCTTGGCCTCTTAGAAGATGATGCTCCTCCATGGGAAATCATGCCCACCATCCGCTCTGTCGGGGTGTTGTCAATGTTGGCTTGAGCTGGAGGAGGTCCCATCAAAGCTGGTACGGGCAGGAGCCTCTTTCTTCTGGATGTACTGCCCAAGATATCCCCTCTGGATGAGCTCTTCGATGGCTTGCTTCAGATTCCGACATTCTTCAGTGTCATGGCGTAATCTCTATGGAAACGGCAATAACGGCTCCTGTCGCGCGCAGCGCCCTTCTTCAACGGAGGTGGACGCCGCAAATAAGGCTCGTTTTCAATTTCCATAAGGATATGGCCCGGGGCGCTAGGAGGGGTGTAAGATGGTCTTCTCTGGGGCCAGGCTCTTGCGGCGGTCAGTCGGTCGGCACGAAGGCTCGGACTTCTTGGGAGGGGGCCCGCTCAACTCCGGGCGAGCGAATCTCTTGCCAGTCCTCTCCTCCGCACCTCTCCTTGATGAATCAGCTTCGTCGGCGCGGATGTACTTCTGCGCGCGACTCAAGAGGTCAGCATAAGAGCAAGGAGGTCTCTTGTCTAGAGAATAAGTAAAACGGGAGGGACAGAGCCCCCGCTTCAAAGCCAGCGTAGCCACAACATCATCAAGATGATAGACTTCCAGGGCCGCCACCTTGAAACGGGTTATAAAGTCTTTCAGAGGTTCTCCTTCTTGCTGCTGCACGGAGAACAAATTGTCCGCCACTCGAGGAATCTTCCGACAAGCGTCGAAATGAGCCAAGAAAGACCTTTCCAGTTGTCGAAAAGAATCAATGCTACACGAAGGCAGACGGGAGTACCAAACATGGGCCGCCTTACGGAGAGTGGCCGGGAAGGCAATGCACAGGAGAGCATCAGTCGCTCCTTAGACTTGCATAATGGCTTTATAGCTCTCTAGATGATTTAGGGGATCAGTGGTGCCGTCATAGGGGTCCAGTTGGGGGAACCGGAATCTCCTTGGAATAGGTTCCTCCATAACTCGCCGAGTAAGAGGAGGGCATGTCATAATCCGACCCCGGCTGATTGTTGATTCTTTGACTAAGTTCCTCCAGCCTCCGATCTTGCTCATCAAGGCGCCTCTCCATCTGATCAGCCATATGTCCCCCGGCTGGCTCAGGGGAATAAGATGCGGACCGACGACGCCACCGGCGGTGCTCTGCGTAAGGCTCCTTCCTCCCCGCCGCCCGACGGGTGGGCTCCCCGAGGAATGGGTGAGAGAGCGTGAACTGCCCCGGGAACTTTGAGAATGAAGTCCACCTGAGGAATAGGGGTGGAGAGGCTTTGTCGGAGGGGATCTCCCTCGAGTTGATTGTCGGCTGACAGGAGTAGCCGATCTGGACAGCAGAGGTGGCTCAAGCCGTTGTCGGGCTCCTCTAGAATGCTATTCCTGCATCTGCTGAACCATCCCAACAAGGGTTTGAACTTGCTGGGTAAGGATCGCTAATGGGTCCTGGGGAATAGCTGGAGCCGGCAGTGGCGAGGAAGAAACCGGAGGGTTTGACTTTACCGGCTCGGAAGAGCAAAGAGTCTTGCAACCATGATCGGGAGGTAAGAGATGCCCCCCAGACCAATCAGAGGGATCCTCTTCCGGAGATCTAGAGCCCATGTTCGTAGAACAGGAGTTGCTAGTCGCAGCGAGCCCCCTACCTGGCGCGCCAATCTGTTGATGATGAATCACCAGTAAAGATTGAAAAAGTTTTCTTTGTTACAAGATCTCCTACTGAAGGAAGAGAAAAAACCCCCCCTTTCTGGGTCTCCCCCCTCTTATATCTTTCGAGCTTCCAAAAAAAATGTTCCTTTCTCCTTTTCGTCATCATATCGTCAGTATCGAGTCATTTTTCTTTCTTTCTTTTTACTCTCTTTTTTCCTGGATAAAAAATCAATGTGTAAGATAAAAGTTAGCTTCAGACGAGAGCGTACCACGTGGTTATTTATCGATAATTAATAGCATAGGTATTAAGAAACTTGCTCCGAAAGCTAAGGATCTTCTGATGATTTCGGTTTTCCCAAGGGAATGTCAGGGTTAGTGGGAATGTCAGAGTCAGAGAAGAGTTATCTAGCCCTAAAACAGGTGCTCAGTATCTCCTTTATTCGAGCTTTTCGATGGATGGTGATGCTCCAGCGTTTGTCTTATTCGAGTCATTTAAAGCGTCATGATGCTCAATGATTCTCGATTTCTGTTCCGGACACGACAGCTCATCGCGTTTAGTGCTTCTGATACGAGAATGATTCCAAGACTAGAGGCCGCCTAGGACGAGAGGCCGCCCAGGACCTGGGGGCCGCCAGGACTAGGGGCCGCCCAGGACCCGGGGGCCGCCTAGGACCAGGAGGCCGCCCAGAAGCTGGGGCCGCCTAGGACTAGGGACCGCCCAGGACTTGGGGGCCGCCTAGGACCAGGAGGCCGCCCAGAACCTAGGGGCCGCCTAGGACTAGGGGCCGCCCAGGACTAGAGGCCATCCAGGACTTGGGGGCCGCCTAGGACTAGAGGCCGCCCAGGACCTGGGGCCGCCCAGGACCCGGGGGCCGCCTAGGACTAGGGACCGCTTAGGACCTGGGGGCCGCCTAGGACTAGAGGCCGCCCAGGTCCTGGAGGCCGCCTAGGACGAGAGGCCGCCCAGGTCCTGGAGGCCGCCTAGGACCTGAGGGCCGCCTAGGACTAGGGGTCGCCCAGGACCTGGGGGCCGCCCAGGACTAGGGGTCGCCCAGAAGCTGAGGGCCGCCTAGGACCAGGGACCGCCCAGGACTTGGGGGCCGCCTAGGACCAGGGACCGCCTAGGACTTGGGGGCCGTCTAGGACCAGGAGGCCGTCCAGGACCTGGGGACCGTCTAGGACCAGGAAGCCGCCCAGGACCCGGGAGCCGCCTCGGACCAGGAGGCCGTCCAGGACCCGGGGGCCGCCTAGGACCAGGAGGCCGTCCAGGACCCGGGGGCCGCCTAGGACCAGGAGGCCGCCCAGGACCCGAGGGCCGCCTAGGACCAAGGGGCCGCCCAGGACCCGGGGGCCACCTAGGACCAGGGGACTGCCCAGGACCGGGGGCCGCCTAGGACCGGGGGCCGCCTAGGACCGCCCAGGACCAGGGGACCGCCCAGGACCCGGGGGCCGCCCAGGATCAGGGGACTGTCCAGGACCCGGGGGCCGCCCAGGACCAGGGGACCGTCCAGGACCCGGGGGCCGCCCAGGACCAGGAGGTCGTCCAGGACCCGGGGGCCGCCCAGGACCAGGAGGCCGTCCAGGACCCGGGGGTCGCCTAGGACCAGGAGGCCGCCCAGGACCCGAGGGCCGCCCAGGACCAGGAGACCGCCCAGGACCCGGGGGCCGCCCAGGACCAGGAGGTCGCCCAGGACCCGGGGGCCGCCCAGGACTAGGAGCCGCTCAGGACCCGGGGGCCACCCAGGACTAGGGACCGCCCAGGACCTGGGGGCCGCCTAGGACGAGAGGCCGCCCAGGACCTGGGAGCCGCCTAGGACTAGGGGCCGCCCAGGACCTGGGGCCGCCTAGGATCAGGAGGTCGCCCAGAACCTGGGGGCCGCCTAGGATCCCGATCTTACTTCCGGTTTACCAACCATATCAGGACCTATTAGCAATGGTAGATTATGAGGAAACGTTGAGCATGACTCAGAACCATTCTTAGCAAATTATTGAAGTTTCTGCAAACTTAATCTAAAAGTACATAATATATGTAAAAAGACCTTTTCCTATTCAATAACATGATATCCTTATGGTTTACTCAAACAACTGGAATTATAAAATTCTGAAGCAGCGATCTGAAAACATTAACTGCATATGGTAACTCCACATGGTACCGAAGAATCCAGTAAACATCAAGAACAAGCATTTTCAACATTTATTTTAAAAATCTATTGGGGGGTAGAATCATCATTGCATCGATAATCGTACAAAGGGACTGAGACCGACCCTATCCCTCCGCCCGCTACGATATGCCCCCGAGGGATAAGCTAAGCTAATATGGCCCGTCAGGCCATGCGACCTCCCCCGAGCTTCCTATAGCTCGGCTTCCTCCGGGCTTCCATAGCTCGGCTCTCTCCGGGCTTCCATAGCTCGGCTTCCTCGAGCCTTCCATAGCTCGGTTTCCCCGAGCCTCCCGTGGTTCGGCTTCCCCAAGCCTTCCATAGCTCGGCTCCCTCTAGGCTTCCATAGCTCGGCTCCCTCCGGGCTTCCATAGCTCGGCTTCCCCGAGCCTTCCATAGCTCGATTTCCCCCGAGCCTCCCGTGGTTTGGCTTCCCCGAACCTTCCATAGCTCGGCTCCCTCCGGGCTTCCATAGCTCGGCTTCCCTAAGCCTTCCATAGCTCGGTTTCCCCCGAGCCTCCCGTGGTTCGGCTTCCCCGAGCCTTCCATAGCTCGGCTCCCTCCGGGCTTCCATAGCTCGGCTTCCCCGAGCCTTCCATAGCTCGATTTCCCCCGAGCCTCCCGTGGTTTGGCTTCCCCGAACCTTCCATAGCTCGGCTCCCTCCGGGCTTCCATAGCTCGGCTTCCCTAAGCCTTCCATAGCTCGGTTTCCCCCGAGCCTCCCGTGGTTCGGCTTCCCCGAGCCTTCCATAGCTCGGCTCCCTCCGGGCTTCCATAGCTCGGCTCTCTCCGGGCTTCCATAGCTCGGCTTCCTCGAGCCTTTCATAGCTCGGTTTCCCCGAGCCTCCCATGGTTCGGCTTTCCCGAGCCTTCCATGGTTCGGATTTCTCCGGGCTTCCATAGCTCGGCCTCCTTGAGCAATCCATGATCCGATACTCACCTCCACGGAACCTGGCGCGGGAGAGCCTAAACCTATCACAACAGAATCCCAGACAAAGAATTATGTCGAAGAGTGGCCTAGGACCTAATACAGCTACATGGGACCTGCACATCTACCAGATCTCAGGCCAACAAGGAGCTCTCCTAGCCGTCGATCCCTTAACGAACAAGATATGGATCCCAACGGCCCCACAACGGCCTGATTCGATTCATCTCCGTACCATAACAACCTTCGAACCTTCTGGAAGGCGCTCAAGATCCAGGTGATAGCCTATAAATACGACACTCCCAGATTCTCTCAGGTACGCGCTCACTGCCCCTGGCTCACTCTCACACTCTCACTCTCCCCCACTACTCGTCGGTGCTCCCTAGAGCTCCCGATCGGCCACCACTGGAGAGACTCCCCGGAGAGATCCACCTCCCCATTTTCTGTTGATCACCGATCCCCTGCTGACTTGAGCGTCGGAGGGTCTTCCGCGGAGGGCCACCCCCAACGCCTCTCGCACGAGGACTTCTGTGCAGGTCCACCCAGGAGGAAGCCCAGACCAGGAGATCGACCGCGCCCGAGTCGGAAGACGGATCCCGGCGGCAACAGATTGGCACTAGAGGAAGGACCTCAAGTCCCATTAAAACTTGAAGAAAGAAGATAAGGATCTCGATCTGGAGTAGAACCTCTCCAATGGCTAATCGGAGAAGAGCAACCTTTGAAGCCCAAGACCAGATCGTCGCTCAAAGATCTGATCCGACAAGCAACACGGCGCCGCAGCCTCCACCAGTTGAGACCCCGTCACCGCCAGTCATCTCGGTGACTCAGGACCAGTTCGCCACGCTGGTCCAGCAGGTCCAGGCCCTGACCTACCTGGTTCAGGAGCGTTTCGCAGCTCCCCCAGCTCCGCACCTTCATAGGGAGACCGCAGCTCCTCCCTCTCCGGCCACCTCCTCCTCTGGTCCGCATGAAGCCATGGACCCCCCACACCGACCCAGAGGGGACAAACCGGTCCCGCGAGGCAGCTATGACAGGGATCCCCCCAGATCTCGACGAGCCTGGACCCTTTCCCCGGTGTCCTCCCACCATGATTCAACGTCGTCCCTGCGCTCTCCCCGCCCAGCTCCTCCTCTAACCGCTGAAGAGGAGATCCGTCGACAAATCCGAGAGATGCGTCAGGAGCTGGACGCCGCCAAGCAGGCCCATTCGCCTCAGCCCAAGGCGGAACAAGGCATCCCTTTCTCTAAAGGGATCATGGAGGAAGTGATTCCCTCCCATGTCAAACTACCTGCCGTCGAGCCATACCACGGCTCTTCTGACTCGGATGATCATCTCAGCAGCTTTCGGTCAATAATGATGTTCCACGGAGCATCCGACGCGATCCTCTACCGCGCCTTCCCCTCCACCCTCAGAGGATCTGCCCGAACCTGGTTCAACGCCTTAAAACCAGATTCCATTGATTCATTTGACGAGCTGAGCCGTCTTTTTATTGGCCAGTTCGTCAGCAGCCGCCGTCACCGACGGAGATCCGACTCCCTCTCCGAAGTCAAGCAGAGAGAGGGGGAGTCCCTGAGAAACTATCTTGGCCGCTTCAACAAGGCCATGCTAGAGGTGGACCACCTTAATCATGAGGTGGCTATGTCCGCCTTAGCAGGGGGAGTTTCGAAGGAAAGCGACTTCTACCTGGCGATGGAAGTCAGCTACCCCCCAAACCTCTCCGATATGATGGTCCTGGCAGACAAATATGCCAGGGTCGAAGAGTCGCGGAGAGTCGCCCGTGCCAAGCTGGCGAAGAAGAAAGAGCCCAGAGGCCCTGACAGGCACCGACCCGTCCGTCGGCCAAGTCCACCTCGCCGCCAAAGAGTTCCCCCACCGCCGCCGAGGAATCGCTTCCGGAGCCCGCCCAAGCGGTTCAACCGCTACACTCAGCCAACTGTGCCCCGGGCGCAGATCCTCATGGAGATAGAGCGCCAGCTTCCCCGGCCAGCTCCTCTTCGAGGGAACCCAACCCGGAGGGATCCCACCAAATACTGCCGCTACCAACGGGAGCATGGCTACGACACTAAGGAATGCTGGCAGCTGAAAAATGAGATTGAGAGGCTAATCCAACATGGCTGACTGAACCAATTCAGAAGGGCTCCTGAGCCAGGACAAGGGGGGATCGCCAGCCTGAACTTCAACAACCTCCTCCTCCACCAAATCCGCCCGTGATCAGCCACATCAACGTGATCGAAGAGGCCGGCGGCTCGAGCTCCAGAAATGATGACGCTGGATCGCGCCAAAGAAAGCGCGGACGGGCGAGCTCTCCTTCTCCGACGACGATCTCGAGGATACAGTTTTCCCATGATGATGCGCTAGTTGTATCCCTCAATTTAATGACTACGATGTAAGCCGAATCCTTGTTGACAGTGGAAGTTCTGTGAATGTTTTGTACCTCGATGTGTTTGCCAAGATGAGATTGCTCACAGAAAACCTTCGAGCTGTGAATTCCACCTAATGGGATTCACAGGCGACATCATCATCCCGGAAGGGGTCGTAACCATGACGGTTCATGCAGGAGCCTGCCCCTTGTGGCCACAGTTCACACGGACTTCCTGGTAACCAAACTCAGGTCTCCATACAACGCAATATTTGGCAGACCCGGCCTGATGTCCCTCAAGGCAGTTGTCTCCATCCCACACCTGTCCATGAAATTCCCCACAGGGCGGGGAGTTGGAGTTGTCCAGGAAGCCAAACCATGGCTCGACAATGCTTTGTTACCAGCCTTCAGTCTAGAATGCCGGAGGTTGACGGGCTGGACGCTCGGAAGATTTCGCCGAACAGCGAGGAGAACCGCCGAGGAACTGGAAGAAGTGCCGTTGGATGAGGCCCGTCCCGGCCGAACCATAAAGATTGGGTCGCTGCTAAAGGGCGAACCTCGGTGCAAGTTGATCGAATTTCTCCGAAGCAACGCCGACGTCTTCGCTTGGTCCGCCTCTGACATGCCAGGAATCAGTCCTGAGGTCCTCGTCCATCGCCTTAACGTGGATGAGATGTACCGGCCCGTCAAGCAGAAGAAGAGGAGCTTTGCCCCAGAGCGGCAGAAGGCTATTGAAGAGGAGGTCGAAAACTCATCAAGGCAAACTTTATCCGGGAGGTAAATTACCCGAACTGGCTATCAAATGTCGTCATGGTGAAGAAGTTGAACGGCAAGTGGCGGATTTGCATCGACTTCACCGACCTCAACAAACCTGCCCGAAGGACAGCTTCCCTCTCCCCGGATCGATCAGCTTGTGGACGCCACCTCGGGTCATCAAATGCTGACATTCATGGACGCTTACTCCGATTACAATCAGATTCGGATGGCCCCCGAGATGAAGAAAAGACCGCCTTCATAACCGACCGAGGTACTTACTGTTACCGTGTTATGCCTTTTGGTCTTAAAAATGCAGGAGCCACCTACCAAAGGCTAGTCAACAAAGTATTCAAGGACCAAATCGGCCGGAACATGGAGGTTTATGTCGACGACATGCTGGTTAAAAGCAAAGAAGCATCGCAGCACATCAAGGACCTCTCGGAGAGCTTTGCAACGCTCCGCAAGTATAGGATGAAGCTCAATCCGACTAAGTGCGCCTTCGGCGTTAACTCCGGGAAGTTCCTCGGCTTCATGGTCTCCCAGCGAGGTATCGAAGCTAACCCCCAGAAGATTCAAGCTCTTCAACAAATGGCGCCTCCAGCACCTATTAAAGAAGTCCAGCGCCTAACTGGGAGGATAGCGGCTCTCAACCGCTTCGTGGCGCCCTCAGCCGAAAGATGCCTCCCCTTCTTCAAAACCTCCGGTCGGCTAAGAACTTCCAGTGGACCCCCGAGTGTCAAAAATCATTCCAAGATCTCAAGAAGTACCTCGGCTCGCCCCCACTCCTCAGCAGTCCAAGTCCAGGCGAGACACTGTTCCTATATCTGGCTGTTTCAGAAGGTGCTATCTGCTCGGTGCTAGTCAGGGAGGAAAACAAGGTCCAGAAGCCAATTTATTATGTCAGCAGGCTACTCCGCGACGTGGAGACAAGATACAACCGAATTGAAAAGATGGTGTTGGCCTTGATCACCTCAGTTCGGAAGCTGCCATACTTCCAGGCGCATTCTGTGACGGTCCTGACCGACCAACCCATCAAGGCGTAGTCCACCGCCCAGAGACATCAGGGAGAATGACCAAGTGGGCCGTCGAGCTGAGCGAGCATGATATCCACTTTCAGCCTCGCCCGGCCATCAAAGCTCAGGTGTTAGCCGATTTCCTCCTCGAGTGTACCATCCCGGAGGACGGCTCCACCCCCGACTCCCCCAAAAAACCGAAATCTGGTGCCGGTGGCTCCTCCATGTCGACGGGTCATCTAACGCTCATCGCTCCGATGCGGGCCTGTTCTCACCAGTCGGAGGGGGCGACCTTTGAATATGGTGTCCGCTTCTCCTTCCCGGCCTCAACAACGAAGCTGAGTATGAAGCCTTGCTGGCCGGTCTCCGAATCGCCCGCACCTGAAGGTGGAGAAACTTAATGCCTTCACTGACTCCCAGCTAGTGGCAGGCCATGTGCGAGGAGAGTTTGAGGCTCGAGAGCCAAACATGATCCGATATCTTCAAGAGTGCGGAGCCTACTCTCCCATTTTCTCGAGTTTGAGATTATTCAGATTCCTAGATCCGAGAATGCCGTGCCAACCTACTGTCTCGGCTGGCGACCGCGGAGTCAATGGACGCCGAGCGAAAATTTCACCTGGAGACCTTGGAGAAACTCAGTATCATGGAAGCCGACCGAATAATGCAAGTTGAGGCCGAACCATCATGGTTCGATCTCATTCTGAAGTACCTCAAAGAAGGGTCGCTTCCACCCGACCGGAGAGAGCCAGAAAGCTAAAGCTGCAGGCCACTCATTATGTGTTGATCGACGACCAGCTCTACAAACGGTCCTTCTCCATGCCACTGCTCAGATGTCTTTGCCCGTCTGAGGCAGATTATGCTCTCCGCGAAGTGCATAAGGGGATTTGGGCAACCATCTGGGAAGCCGGTCCCTGTGTCACAAGGTGCTACGTCAAGGCTACTATTGGCCGACCATGCAGAAGGATGCAGACGACCTTGTCCGAGCTTGCGACCCATGCCAGAGGCACTCAAGCATTCAGAGACTCCCCTCCGCCAGCCTGGTTCTATATCCTCCGCCTGGCCCTTCGCCAAGTGGGGATGGACATCCTTGGCCGTTTCCGCTCGCCACAGGACATCAGAAATTTCTGTTCGTCGCCATCGACTACTTCACTAAATGGGTCGAGGCGGAGGCGGTTGCGCAAATAACCGAGGCATGGGCCAGAGATTTTGTATGGAGGTCCATCATCTGCCATTTCGGCCTCCCGCATACTATAATCACTGACAATGGCAGACAATTCGACAACCCGAAGTTCTGCCAGTTCTGCGAAGAACACGAATCCGTCACCACCTCACCTCGGTCGGGCATCCGCAAGCCAACGGAGCAGCTGAAGTAACCAACCGGACTCTGCTTCAAGGGATCAAGGCTCGGCTCTCCAGGGCCCAAGGCAGGTGGGCAGACGAGTTGCACCATGTCCTGTGGGCCTACCGCACCACCCAAGAGTACCCACAGGCAAAACCCCATTCCGGATGGCCTTCGGCACAGAGGCCGTCATCCCAGTGGAGATAGGTCTCCCTTCGCTGCGGGTGGAAAGCTACTCGGAGGAGGCCAGCGATGAACAGCTCCGTACCAACCTCGACCTGATAGAGGAGGTTAGAGAGAAAGCTCGGATTAGAATAGCTGCCTATCAGCAAAGGGTGGCCCGCTACCACGCCTCCAGAGTCAAAGGAAAAGTTTTCTTGCCCGGCGACCTCATTCTCCGGAAAGCATCTGTCTCCAAACCGCTGAGCAAGGAAAGCTGGCACCAAACTGGGAAGGCCCTACCAAGTAGCGGAGATCGTTGGACCAGGGACCTACAAGCTGCAAGATTTAAGCGGAAAGTCCATCCCCCGAACGTGGAACTCGAACAATCTCCGTAAGTATTATCAATAGGGTATGTCCTTTATAGGCTCACCTCATTATACCTTATTATACCTTTTTGTCGGCACATATTTCGTAATTTACAACATGAATCGTCATACATTATGTCGCCAAAATTGCGAAAAGAAACAGGTGCTGCTCACCAATTCTCGGCACGACCGAGTTACCTATTTAAATAGGAAATCTCCGAACCTCGGCTGGGCCAGCAATAAAATCTCCGAACCTTGGCTGGGCCAAGCAACTAATCTCCGAACCTCGGCTGGGCCGAGCAACCAATCTCCGAACCTCGGCTGGGCCGAGCAACAAAATCTCCGAACCTCGGCTGGGCCGAGCAACAAAATCTCCGAACCTCGGCTGGGCCAAGCAACAAAATCTTGAACCTCGGCTCGGCCGAGCAACTAATCTCCGAACTTCGGCTCGGCCGAGCAACTAATCTCCGAACCTCGGCTCGGCCGAGCAACAAATCTCCGAACCTCGGCTGGGCCGAGCAACAAAATCTCCGAACCTCAGCTGGGCCGAGCAACAAAATCTCCGAACCTCGACCGGGCCGAGCAACTAATCTCCGAACCTCGGCTGGGCGAGTAACAAAATCCCTGAACCAAGACAGGGCCACAATCTCTGAAGCCCCGGCCAAAGGAGTGCGTGAACCTTGGCCGAAATCGAGGGGTATATTCTGCTACTAGAATCTCGGCCAAGCCGAGGAACGACCTGAACTACTGAACTCCTCGGGCCAAACCGAGCGATATTCCTGCCCCCTGGCCACGCCCCTCGAATCCTCGGCCAAACGAGCAAAGCCTTCGCACTTTAGCTGTGCCCCAAGGCATCGAGTGACCTCTCGATAAAAACCTCTGATACCCCGGAAGAAGTAAAGGATCTCCTCTAAGGACCGCCTAGGTCCGCCACTGGTCCGAACAGAGACCAGCGACCCCCAAGAAAACTTGGTTCGATTCGGGCAGCTGACAAGCCCCGGCTAACCTAAACATCCTTCTAAACTATGTTTGATTCGGGTGGCTTACGTGCCCTAAACTAAACCCGACCGTGGTCTCCTAAAACTTAGCTCGAACTCGGGCGGCTGATAGATCTCAATCAAACATGGGTAAATGCTTTGGAAACAATAAGATGCACCATATGCAAAATCTTCATATTCATTGATTGAAAAAGAAGAAAAACAACAACGGTGAAAAAGAAAAGAAGCAAAAGGAGCCCTCACTAAGGCTCACTATCTTCCCCGGGAGTTGACAAGTCCTCCAAGCGCCGGGATAGTTCGGCGACTCGACGGTGGAGGGACGCTATTCCTCCCTCTGCCGGTCCACCACCCGGCGAAGGGCCGCCGTCTCCCTCGTAGAGACAGCAAGATACTCCTCGGCAACCTTCTCAAGCCGTTCGTGGCTTGCGAAGGCCGACGCCAAGGCCTGGCATCAACCGTAATGGTAGGATGACTCCCTTTTGAACGCCTTGAACCATTGATCACCACGCCTAATCCGTCAGGTGATTGCTCTCCACCTTGGAAAGCCATATTGAAAGTTGTTTAAAGATTGAACCGAAGGGATGGCGAGCACCAGCACCCTACTCGCCCGTATTTATACTCTTCAGGTGAGTATCTCGATCAGTCGGGCTATAAATACCACCCGTGAAAATTCGCCGCGTGTCGCCACTTTAACTGGCGCCTATAGAATCCGAAGGGCCACGCCCCATTCCGAGCAAGATTGATAAATGTCGATGGACTGTTCGGGAACCCCCCTCCTCTAGAAATGGGGTACCTTCCGATCTGTCGGCCCCTCGCAATAAATGCCCTCAACACTTCCCCAAGCTCTCTTAAATCGGCCGCCCTTTGGGAAACGCGAAGAGGAAAGAGCGCCAGCACCTGACGATAATTCGCTCCCTCGGGAATGGACAAATCGTGAATGCAGGGCGTGCCCGTGCACCGCCCGTCCTGCCTTGACGCCCCTCACCGAACCTCATAGGAACCAAGCATCATGACTCACCGTGACAGCTAAGTCATTTCTCCAAGCTCCAAACCTCCGAACTTTGGCAAGGCCAAGCAACCATTCTCCGAACCTCGGCGGGGCCGGGCAACAAATCTCCGAACCCCAATAAGGTCGAGTCATGGATCCCCGAGCTTCGGCCAGGGTCGAGGAACGTGTCCTACTGCCAAACAGTCTCTAAATCTCCGTCTGGACCCAGGCAGCTTACAAGCCCCAATCGACTCAGGTGGCGCGGGATCCTTGTCCAAAAACGAATGAGATGCCCTTAAGCCCCGTAGCCAACAACAACAACTTGACGCAAAGGAAACGAAAAGTGAGGAAAAGAACGAAACTTCCTTTATTTCATTTCCATCAAAACCGATTACAACCGCCTGAGAGGCATTACAAGAGCATCAAATGCATAAAATAAAGACGAGTACAACACTCGGGTAGACCGCTCCAAAGCGGACTGGGGCGACTGTGACGCTCTGGCGTCTGGACCGATAAATCACACAAACCATAAAAAGTCAGCTCGCCTGGACAGTTGACGAAGCTGATCTTCCACGGCCCCCCTCGAACGAACCAAGAGGTCCAAAAGGAGGCTTGGCCCGTGGATGCTGATTCGGAGGACCTGGGCAAACCAGCCAACTCCCCTAGGGCGGGATGCTGGATCGCAGACCGCTACCCGACTGGGAGCTCGGGGACCATCAGACCCCCGTTGCTCCCATCTTCTCCTCCCCGTGGCAAGGATTCCCCTCAGAGAAGGGATGAGAATCCAGACCAACAGAGGAGGGAGGCTCCGTGCGTGCTACGGGGGTGTCGATACACTTCCTGCCCTGCGCCCCCTTAGCGAACCACAAAGGACACACAGGAAGCGCATATGTGCGCTCTCGTGTGATCTCTGTGGCCCTCCTGTGCGCTCTCCATATGATCTCCGGGGCTCATCCCCTGAGGGCGAGCCATCTCCAACGGCTCCTTCATCACCCCAACTATCCGGGGGAAAAGGCTTATGAAAAGAAAGCTCGGTCCTTCCATTCGAAGCACCAAAGAGATGGGCATTGTGGAACTCTCATAGGGAAGGGAACTTTGGAGATGGCCTAACACGACCCCTCTTTTCCCCTTTTTATAGGCAGAAACGAACCGGGAGAAGCTATCAAAGCAGAAAACCCCGAGATTCAAAATACCTAACCCATGCCACCACGTGGCCTCCCAGGATGAAAGCAGCGTCCCATTGCGCAACAAGCCCATCGCCTGAGCCGTGACGCACGCAAAGATCTCCTTTGATCCCGGATCATGATTGTTAAACGCAGAAAATCGCCTGCCGATCTACAAAAGCTAGCAAATCCGGGAGATCGTCCTACGAAAATGACATCCTCCAATGGCAGGCAAGCGCTCGCGTCACGCGCCGGAACGACCCGCGTGGGAAGAGACCAACGCAATAAAAGCTTCGAAAGGCTTTAGAGCAGCTTTCTACTGCATCAAAGCCGTATCATCGTTTCGGCAAAACAAAATCGACTCGCCTGAGAAAAGATAGAACGCTGACAATGCGATAAAGGGGCGCGGATGCCGAGCGTTCCTCGGCAATGACCCCCCAATCTGATTGTGTGTGAGGCCTAAGCATCACCTAATGCCCCCTTTCTGGGCCAAAACTATTTCTATGCTTCGAAACTAACCGAAGTATCTGCTACTAGCCGAGCTACTTCGTCCCTCGGCCCTAGCGAACTACTTCGTCCCTCGGCCCTAGCCGAGCTATTTCGTTCTTCGGCCCTAGTCGAACTACTTTGTCCCTCGGCCCTTAAAAGGCTATCATCCTTCGAGCTTGATCGAATCACCGTGTCATTCGGCCTAAGTCGAGTTAAATCGTATTTCAACTTCCTTTGTACCAGGCTATGTTACCGTCCGACCTTCTCGTCGAGACAATCCCCATGCCTTGGCCTCTACAAGGATATTCCTCCAAAATTCGAGACAAGAAATCATCCAGGGAAGACAAACAAATGAAAAACGGCCTATCCGTTTATTGATTTCCGGTCGAACTACAAGCGAAAGAAAAGAAAAACACATATGGCCCCCCAAAGGGTCAGGATTGGGATCAATCCCAGCATCTCCTGCGGCCGCATCAGCGGGGGCATTGCTTGGCTCTCCCTTCTCAAAGGCGCCACGGCAGGGTGCGTAGTCGCATCGGCTCCCAGGATAGCTTCGAGGTCGACATCCGATATTTCTCCATACTCGTCCTCCTCGCCCCCGGGGTGTATGCTTCGTAATGTTCGACTGCCAAGCACGACATCCAGGTCAGGGTAAGCCTGGGCAACCTTAGCCCGCGCCTCGTCTTCCCCTAGCTGAAAGGCGTCGGCGCAGGCCGCCCTGCGTTCGTCGGTAAATTCGGTGGATTTTTTGTATTCCTCCACCGCCGAAGAGGCCCGCACGTTGCCTCGGCTAATTGCTTCTCCAGTTCGGAGATCCTTCGGTGCCTCGAGGCCGCCTCCTCTCCGAACACCGCTAACCGCCCCTGGAATTCCTGCCTTGTGCGTCTGCGGGCAAAAAGCCGAGTAAAGCGAAAATCGAAAGATCAAAACAAGTGAAGCTAATAGCGCCATACCTGCTCCTCCCGCTGGGCTAGCTCACCCTCCAGCACGTGGACCCTGTTGAGAGCCCTAGACTTAGCCGATTGATTCTGGCGAAGGCTCTCTTTAGTTCGTCCACCCGGGCCTGGGTATCTCCAATTTCCTGACGAGCAAAGTCGACCTCATCAGATAGTCGGGCAGCTCGTCATCCGACCACTTTAGCCGATCCTGAGTATCGGCAAGCTCCTTGCTTAGGCGGGTGAGGTGGTCCTGCTGCCGCCGGCATTTGCGCTCTTCCTCCTCGAGCTTTTTGCTCCAACTGGCCTTATCTTCAGCGTGGCTAGCCCTCAGCTGGTCCCACCTCTTATCAAAGAATAGTTGCATGGACTTAACTTTGCCTTCATGCTCCGCCCTGGCCTGGGTAAGCTCCAGAATAGCCCTCTCGGATTGCTCGCGGAAGCTTTGGAGCTCGCCAATTTGTACGATGAGTTGAGAGGCTCTCTCCCTCTCAACCGCGAGAGTCCTGTTGGTCTCCCCAAGCTCCCGCTGGAGCTCACCAACCTGTGCAGCGAGTCGGGAGGCTCTCTCCCTCTCAGCTGCAAGAATTCTGTGAGCCTCCCCGAGCTCCCTTTGCAGGACCACCAAGGCTCGAGAGAGTTTGTCAGTCGAATCCGCCCTCTCCTTGAAGTGATTAGCTCGTAGCGGGCCCGGGCCCAAGCTCCAACTGCCAGATGCAAGCACCATTTCAATGCCCTCATGATCAGGGCGCTCTGTGAAAAAAGGATGACACACATAAAGGACAGTCGAACTAACCGACCAAAGACCCGACTTTGGTGCGATAACTTACCCGAGACGCGTAGTCTGTGGCGATCCTCGTTAGAGCAAGGTCATCGATCTCGGGGAGAAGGAAAGCCTCATCTGACACCCCAGCACGACGGAAGGCCATCTCGACAAGGTCTTCCGGATGACCCCTTCCTACGAAAGAACTCTCTCTCCTTGGAACGTGGACCGCATTAGAGCGGAGAATCTAGCGCTCACTTGGGTCGCGTGAGTGGAAGTCTGCTCCCAGGGAGCCATCCAAAACTCCCGCGACCCATGAACTTCTCGATAGTCCAGCTTCCGCCACCAGGGCCCTCGCTTGAGAAGCCTCGGACGTTTCGGCTCCAACAAAGAGAGCCCCGGCCGAAACACCTCCTCCGCTCGCCGGCTCCTCTCCTTCTCCTCCTTCTTCTTCTCTTCCTCTTCTTCTCCTTCTGCTCCCGTCTCCTCAGAGATTCCCCTGCCCACGGCAGGCCCTTCAGGAACTTCTGCTCCCCCGGAGCCCCCTGTTCCTCGGCGGAAGGCCCTTCATCCAAAATCCCCCAGCGGACTCCGGTCGTTGGTTCGGCAGGCTCGGCCATCTCCTCGTCGCCCGCTGGCTCTCCTACCGACGACCCAAGCCGAGCCTCAGCAGCCGCAACCTCTTTTCCTACCTCGATGGAAGCGGAGGTCGCCCCCACCTCCTCCTGTGACCTCGCCGTGCCACTGGCCTCCAATGAGGGGACTGAGCCGCCTCGTCCGCGGGAGCCCCCAGCCAACCGGCATTTCCCCTTCTCCATCATCGGACAAAACGACAACGGCGGGGGAGGAAATCTCAGCAGCCTTCTCTGAAACCCCCGCAACTTCCCGGTCTTTGCCCTTGGACAGACCCTCCTCCGCCGCCGAAAAATCACATGCCCCAGTGCTTCGATAGCTTCGGTCTGCGGCGACGAGGAGCGCGACTGTCACCGTCTCTCCGATCCCCCTAGAGCGGGAGCCGGAGGGGCGAGACCTCTTCTCGGACCGATGCTTGCTATTGGAGTCAGATCTCCTATGGTGCTTGCCCAGCTCCTCCCTCATCTGGTCCGCGAGCGCCGACCTTTCGGTTGTAGGAGCAATACGATTCGCCTGTTAGTTCACACAGAAATCAAAGATGAAGCCACATTAAATTATCAACTACGGGGTAATACTCACCGCGAGGATCAACGGGGCTCAATCTGGCCGCGAAGAGGGCGTCCTCCGATAAGAGAATGCTGGCTGGGAGCGCCTAACTACTGCGCAGCACAATCAAATCCATCTTCTCCGAATCAGTTAATTCCGGGTGCGCTTCCGGATCCTTCACGTACTGCCCCCACACCCGAGGGAAATCTAAACCGATGTTCCCCCTGACTATGAAGAATCGTGACTTCCACTCTTTTATCGATGATGGGTTATCCAATATCATCTTGAAGGATCTCCGGGGACCGATGTAAGGCCATTCTGAGGCCCTCCAGAGACCAGATTGAAACACACCCTGAATAGTGAAAGGGTCGCAGTCACCCCGAGGCGCTTGCACAACGAGATAAATCCAATGAGGTTGCGCCAACTGTTGGGGCCACCATGGTGAAACATATGTTGTAGAACTTCATTACCTCCCGCACCAACGGGTGAAAAGGGAACCGGAGGCCTGCCCTTAAGCTTTCCTCATAGCAGAACGCTCCATCCTCCAACCCGGATGTCACTCTGTCCTCAGCCGTCGGGACCAACAAGACGACGTCCTGGGGGATCTTGTACAAGCGGCGCATCCGCTCCAGGTCCGCCAGGGTCACCTTCGAAGCCTGGTCGCTTGGGCTCACCATGTCTTCAATCGCAAGAGACGCTAAGCAGAATCGCAGCGAAAGCAGGAAGATGAAATTCTTCAAAGGAGAACGAAAGGGGCACTACAAATAAAGATAGCGCCGCCACGACTCCGTTTTTCCAATCGAAACCACCTCAGGGTGAGGATGAGGCGTCCCAACCTAGGCGTCCGGAACTGCCGCTACGGGCGCCGTGAAAGTCGGGATTTCCCACGTGGCACTTCCCCAGCCATTACCTTTGCCCCTAAAGAATGACGGATCCCTCGGAAAGGCAAGATGACCCCATGGCATTAATTAGGGCATCATTGCGCAGGCAATCAAATACGCATCCTCAAATGCAGATCGCGCCACCTAAACCTATACTCCCTACGCCCGAACCTACGCTTCGAACTAGGGAGTGGAGGGCATGTGTTGGGGG
>UESW01002015.1:21869-100954 GCA_900491605.1 Calamus simplicifolius | reverse complement strand
AACTTGCCAACTTACCTTAACATCATATAGTTAACCAATTTTGATTTGGCCATCTAAGAGATTTATGCTCACCATAGAGCCTAATCTACTTCCATTTGGTTTAATCAAAGACATGGACATGATCAACTACAATTATTGTTTAATTTAGAGCATCCTTAACCTAATCTAATTAATTTAGATTTGATCAAATACTCTTATAGTCCATTTGATTTAAACCTTAGGGTCTAACCCTTTATGGACCTGATTTGCTAACCCAAAAGATTAAATATATTTCAGTTTCCATAACTTCCAGTCATATATTTTGAATCATGCATCACTTGCATTATATAACTACTCATAATCCTATATTTAGATCATATCTAAAAAGATATGAATAAATATTTGACATTCAAATAAGACTCTCATATTTGTATGTTTCATAACATAGACAACAAGCTCTCATATCTATGTTATATCTAAACATGCAATTATATGCTTTTACAACATCAACATGTAAAATATAAAACTCTCTTTGAGAGTACATGTAATCTGTGTTTTGATGCCAAAGATCAATTTGAATTATCTTTTGACTAAGCATCAAAGATGAGAGAACCATAACGCATGCAATACGTCATAGAATACCTCGTTGAATGGGTGGTGTGGAATTTTTAATCCATCTATGACTGGATAGCTGGTGATCCATTTTAGCTATGATTACAAAATTAATAGGAACACTAATTTACATGCTAAAAATTAGATCAAGACGAAAACCATGCTCTGATACCATTTGTAGGAAGAAATACCTCCAAGGCATGCATATTTTAAATTTGATAACAATTACCAATGCGGAAGCTTAAGATTAAATATTAATCTTTCTAACATGCATCAAGATCATATCTTTGCCATATACTATGGGATCATTTGATCTAAATTATGCATATAAATAAAATCATCAAGAACATATCTTGATCTTTAAGATAAGAAGTCATACTACTTGTCTTGAAGCTGTCTTAAGATCTAGGGATCATATCACTTACCTTAAGAACAATTAGTAAATCCTTTGTGCTCTGCAGCCGTTCAATCATTCGGTCTCTAGTCGTCCACGCAAAGTCCCCGAATGATCGGATTCCCGGGAGTGCTAGCTCACGAAAAAATAACTTTGCTGATCTTGAATCCTCCCACTTGAATCTTCCTCAAGATCCACCAAACTTTTGCTAACACCAGATATTCTAACTTTTTAGAATTTCAATCCATAATATTTTGTGTGTTTTTCTGGTAAAAAATGTCCTCTAATTTATAGGCTCAATTCAGCCTTTAGCCCGTTGAATTCTAACACTTAGAATTCTGTAGTTTTATGAAAATCAAAGAGACATGAATTCTAACACTTAGAATTTGGTGAAAACCTATGAATTCTAACACTTAGAATTCCAATGTTTTTGTTAATTTTGACTGTGAAAACCAAGAGATGTAAATTCTAACACTTAGAATTCTATCGTTTGGTTAATTCAAAGAAGTACATTAATTCCACATGAATTCTAACACTTAGAATTCCAACAGAAACCGTTTGGAAAAGATTAAGGTTATACATTAAATTCTATATGAGAATTTAATCTCTCATGAGATTTTAGTCATCTGATCATGTGAGATCCTCATGCGAAAAAACTCTTTTCACACATGGAGTTTGGGTTTGGGTTTTGGTTTAAGCTGATTTGAATTTATTAGACTGAACCTACATAGATCATGGTCCTAGCCCAAATTAAAGTTAGCTAGTCCTAAATCTATTTAAATCTAAATCAAGTCTAATTTCAAATCAATATTTGAAATTGATTAGTCCTTCTAATAGACTTAAACCTAATTGAATCTTATTCACTTGTACTTAACCCAATTGAGATAATTTAATCAATAAAATTGATTAATTAAATTATATACGATTCTCAATCATTGATCAGCAAATAGATCATCCTAGAAAACATCGATGCGTGTGACTCTCTAGGTTCGAACCTAAGCTGATAGCATAGGAATAACTTTCTATACTAATCGATGTGCCCATCTAGCAATGGAACCCGACGTCCGGATAGGTCGAAGAGTTGCCAAGCAAACTCCAAAAACCCTAAGAAATAGTTACCGTATAATTCATCCTTTTGACCATAAATGTTAAGGATGGCTTAAGAACCTATCAACTCTAAACAGCAAATCCATAAAATGATTTCAACTTTAATGATCATGTGACCTTCACATGAAGTGCCTTGGCCAAAGTCTTGCTAAATTAAAATACAAGCATTTCTCCTTTTAACATGATAGGTCAAATTTCATCTTGAGCCATAATTGACTACCACAAGTACTTGACTGCACCCAGTAACCTTTCGTAGCTGCATTAAAAATCTAGGTGGTCCGGCACCTAAGTACAATGAGTTGCTTGCAAGTCACCGGTTGTGATCTTCAGGTCTTAAGGATACTTATATCCATATCTTCTCGGATTAACTATTGACAACAAAGTGTCCAGAAATGAGTCCGTTCGATGAAATGTACTCCTACACTCTTACCTGTATGTCATACCAGTGTCTCTATACTCCTTGGTTAAGAGGATAACCAACAAATATGATATACAACGTCCTATAATTGATAGTACTATGGCCCTGTCATAGTATATCATTTGGTCGCGAACTCTTTTGAGGACCTTCAAAGATAAATTCTTCTTTATCGTGAAAGAAGATCCTAAGGGCTTTATTACTATTAGGAGTTTAAGAAGATTTTCTTGTAATGAATAAACTGCTAAATAACTTTTATTAATATATCAATTTATATGCTATTTACATTAGCACAATCATCAAATGATTGGCTTTAGGATACAATTCCCAACAATACAGGCTAGCTTCTTTCAACCTTATGCCTAGATTTAATTTTACAAAGAAGAATCTTAGTGTCACATGATTTTATTTTAATTATATTGCTAAGGAACTAGCAATGATTAAGTTGGAGGGTGTGATAAGTCTATTAATTATCTTAATTTAACCATTAAAATAAAATATTAATTACTTTAGATTTATTAATAATTAATATTTTTATTGATGTTTTTTAGAAAAAAAACCCATAGATGAAAAGAGCTCAATTTCAGAAAGTCTAATGATGTAGATGATACTTAAATTGGGACTCTATTTTTTAGAAAAGAAAGAAAGAGATGATTTTGCAGGATTCTCGATGTAAACTAAGGCAGGTGATGTAGAATGAACAATTGAGGAGTTTTCTCATGATATCTAAACGATCTTAAGCCCGATTAACTTTAACTTTGACTAGAAGGAAGCCTTAGATGATCTCTATAAAAAGAGGACCTCAGGCAGTAGTTCAAAGAGAAGGAGTTTTCTCCAAAATTTTTTATTTTTCTTTATTTAGGCCATTATATTTGGCCTAGAAGAAAAAATTATGGAGAGGATGCTAGCAGCAATGCACGGCTAGATTCCTTCAACTTAGGATGATAATGAAGCATGTTAACATGTTCTATCTTTCTTTTTATTCTTGATTTTTATGCAATAAAAACTATGCTCTTTTTTCATATATCTTTTAAGTTATTTTTTCGATCGAGGTTTGGATCTGGTATATATGGCCTATACCCTCTATCGATGTGCTATGATCTCAGGATACGGTACATGCCTAAGAGAGATAGATCATACTATGATAGTTTAGACCTCTAACTTTATCAATAATTAATAGTTTATACTCTAAGTGAATGTATCGTAATCTTTTGATACGGTCCATGCCTGACAAGAGATAAATTATTCTAATCTTGAATTTGCAAAAATTATTGCTATTGCAACCCAAAGAAAAGAAGATAAAACTTGTTTGCATGGTGGATTCAAATTCTGGGTTGCTTTTCCTACTATTTTAATTTTATTAATTAATTAATTATTATCTATTAATAACTGTTATTCTTAATATAATCCTCTGCAGATAATTTTTTTATTTCATAAAATAATTGCTCTTAATCCTCGAGGATACGATCTTGATTCACCACTAGCTATAGTAGTGAGTAGGTTTTATTTTTGACCAACAACGATAGTGATCAATTACACTCTGAAGCTCCTCAACATGTTCAAAGACAAAAGACAAGTCACTATTTAGCATGCTTGATTTAGTTCCTATAGTTTCTTATTTTTCTCCAAGAGGGAAGGTAATGATGTCAACTTAGTCTTAAAGAAGTTGAAAAAACTCTCACAATCTTCAGTTTTTATGATGGGCTTGGAATTTTTTGAACCCTTTTTGGCTTCTTTTTCAGAAGCTTCTGAGTCAAGCACTTCCTTAGCAACCATTCTATTTGAGTCCTACAGCAAAAGGAAAGAACAATGTAATAATATTTTAAATAGAGAAAAAAAAATCCTTAAAAGATAAATATTTAGCAGAAAAACAGAAAAGAAAATACCCTATTTCTTTCTCTAAGATGGTTCTTCATCATCAACCATGTGATATGTTTTTGTTAAGATCGATGGACTTCTTGAAATAAGGATTAGGATCAAAGAAAAACTCAAGCTTGAAACCCTTAGGATCATCAATTCTGCACCACTTGATATCCTTTAGATACTTGAGAGCTCCCTCATCACACTCTTGAATCTAGGTTTAAGGAATATAATAAAGCTCTCATAAGTTATATATCCAATTCATAAGGACTGAAAGAACAAAAAAAAAGGGCACTATACTCCCAATACCTCCTCAACTAGCACTTCATTTGTTTTCATAGTAGTCAACCAAAAATTTGGCACACCTTTTTCTAAAGGAAGAAAGCATAATAAGCAAGCATGCACACATACAAAAAAAAAAAAAAAATCATTTCAACAAACAGTTGAGTTCTCAAGTTCTGCTACAGACCTTCTTCACTAGCCTTATCTTCAGTTGGATTCTCCTCTACATGTTCATTTGTAACACCTTCAACCTCAACCAAACCATTCACAATCTCAAACCTCTGCAATTTTTAAATGGTAAAAATTTCATGAGCAAAGTCTAGAATAATGAAATTTGACAATAAAAGCAGTGGAAAAAACCATAAGTTAGATATGGTGATAGTTGTATAGTAACCAAAACATTCCACCAAAAAATATTTACTAAGTCTTAAAAATTTTGAAGCACCTGACAATGCTTATGGAAAAAGTAATGGCAAATTATCCACCATTAAAGAGCATACATTGGTGTATAGTGGGTCATAAAGTTCATCATGTTGGCCCTAGAAAATAAAAGGCTAGCAAAATATTCTCATGTCAGTATAAAAGACTACTTGTAAAACTTGAAACACACTTTTTTCATGTTAAAGCAATATCCATGTAGCCTGGACCATTCAATCATACAAATCATCAATCTAAACAACTAAAACTATATAACCATTTAAAGGAAAAGGCAAAAAATTTGAATAATAAGTAAAATTGATTCAAGGGTTATGGATGTGAAAACAAGAGGATCAATAGGGGAAGAGAAAAAGATTAACCCGGAGTATATCATGCCACTCTTCACTCCACATCTATCAGACATTTATCTTCTGCTATTCAGAGTGATAGACATCTAAGGTCGATCAAGATAGATGAACCCAAACTATACTTAACACCAAGCCATGTTAAGCTCAAGTATTAGCCAATGCAAAACTAACTTGACCAAGTACCTGCTTAGTCTCAATCACCTAAACTAATCATACAACCATTAGACAAGCACAAATACAGATAAGCTAGTTTATACAAGTGATCAATAAGCAAAAAGTGCAAAATCATTTATTTATTTGGATAAAAAATGCTAAAATACCATGAAATTTATAAATCTTTAATATGGTTATTTGTAAACTATACCTCTAGAAATCATCTATAAATGACTCCAAAAAATTTTCTTAGAAGTAGTCAAATATTAATTTTTTTACATAACAAAATATTTACATAAATATTTCAAATATTTTATTTAAATAAATTTGATTAATATTTATTTTATATTATATAAATATTTAATTTACATATATATGTATTTTATTTTATTTTATTTGTTTTCATATTTATTAAATATTTATTACATGAATATTTAATTATTTAAAATATTAATATTGCATTATTCTAAATTAAATTAAAATAAATAACTATTCATAGTATTTCATAAATATTATTTATTTATTAATATATAAATATTGTGTACACATGATATTATTTATTAATATAATTAATATTATAAATTATATATGACTTAAATATTATTGATATTAGTAGTTATTATATAATTATTATTAATTGAGATATTTATGTAATTAAATTGATATTTTGTTATATATTTTTACAACCACTTTTATAAAATAAAATTTATTTTTAGTTAATAATTATTTATAACAAAAAAAATAAACTTAACTAAAGGCAGTTATAATATTTATCAACATTTTATTTTACTATTAAATAAACATTTTTAATTAAATATCAATAAATATAATATTTATGAAATATATATTAAATTATTGATATAATAATTATAATTTTTAGTAAATATGCATACAAATAAATATTAATTTACATGAATATTATTAATGTGTATTAAATAACATATTAATATTTAAAATTAGATATTATATATTTAATAAATATTTAAAATTAATAGAAATTATTAAAAGTAATTATTAACTATTTATTAGATAAATATTCAATATTGATAGAAAAAATATTAAAATATTTATCAAAGTATAAAAATAGTTTCAAAAAAATTTACAATCCACAAATAAAATTTGATTTCTAGAAACAATTATTCAACAAAAAAATTTGTGATATTTAAAATATAAAATACTATATTTTAAAATTCTATAAATATTTGAAATAACTTGTTCAAAGGCTCTCTATTTTAAACTAGGTGATGTGGTAGTGATTCAAGCATGTAAGGCAAATACAAATGACAAAATGACATGCTATTATATTTAAAAAGATAATTGCTATAATAGCATCATAATAGGAAATAATGGAAAAATAACTATGTTATTATAAAATTACCTTCTATTGAATTCTTTTGAGAAAAATTGATATAAACATTTCAACTCTGAAATAATTTTTAAAAGTAAAATAAGAATTAATATTCAAATACTCGTTACTGATATTGATGCCATAACAAAATCATTTTGGAATTGGTATAATATCCAATTTGATTTTTTTAAAAAAAATTGGGTAAAAATGGTTTCAGTGACCGTAGATTTGCAGTGGTGTAGCTACCAAACGCCGACAGAGTCTACATATCCTTCTACATGCCATTGCGATGCACTTTCACCTCCTTCGTCGCAAATGTAATTTCGACGATATCGATCGGAGCCAACCCGTGCTCTGCATTTCACTTGAGAAACTCACCTAATGGGCAGACCTTCGCCATCATTGAAGGTGAGACACTTACCGCTCCTTGCCCACGATCCGATTGCTCAGACTCTTGAGAGGGTTGGTCATATATATATATATATATATATATATATATATAATTTATGTGATGGATATCATTCAAAGGAATATACAAGCAAATGTTTATTTTATCTCATAGCGCGGATGATTACAGCAATAACAAATTAATTTGGGAATTAGTCTAGCCTTTGAGGTGAAAAGCAAAGAGGAAACTACCATCCTACCACCCAAAAAGAACTTCTCCTTCCATGTTGGCAAAGAACATTTACTTATAAACGGCTAGTGATGGTACAAAACAAACCTTAATTTCCTAAAGCATCAAATAACAATATGGTTTTATTAGGCCTGAGTCCAAGCTTCCTTGGTCCTCTATTTTAGAGCTCAAAGCCTAACTCGTAGTTCAAAGTCCAATCTAATTTTGAATTAGATCAGAAAATGATAATTAACTCACCAAACTAAGCTAAAAGTCTCCTATCAAGCCAGACAAATCAAGCCAAGTGATTAAGCTAGTTTTACTCAAGTTTAATAAATAAATTATTGTTAATTGTTCCATGGACTTAGAAGGAGATGGATTGCAAGAGATGACCAAATACCAACATATTTTGGATATGCTCACAATTGTTCAAGTAAATGAAACTTTTGATTATTCAGTCCCAAGGCCACTTGAAATCAAACTCCTAAACCCTTAGGAGAGGATAGAGGTGGTATCATTCAAACTAAGTTTCATTTGTTTAAAAAAAAAGGAAGAGAGAAAAAATTATTTTGTCATCCTTCATACACCCAATATATATATATATATATATATATATATATATAAGCATAGATAACGAAGAAAGACAACACAGCACTCGAATAAATCAATGGATCTCTTACAATAAAATTTCACTTTTATTTTCTCGCACTTTTATTTTTCTGTATGATGATAGAAAAAGGTTTATGAACCAAAACTAATAAATGCATTTCCTAGCGAATAATATTTAACTTGTAACGCACGCTGATCCAACCGTGAATCATTGTTAATACCATAATGCTCCAAAGTCTGATGGTCTTCTAGCTCTTGCTCTCCAAATTTGAGAGTTTGTCTATCCTTTGGTGTTCCCTCCTTGCAGTGCAACACTTCCTTGACATGATTAATGGGTAGTAGAATCTGTCACCCAAATCTTCAATACCTTTGCGGTCCATAAAGTAACATAAATGGTGAACTTATTTGCATTCATAGCTCGTTGACACAAACCCTTTTCAGCATTTTTCTCATTGTTAGGCTTTGTTTTTAAAGCATCATTCATCTACAAAATGGTGGTATTGAATATAAAATAGATGGTGCATTAAATAATTTATTTCTTGTTAATATTTGTGAATTTAAATTTAAAGATATAAAATTTAATGAGAGATTTAGGCTAAGGTTTTAAAATAGTTAGAAATAAAGTTTAAAAATACAAAATCAATTTTAAAACAGAGCAATATGATATTCACTATAAAATATACAATGCATTATGTAGGCTTCGGCAATCCTAAAAGAATATATAATGCATGTAAGACAATAAATAATTTAGATAGACAGACAGTAAAGTTTTTCATACACTTTTATTTTTATAATATTTAACATTCATTTTATAAGATGTAGTTACGCTCTCTAGCACTAGCAGCAGATTACTGACTTGTCTCGTAAGGTGGGCCATCTCCGACTTCACGTCGGATCGGTGCGAGAGTCAATGATGACCGCCGATTAATACCGTGTGGTATCCAGTCCTCCATGTAACCCCAACGATCACCACCGTCAGCAGCGGCTGCCGTTCTATCTTCTTTCTTCGAAGCCATGGCGTCTTCCGTGCCGATTCAAGCCATCCAAAACCCTGTCCTTGGCCAATCTTTCCTTCGTAGAGCTTCCCGTTACCCTTTCCTAAGCAGGAGCACCCCCACCACCACCACCCACCACCACACAACCCTCAGCCAAGCTCCAGCTCTCCGAGCTCATGGGCGGCCGGGGCCTCTGCAACGGCGAACAAGGCCTCCAGAAGGAGCTCGAACGGCCACCGACGCCATCTGCGGCCACCCCTCCGCCCCCACCCCGCGTCTCCCCTTCGTCGTCTCCCCTGGACATTGGCGACGACGCCTTCGAGAAAGAGCTTCTCGGCCTCACCGGCGGCTTCCCCGGCGGCGAGAAGGGCCTCAAGAAGTTCATCGAGGAGAACCCGCCGATCGCCGGCGAGGGGCAGGCCGGGATCGTGTTCTCAGGCTCGAAGCCGAAGCCGCCGGAGCTGCCGCTGCTTCTGCCTGGAATGATTGCGATTGTGAAGAACCCCAAGAATCCCTTGTACATGTACTGCGGGATCGTCCAGAGGGTGACGGATGGGAAGGTGGGGGTGTTATTCGAGGGCGGGAACTGGGACAAGCTCGTCACTTTCCGGCTCGACGAGCTCGAGCGCAGGGAGAAGGGTCCCCCCATGGTCAATCCCAAGTCCGCCGTTCTGGAATCCATCGTTGGGAAATCGACATGACTTCCAAGGGTAAGCTCGTAGGATTGCTTTGTGCTTATCATATATTCCCTTTAGCAGTGGTTTTAGCATGTAAAAAGATATCAAAAGAACTGGGATAAGGATGGCACTCATTCTCAATATGGTTACTACTTTATTCTAACCAATTCGTTGTCGCTTCTCTTGCCTTGCCATGCCCTTGCTTCGTTCAATATGTTAATTGAACCAAAGCTGTGAAAACAGCGGAAAATTGCACGGTCCAAAGCTTGCTATTGGAACAGATTATGCAGAAATTTTAAATTTGGCAAGTAGCTGATTGAGATGAACGTTATTGTTGTTTGATGACAATCCTATACATCACAGTCTGAATGCTTATGATGTTTGAGATCTAGATGATAGATACATCTATATGAAATTTATCTTCATCCTCTAATCTCTTCTCTTTGGTGTGGTATGTTCCAAATCTTCCGTATATCCTCAAACTTCAAAAAAAATCTAAGTTAAGTTCAAATAAACGCTTCCTGAAATTAAGGATAAACAAGTGGCAGGTAATCGGTATGAGTAGCTCAAGCTATAGTATTAGGTCCCCACTTTTAGATCTGTTTGACTGTAACTGAAGTGTTTTAGTTTTGTTTTTATAGTTTTCAGAACATTCTAAACCTCTAATTTTGCATTTATATCTCTTGTTTTTCCCCCATTGTCAATGAATTTATAGATTTTCCTCCTGATTTCTCTTGGGCTTGGGTGATTCCACTGATAATCAACACAAACTGCACACTTCTTTTTAGCCTTTTTTTCTCTCCCTTAGCATTTGATATCATTAGAAGTCTTCTATGCCATATATCTTTGTTAGGAAGATCCCTTTTCCTTGATTCAATTTTGGACCTAGACATTCAACCACCAAGCCTATGTATTTTGTCAAGTGGCTTTAGCTTATTGGTGCAGTTTCCATTAAGTCATGTATTTTTCCATGCTGTGATCAGCTTCAGGGTGGGTTTTAGGGAAAATTGAAAACTTTGTAGTCAAGGTTAGGGTTGGGGTTGGGGTGGTGCTAGTATATATACTTCCCGCCCTGAATACCGCCTCAAACCTGCCCCAAGTCTAAACACTAGCTGTCCCACATGGACACGGAGTTGTAACAATCAAAGCCCACACGTAAGCTTGCTATGCTTACCTTATTGTCAGGGTATTGGGGTGGGATTGGGGATCTCGGTTCCCCATGGGGTCGGAGATGGAGACTAAACTTATTGGCCCAACAGGGCATGGGACAGGAATGGAGTAGGGTATGGAAAGTCAAGGATGAGGATAAGGTGGGCAAAACCAACTCCGACCACCCCATTACCATTTCTAAAAACAAGAAACAAATCTGACTATTTGGCTTGAAGCTAACAGTGAAAGCATTCTTTAGGCCATTTTGCTGCTACATGAGCCTTCAACTAACTTTTGGTGGTCTTTCACCTCTAGTAAACAACTTTGATTACTATTCACATAATGTATAGCTTCTTTTAGAAGTTTTCCTCCTTGCTTAGCATTACTTGTGGTGGTGTTTAGGTGTTCTAGACCTTGTGCCTATCAAAAACAGGGACTTGTGTTGCTGAAAACAGTGTGTCTATGGACAGGGACTTTATGAACTTAATTGAATTTTATCATACCATCACAATTCTTTTATGCTTCACCAATGCATATTTCTCCCATTTATGTGATCAAAATCATTGCAACTTGCATATGTTTTTCAATTATCCCAGGTGTTTATGTTGTATTATGCTTGCAGGTTTACACCTCGAGAAGCTGAAGATTTGATGGAGCACATTGTGTAACGTTTATTATTAGTATAAATAATAGTTTGAGCAAATTGTAATCGGAATGTATTAGAGGAGCATTCTAGATGGATTTTATATTACAAAGTATCGAATTCTAGTTAGATTCATTGTTAAGCAGTAAGAGATGCTAAAATTGCTTTCTTGGGTTCTCATTGGGAACTGAAAGAAACTATTTCAAAAGCAGATCATCAAACTCATTGTGGTCATGTTTCAGGGAACAGGGTTGCAAATGTTTAAATTTTCTGCTATTGCTGGAGTTATTTTGAGTGGTTTAATTCCAATAGAAGCATTCTGTGATATGGGGTTTGTCTTATGTCATATTAAGATTCTTCTTAGCAGTTTTGAAGGTTACACGGAGAATTCAAATACAAAACTTTATTCCAACTTGAAGACCAGATCCTGTGACAAGTGCTTAACCTTTGGATTTATGAAGTTTGTAGATAATCATATTGTTAATTTTCAAGTTCTCTTACAAGTAAACAATAATTTCATTCAGGATAGACCTCCTGGGAAGCCTAATCCAAGCATCATAGGGGCATATACTATCTTAAATATAAAAAATTGTGCTGCTACTTTCAGAACTGCTTCCTCAAATATTCTAATAGTGGATCGAAGAGGGTGATTTTCCTTGCTGTGTGGACTTTGTAGTTGGTCGAGTCAGGGTGCATTCGAAAGGAGTTGAGCCATTTTGGGATTTAATATTATTTGACTTTTTTTTTAATAGCAAATCAACATGAGCATTTAGTTTGGTCTTTTATTACAATCTTTTATTATAACTTTGATGGCCCCTTGTCTTCTGCACATGAGGTGTTGAGAATCTTGTCATTTTAAGATACACTTTTCTTCAGCAGAAACACTCCTAAAAAATCCTTTCCTGAGATGTAGAGAGTGCAGTAGAGGAATATGTAACCAAAAGTGCAGCAGTGTTTGTAAATCTATATATTTATCAAAAGTGATGTTAAAAAATCTTAATTATGGTGTATCCTTTATAAAGCCACATGCATCCTACATGCTGATTACGAGTTTGATAAATGGGACAATATCACTTCTGGGGATTATAAAATGCTAAGTCAAAGCATTGTAAAACAAAGGATTTATTTAGTGAGAATTGGGTATTTTTAAGTATTTTCTTTCTGGGGTAGAACCCACTGATTTAATTGGTGAGAATCCAGTCTGTTGGAGGTGATAAAGGTCTTGTTTATTCACTGTTTCTTGTTGCTGTTTTAATAAACTAAATGTCTTTAATATTAATATTACTGACCTTTTATCAATATTAACATTCTAAGTCAAAAGTCGTTGTGGCATATTTTAGAGAGTCGTCTGCATGCAGAAGTAAGCTTAATGTTTCCAATCAGTCTGCAAACTGTTAATTTTATGCCATCAACCTTCCATACCAGCTTGAATCATCTTTCACCACATGAGTCTGATCAGATGGCGTCATATACAATTTTTTAAAGACCCTTCAATTTCCTTGGTTCTCAGCTAATGCATTATAGTTGTATGACGATTCAACTGTAAAATGTTTAATGATTTCCACAGGCATATAATAACAGATCATATAATTTTAGAACTGTGAGCCTCTTTTTTAAAAACAACAGGGAAAACACATCACATTTTATATTCAGTGAAACGCTAAAAGAGTTTGCAAATTCATATTAGAAATGCAGAACTTTTTAATAGAAGTGATACACAGCAACACTTTAATGTTTAACATTGTATGACACAGTCTCCCTCAAAAAAAAAAAAATTTCATTGTATGATACAGCCATACTGAGTCTGTTTCTGAATTAAATTTAGAGCTACCTTGATGATTTTGTAAAGATGTTCTTTTATTCTGCTTGTATTCTTCTGAATCTCTCTAGAGCCCGGCCACTTCTTGCAGCCATACCAGTTTTCTAGGAAGATGAGCCACTGCTATCACATTGTTTGACTTTTTATATTTGTAAGTTGTGCCCTTCTCGAGCCAGCATCTATGTTAGTATCCAGGATAACAACAACTTGATCAATCAGGAGAGCTAAAAAAGAAATAGGGTATTTGTTTCCTGACACAATTTGGTTAACTTGACTTTGCAAGAGTTGGGGCTCTGGTTCTAGTTGATGCTTGCATTTATTAACCAAAAGAAGTATGACTAAATTGAATTTGCAAGAGTTGATTCTCTGGTCCTAACAGACGCTTGAGTTTTCCCCATTGGAGGGATACTTTAGTTAGATGTCTCATGCCATGAGTAACTCTGTTCTCTGTGACTTGAAACAATCATAAATTGTCACACATGGTTGATGTGCTTGTCATTCAAATGATTTGTTTATAAAATTTAAAATGTACATTAATGTGGGTATTTTATATTATTTTTGGTGGTTCTTTGTCATTGCCTACCCAGAAATTTTTGATATGCATGGGACAACTTCAAACAAGATATTCAGGCATTCTACCTGCTTTAGTGGTATTGTTGTTATGACCAACCAGATTTGAATGGAAGCTTGGCAATTTGGAAAAGTTATGAGTGGATCAACCTGGACATAATGCTGATATCCCGCAACTGTTTTTCTTTGCCTCTATGGACTGATTACTGCAAAGATCATTTTGCTTGTCTGTGGAGACATTGGCCGTGTGTATAGGCTTGCTCCAATTCTCTTCAATTACTATTTTGCCCTGATCCACCCTATGCACACTTCACAAAATCAGAGGATAACTTGGTCTTTCCAATAAAATCAAAATTATCATAAAGTTCCTTTCACTTAAGGTATAGTGTTTGATAGCAAAAATATTATCCATGAATAAGTGTACGGAATAGAGTTTATCCCCTGACTATCCCTAGGGATATTCCTTGGCTATCCCATTGATCATATCAAATGCAAAAGGTAAATCCATAAGATAACTTTTTTTTACTCTTATTTGGAGGGATAACCAACTATTCCTGCATTTTTAGAAAATAAATTGAGGGGATAACCCATGGTTAACCATGGATTATCTCTTTGGTTAACTTTATTCCCAGCTATCCCTTAGGTAATGTTTGACTCCCAAAAGCTATCCCTGGATAAATGTATAGGATAACATTTATTTAAGGGATAGCTGAGGGAATAAGCACCTTTTAAAATTATAAGTCTGCCATCAAGAGATAACTTTAGTTGTTCCTGGGTTTCCTAGGGAATAAATTCAGGGGATAACCCATGGTTAAACATGGGTTATCCTCTCTGGTTAAACTTTTTCAGAACTATCCCTCTAGCTAACCATGGGTTATCCTTCTGGTTAAACTTTTTCAGAACTATCCCCTCTAGCTAACCATGGGTATCCTTTCTGGTTAAACTTTTTCAGAACTATCCCCTTTAGCTATAGCATTTGAAGATAAGGGGATATTCAGGGGATATCCTTCCTTATCCTCCATATCAAACACAACCTTATAGTTATGACTTTTGGGATAACTTAATATCCCCTCTTATTCCCTGATAAGTTAAAAAAAAACAGTATAGGGAATAACAGACATTTAAATGGTATTTGAAATAGAAAATAAGAGGGGATATTAAAGGGCATTTGTTTATTTGGGTGTAAATTAAGTTGTGTTTGATATGCACTTTAAATTAAAAGGCTCCTTATTTTCTCTCCACCTGCTTTTGAAAGTGGATGCAAAATTCCTGGATTTGAGCTCTCCTAGCCCATCCACTGGATATTATTATCTGATTGTTGGTTCCATATCCAAAAGCCATATATACCAGTTGTTTCATATTAAGCTGGAAAATCTATCTTATGCTTGCATTTACGTATAACAAAGAACGGTGCAAAATGCATGCTTCTTCGTCGTCTTCTTTTTTTTTATTTTTTTTATTTTTTCAAAATTTCTGAGAGGAAGAAGGATTTGTTGCCTCACCAGGATATAATTAACAAATTTATCAAACTGTACCTGAGTAACAACCATGTTAGAACTGCAGCAAATAGAAAGACATGTTCACAAGGTTGTTTCTATGAAAGAATATGGATCTAACATTTCTCACTCTTGTGGTCCACAAAGCAATGCCACTTTAATATATAGTGGATGGTACATGGTGGCATTTGCTCTTTTGGTGGAGCATGCTAATAAACTTTGCTGTCACTAGGATGTGCAATGGCAGATGAGGATTTGCTGTAACTTGACCTAATCAACCAAATTTTGTTGGTTGAATAACACTCATGACTCATAATTATGCCTTTTAATATACATTTTAAATCTGCAGTGTATTCGAGGAGCAAAAAAATCAGGACTTATTCCTTCTAAGATATCATTAAATGTGCTTAACTTGTACGGTGCTTTGTAAATAGCTTTTAAACTTTAACCTATAGGTGCTCTCAAAGTAATCTTTCTTGGATTCTCCCAGCTCATTGAATTAACCGTCTCAATTTCTTCAGCTCTCCTTGTTTGATCGTATCAGAAAGAAACTTTGGGATTGCTAAATCACAGACAAAATAAATATATAAAGTAACAGAACCATCATAGTTTTTTTTTTTTTTTTTTTTTTACTCCTACGAAGGAAAGGGTGGTAAATGGATCATTCAACGATTTGAATCATCTACTTTTGCATATGTTGAATCATCTACTTTCAAAGTATAATACCCAAAATAGTCTCATATGAATCAAAAAGTTCGTTTGAGGAGCTTATAATTTAAGTTCATATGCTATTAATTAATTTGAATGATCCTATAGTTTTAGCTGGATAACATATTAATTACATTAAAAAGTGGGTTTAAAGTATTATAAATGATATCAAAATTGATCATCAATGTCGAAATGACTTGAGATTAAAATCCCTACTTGTTGATGGTTTATTAGATAAATTTATGGTCGTGGTCAAGGACTAGTATATTTGTTTGCAATGACCAATCTGGTAACAATCGGGTGTATGCTTCAAGGAAGACTGCTAATGCATCACGGTACGAGCAAGATTTGTGCTCTTCTGCCATAGATAATTAGCAGTCTAAAGATAGAAAAAGAAATGGATGAGTGATCAACAATTTCTCTTTTTGGGATCAAATTAAACATTATTTTTTCAAAGCATGGGTTTTGATGATGATTAATAATGTGCAATCACCCATTGGATTTGATTGAAGTTCCTATTTTCAACTAAAGTATGAATATCATTTTTGGTATGTACCTATTATCCTTTTGGATTTGCAGTTGCTTAATGCTAAAGAGAGGGAGGTGGGTATGTCGGAACATCATTAGGTCTCTTGGTCCCTTCCCCACCTGATAATCCCAATATATTCCGCACTAGAAGCTTGATATTAGTTAACTATTTTGGAATATCATGAGGATTTGCGTGGAGCTAATTATTGTCATCATTTGCTATTGATATTGACACTAATTGTTTTAAGGGATTTGAGGAGCTTTCAGCAAACGGAGTATGGGAGCGAGCATCTCAAGGAAATATGTCGACCATTTGCTTCCTCTAATAATCATTTAAGTTGATTAAAGCGCGAGCATTTTTAGCGAAGAGGCGGAGAAGAAACGAAAACGAAATCATTTTACTTCGAGGAGTAGAAGAGCCGTACATCATCACCAAATGATTGAACGAAGAATGAGCAGCCGGTACATTGTCTCGCGCTACCCAAATATCGTTATACACTTCCCTCCCCTTTCTCTCTCTCTCCTCCCCAATTCCCCCTCCCACCAGGATCAAACACAAAGCAGCGCTGAAGACACTGTGTCATCATAAATTACAAGACCAATCTCTCTGGCTTCACTTCTTGGGGCGAGGCGGGACTTGATCTTCTCCACCTCCTTCGTTCCAATCTGGAAGGCCTGGGTGAGGACGTGGTCGGGCACTGCCGGCGAGGAGGCGAAGAGGGTGGCGGCGATCGACTGGGTTCCAGGGAGCTGGCTGTTGAAGGCCGCGATGACGGAGGCCGGCACGTCGCCGTTGTTCTTCTGGAAGTGGACGAGCCCCCGAGGGAAGACGAAGATGTCGCCCTTAGTGATGGTCTTGGCGATGAGCTTGTTGGCGGTGGTGATGAAGCCGACGTCGAGAGTGCCGTCGAGGACGAAGACCATCTCGGTGGCGCGAGGGTGAGTGTGGGGCGGGTTCAGGCCACCGGGGGCGTAGTCGATGCGGGACATGGAGACCCCCAGGGTGTTGAGCCCCGGGATCTTTTCCACGTTGGCCCCCGTCACCAGGGATCCCAGAGTGTTGTTGGTGGCGCCCGGGGTGGCGAGTCCCTGGAAGAAGAAGTCGTCCTCGGTCACGTTGGCCTTGCACGCGAATCCGTTCACCGTAGCGGCTACAGAAGCTAACCGATCGATAAGAAGAATTCAATCTTATCACAACGAGAGAGAGTAGTTGAATCAAGGGAGAGAAACGGAGTTGGTATGAGAGAGGAGAACAAGGGGAAGAGATTACTGGAGTTGAGGTCGGCAACGCAGAGATCTTGGAGCATGTCAGGATCGGCGGCGAGTGAGGTGGCGACGAGGTGGAGGAGGAGGAGGAGGAGGGCGATGAGAAGGAAAGACTTGGTCTTCATGGTGCTTGGTTGCTGGCTGGCTGGCTGGTGCTGGGCTTGGTTGGGAGTCTCGGCTTTTTGGGGCACAAGAGAGATGATTGGCTGGACGTTATAAAGATCAAATTTATAAGGGCGTGGAGTTGGGTTCTGGAGTAGGGACGGCAAGGTGTGAGGTGAGGGTAAAGGCATGAAAAGTCCTTACAAACCAAGAAATGTGAGGAGGGAAGGTTGGAAGGAAAGAAAACCGGTACGTGTCCATTGATTAGGAATAATTAAAGAAGTTAATACTATAAGAACCGAAGCTAATGTAATTTCTTATAATATTAAAGAAAGGGAGGAAGCGTGCGCATAGACTTTTGATTGTTGGGCTGTCTATACTTTAACTCTTTTATTTGTATTTCTCTCATTTTTATTTTTATTTTGATTATTCTTTTAACATGATTTTATTAATAAACTAAAGATAACAAATATATCCCTGATAACTATTACTACTGCAACTTTAGCTACCAATGCTTCAACCCTCATTTGTTGCCTTCAATATGAGGGCAAGTATCAACAACTATTAAAAATGAAAAAAAAAAATTTCTCAAATGATATAGTCCATGGCAGACCTTCATAATCATTGATTATGATTATGGTTCGCGATGAACCTTTATAACTGCTAATCATGAACTACGACGAACCTTTGTAAATACGAACCCTATATTCTATCTATGATGGAACATTTGGCATTCTTTTTCTTTCAATTAAATATGCTTATTAAGCATATTTTCTAAAGCAAAACATACTTATACAATTATTGATCATAGTTTATATATAGTAGACCTTTCTAAATGCTGACCTTCTATTTTAAAACAAATATTCGGTTTTTTTTTTCTTTTTTGGAATGCATGATCATGTGTGCTTATAAAGCATACTTGTTAAGGCAAAGCATACCTTCATGCATGGTCCATGATGGATTTTTATCAAGTATTTTCACAAAGATATCAAGCAATTTTGCATATATGTTAAGGCATTCCACAATGTGGATCCAACTAGCTAGGTCTATGCATGTGATGGTTTAATTGAGCACAAACTACAGTGAACTTCTAAGGAACAAAAGCAAACATCCGGTATTCTTTTTCTTTTTTGGAATACATGATGATGTGTATTTATAAAGCATACTTCTTGAAGCAAAACATAGCTTCATGGTCCATGACAGATCTTTATTAATCATTTTCACAAAGATATATCAAGCAAGGCATTCCACAATGTAGATCCAACCAGGTTCTATATGTGATGGTTTAATTGAGCACAAACTACAGTGAACTTCTAAAGGAAAAAGCAAACAAAACTGAAAACTATTTATCGGTTACCTCCTCAATGCTAGTACTGTGATCGTTAGACAGCTGAATGGCCCTTACCTCCTCGCATCATCTTTTTTAAGACTTCGGTTAACGTACTGGAGATCATTTAGCCTATCTTGTTCATGACAAACATCCTAATCCTTCACCAACATCACGAGAGAACACACGAGCCCATCAGTACTGCAACCTCTGGATTCTTTATCAAGTACCTTCAGGTGCTCGTGATATTGCCTTCGACACTGCATCATGATCCACTGGCCCTTTATATTGTTGGTCTAATTAATTAAAGGATTTCTTGCCTCCCATGTGTCATGTGAAATTAGTATTGTGTCAAATCAGGCATTTAATGGAGCTATAGATTACTTTGCAATAAGATCTACAATATATATTTCTTTTTTGAAATTCCTCTTGAATCAAAGCTTCATATCAAGAAGCACTTATTGTGATCACTTTGAGCAAGTCTATAAATTCAACACTTCGAGAAGTTTTGGTTCTTTTTGGAATTTCGATGTTGATTTGACGTTGGATATGGAGGATATAGCATTTGCGGAGCTGGCACCAGCGCATCCGATCCGTCTGGGGCTGGCGCTCAACTTCTCGGTGTTCTACTACCAGATCTTGATTTAATCCTGACAGGGCTTGCACTTTTGCCAAGCAGGTGAGCAGATCGGATCTTGGGCTTTTTTTTTTCTGTTTTCGTTAAATTGATGATTATTTTTCTTTTGGTGATTGGATTCGGATTTTGTGGAAGTGAGTTATATGTTAGGGTTCTTGTTTTGTCGTTGTGATTTGGTTAGGTGTTCGATTGATTGGAATTGGGAACGATCTCTTTCTTAGTGCGGTCTTTAATTCTTCACTCTGAAGCTTTTAAGCCATCAGCGCAACCCTGGTCTGGCGGCGGGCTCTTTCCCCTTTTTTTTTTTTTTTTTTTTTTTTGATATATGACATTTGATATTATTATTATTTTTCGAACGTAGCTAAGATTTATCAGCATGAGAACTGACATTTAGGAAAATATGAGATAACTTGTACTTGAATAGAGTAATTTAGGAGATAAAATATGTGAAGAATGATGAGATCTCATAATGATTTGTGGGTCATCTATGTATTTCCAGGTCATCTACCCTTTGATAACATTTTAGATTAGATTATTATGAAATAAGCTATGTAAATAATATACAGAACTTGAATGCCTTACTTATGGATGTTTATGGATGCATTATCTTGGGATGCCAAAAAAAATTTTCAATTCACTAAGGAATTATCAACCACATGGTTTTCAGGATATGATTTGAGTTATATAGGAAATAGAACTATGAGATCTCACACTATTACCAAAGAAAGGAAACCTATGCCGATAGCATGTCACATGCCTTAAGGACATAGATGTGATTCATGGTGGCTTTGTGGTGTAAAAGACCGATCCCTTAATGCCATTTGGCATGCTACTGGAAGATGAGCTCCATCGAAATAGTTCACTGCAATGTCTCTGGCACAACAATTCCTATATAATCATTTGTTTTTATTGCTGTCAAATCACTTTCGAGGAGCATCGGGCAGGAGAGAAACTTTATGGGTCTTCAGAAGAATGATGCGATCACCTTCTGTAACAAAAAACCTGCAAGAAAAGTTCCAAACCGATGATTCCGACAGGGACCCTCCGACGCTCAAGTTAGCGATTTGAAGAATAGAAATTCAAACAAGAGAGTAGAGATTGAGTCCCTTCCCTCCTTGGGGGTCGGAGTCTTTATATACCTGTTCGGGAGCCCCTCTTACCCTTTGTAGATTAACTATCGAATCCCATCTTCCATTAGGATCGGCTCCGTAAGCGACAGGTGGGTGCACAGTTGCTAAGTGTGCGCCGTAAATATCGATAACTGCCCATAGTATATCGATAACCACCCATGATCTTAGCAGAAAGCGGATTAGCGGGCTACGTGGTAGTCTTAAGCACTGTGAAGCTTACCCCCATGTGACTTGTTAGGCTGCAGGCCGTGTTCTATCAGAGTAGGTAGCTCCAGCTGTTTGGCAGGCCCTATTTTGGTTTGGACAGCTATTGCAGGCTGCTGCAGGGCATGACCGGCCGCTATGGCATTTGCCAAACATGTTCCCTACGTTACCTTTTTTTGCATTCCTACATGGACAGCGATGGATGAAAAGTTAGTCACATGGGCCCCAAGGTGCAGCTGTTGGGGCAGAAGATGAAGTTTGGAGTTGAAGTCGGCTGTCCCTCGTAGATCATTGATTATAAAGTGCTTGCATGGCACTATTCACGTGCAAGTTCATGCGCATGGTACTGTTCACGGCTGAAGGGAGTAGGCCGAGGCGGAAACTCGTGGCCGGGGCCGAGGCAGAAGCTCGAAGAGAGGACGTTGCCAGCAGAACCACATACGGATGAGGGTCGGAGGAGTCGTGGGAGCTCGGTGCCGAGGCCGAGGCTGACTTGGATGATACCGGGGCGAGGCGACTTGGATGAGGCCGGGGCAAGGCCGAACAGAAGCTGGTTCCATGCGAAGGGGAGAGAAAAGGTGGCGGATGGGAGGAAGGCCGAGTCGCCAAGTTCGAATGTTGTTATTGTGGCCCATGGGGCCCACTGGCCCCATCAGATGCCCCCCACACTCCTTGAACTTGTGTGCCCTGCGTCAGCTAAGCGAAAGGAGTGTAGAACATTTTACCTTCGCATCTGCTCCTTCATGTCAACTTCAACTTCAACTGTGATTCCTTTCAGGTGGGGAAACCCCTTTCCTGTTGCACTGCCTTGTGTGGGCATCTAGGGGCGAGCTCGGGCTTGGATGCCGAGGGGAGCTTGGGCTTCAATGCCGAGGAGAGCTCAGGCTTGAGTGCCAGAGGGAGGCTCGGGCTTGAGTGCCGAGGGGAGCTCGGGCTTGGATGCCGAGGCGAGCTCGGGCTTGAGTGCCGAGGCGAGCTCGGGCTTGGATGCCGAGGGAGCTCGGGCTTGAGTGCCAGAGGGAGGCTCAGGCTTGGATGCCGAGGCGAGCTCGGGCTTGGATGCCGAGGGAGCTTGGGCTTGAGTGCCGAGGGAGGCTAGAAAGTCAAGTCACTAGAACACTTTTTATTAACGAAACATGAAATATACAAGCTTCAGGTTAATAAGACGGGAGAGGAGGTACTCAAATTGAGATTATTGTGTATGTTATTGATAATATCGGCGGAGGTTGTCAGCATTCCATGTGCGAGGATGAGGCTTCCCATCGAGACTCTCAACTCGGTACGCTCCGCGATGAAGGGCCTATGTGACTCGGTAAGGGCCCTTCCAATTTGGGGACAACTTGCCTCCCTCCATGGGTTTCGATACATCGGCCCTCTTGAGAACCAAATCACCTGGCTAGAAGACTTTGGGTCGAACGCGCGCGTTGTAGTATCTGGCAGCTCTCTGGCGATAGACGGCCATCCGGTGGCGTGCTAGGTCACGCGCCTCTTCGACCAGGTCTAAGTTAGCCCGCAATCGAGTCAGGTTGTCGTCTTCGTCGTACGACTCTACTTGCGGGCTTGGGAGGCCGGTCTCCACCGGGATGTCGACCTCCGAGCCGAATACAAGGCTGAAGGGGGTCTCCCCGGTGGGAACACGCGGCGTGGTGTGGTAGGCCCATAGCATGTTGGGAAGCTCCTCCACCCATCTTCCCTTAAAACCATCCAACCGTGTCCTCAGCCCTTGAAGAATTGTGCAGTTTGTTACCTCAGCTGCTCTGTTGGTTTGGGGATGGCCGACTGAGGTGGACCCTTGGTGAATGCCCACTCAGCACAAAACTCTTTAAAAGGGGCATTGTCAAACTGCCTGTCATTGTCAGTGACAAGAGTGTGGGGTAACCCGAAGCTGTAGATGATGGATTTTCACAAGAAGGTCCTGACTTTATGCTCGGTTATCTTTGCCAACGCCTCAGCTTCCACCCACTTGGTGAAATGATCGATGGAGACAAGCAAAAATTTCCGTTGGGCAGACGCCGGGGGAAATGGTCCTAATATGTCCATCCCCCACTGCGCGAAGGGCCACGGTGCCGTCAAGGGACTCAGTTGGGTAGTCGGCTGCAGTTTAATGTCAGTGTGCCGTTGACAGCTGTCACACCTTTACACTAGCTCGGCTGCATCCTCCCTCATAGTGGGCCAATAATATCCTTGCCGCAAAGCCTTGTACGCCAGTGTTCTGCCCCCCAGGTGGCTTTCGTAAATTCCCTCGTGAATTTCTCGCAGGATGTAGTCGGCATCTGCGGAAGTAGCACACCAAAGCAGTGGGTGGGAGAAGGACCTTCGGTACAGGCGCTTGTCCAATATCAAAAACTTGGGGGCTCATCTCTTGAACAGCTTGGCTTCAGCGGGATCATTAGGAAGAGTGTCGTCGGTAAGATATCGGACGTACGCCTCTGTCCACGAGGGTACTTGGCCGATCGACAAGGCCTCCTCAGTATTCTCGATGCTCATAGCTTCTAGGTGCTCCAAGTATGTTCTTCCCAGGGCTCCATCGGCCGAGGTGGCCAAACGGGACACCGCATCAGCTCTAACGTTCTCACCCTGGGGAATATAATTGACACTGAAGTGAGTAAATGACGAAGACTGTGATTGGACCTTATCCAAATAACGAGTCATGGTGGGGTCCCGGGCCTCAAACTCCCCAATGAACTGCCCGGTAATGAGCTGGGAGTCAATGAAGGCTTGGAAGTGTTCCACTCCAAGCTCTTTGGCCAATCTCATGCCTGCCAGCAAGGCTTCATACTTCGACTGGTTGTTAGTCGTGGGAAAGAGGAACCTTAGGGTGTATTCCAATGTTTCCCCCTCTGGACCAACTAGGATGAGGCCGACCCCACTTCCCTGGGAATTCAAGGTGCCATCGACATGAAGGACCCAGTCCCGCTCCTCGCGTTCGGCCATTGCATTTGAGGAAGCCGAGTGGAGCTCTTCGGGCAGTTCGCCGGCCCAGGTGCACTCAACTAAGAAGTCTGCCATGACTTGGGACTTCATGGCCGACCTCGGCCGAAAGGATAGATCGAATTCTCCCAACTTGATTGCCCATTTCGCCAGCCGGCCCGAGGTGTCAGGCTGAGATAGGATAGCTCTCAGCGGCTGGTCTGTGAGCACCACCACTGAGTAGGCTTGAAAGTTGGGCCTGAGGCGCTGAGCAGAGATAATTAGTGCAAAAATAATCTTTTGGTGCGAGAGTACCTGGTCTCGGCATCATGGAGCACCTTGCTGATATAGTAGACGGGCTTATGAGCCCCGTCGGCATTAGCACGGACAAGTACGGAGCTCACGGCCTCGACCGAGGCCGCCAGGTAAAGGAAAAGCTCTTCTTCACTCCTTGGCTTGGACAGTAGCGGCGGGGTAGACAAGAATTCCCTCAACCCCTTGAATGCTTTCTGACACTCTTCGATCCATTTGAAGCCATTGACCTTGCAGTGGGCCTTGAAGAAGGGTAAACACCTTTCCGTGAACTTTGACAAGAAGTGGCTTAAGGCTGCCACCTGCCCCGTCAAGCCCTGAATCTCCTTTTTATTCGCTGGGGGCCTTATGTCAAGGATGGCCTAAATCTTATCTGGGTTCGCCTCTATTCCCCGCTGAGTCACCATGAAGCCAAGGAATTTGCTAGCCGTGACCCCAAAGGTACACTTCCGTAGATTCAACTTCATCTGACAACGGCAAAGGTTATCAAAGGTCTCTACCAGGTCAGCAATGTGGTCGTTGGCGTGGATGCTTTTAGTCAGCATATCATCCACATAAACCTCCATATTGCGTCCAATTTGATTTTTGAAGACCCTATTCATCAGTCTTTGATATGTAGCTCCTGCATTCTTTAACCCAAATGACATTACTCTGTAGCAGTAAGTGCCCTTTTCAGTCACAAAAGAGGTGGCCTCTTCGTCTGCCGGGTCCATCTTAATCTGATTGTATTCCGAAAAGGCATCCATGAAGCTGAGGATCTCATGGCCCGACGTAGCATCCACCAGCTGATCAATTCTGGGCAGTGGAAAACTGTCTTTGAGGCACGCCTTGCTAAGATTGGTGAAATTAACACACATCCTCCAGCTTTCATTGGCCTTGCGAACTATGACGATGTTGGTGAGCTAGTTGGGATAGTATACTTCCCAGATATGCCCAGCCACCAACAACTTACGGACCTCCTCGTCAACAGCCTTCTGCCGCTCGGGCGTAAAACTTCTCTTCTTCTGCCGGACTGGCCACACTGTGGATTGAGGCTGAGCTTATGAGTAATTACCTTAGGGGGAATGCCTGGCATGTCCAAGACCGACCAAATGAACACATCCGAGTTAGCTTGAAGGAATGTGAGGAGCCGAGCCTTCGCCTCCTCGTGTAGCAGCGATCCCACTCGGACGGTCTTCGCCGGTCATCCCCTAAGGGGAAAGTCAACAAATGCTCGGCTAGTTCTCCCCTCCTCTCTGAGTCTCTGGGGTCCACCAGCTCGGCCGTCGGCAGGATTGGTGCCTCTCGAGGGCTAGGCATCGTGTGGTAGAAGAGGGACAAGAGGTTCCTCTCTCCACGCATTTCTCCTACACCTTTATTGGTCAGGAACCTTACAAGCAACCTCTTGGTAGAGATAATGGCGTTCAACAGGTTTAATCCAGGCCTGCCCAGGATGGCATTGTAAGCCAGAGGAACCCGCGCCACTAGGAACTTCATCATGACCATCTTTTGATGTGGTGTTGTTCCCGTTGTAACCGGGAGAGTAATTTCCCCTTCTACCTTTATAAAATCTCCAGTGAAACTCATGAGGGGCATGTCAACGGGCCGAAGGGAGTCATAGGACAAGTTCATACGAATAAATGCATCGTAACTCAAAATGTCAGCCGAGCTTCCACTATCAACTAGTATCCTTTTTACAGGGTGTTTCGCAACTGTCATGGAAACAACAACACTATCATCATTTGGATTACTCACCCCCTCAATTCCCTTTCAAAGAAAGGGATTACAGGTTCTACTTCCTCTTCCCCCCTGAACCTCTTAGGCGGACCGCCAAGCCCCCAAGAGATCATAGCCACCGTCTTCTCAGTCGAGGCATTATTGACTTTAGCCTAGGCAAGCAGGGGTGCAGACAGGCCTAGAGCATTCGGGTTCGCCCTCCAGATGAACTTGCCGAGGTAGCCCTGTTGAATGAGGTCCTCGATTGCCTTCTTGAGCTGGCGGCAACTCTCCGTGTCATGCCCATGATCCCGATGAAAACGACAATAAAGATTTTTGTCCCGGGAGACTCCAGGTTTCAGAGGAGGGGGGCGCTGAAGGAAAGGCTCACCTTCGATCTCCATCAAGATGTGGGATATCAGAGCGAGCAGGGGGGTATGGATCCCCTCCCTGTGAACGAGAGCCCTCGGCCGGTTGTCAGGTCGACGGGGGGGCTCAGGTCTCTCCTGCTATGGCCTATCAGATGCAGGTCGGGCTTGTTTCTTGTTTGGGCCCCCATCCGCCTCGCGCCTGGAAGAGTCGGCTTCATCGGCACAGATGTATTTGTGCGCTCGGCCTAGCAGCTCAGCATAGGAGTTTAGTGGCTTCTTATCTAGGGAGTACGCGAAGCGGGAGGGCCGAAGCCCTCGCTTCAAAGCTAGAGTAGCGACAGAATCATCAAGGTTGTACACCTCCAGTGCGGCTTCCTTGAACCAAGCTATGAAATCTTTTAGTGACTCGCCACCCTTCTGCTGGATGGCGAACATGCTGTCGGCCACCCGTGGAATTTTTCAGTAGGCGTTGAAATGTGCCAGAAAAGCTCTTTCAAGCTGCCGAAAGGAATTAATGCTTCATGGGGGCAGCCGGGAATACCAAGCCCGTGCCACCTTTCGTAGAGTGACAGGAAAGGCAATGCATAGGAGAGAATCGGTTACTCCCTGGACCTGCATAAGGACCTTGTAGCTTTCCAAGTGGTCCAGGGGGTCAGTAGTGTCGTCGTAAGGGTCCAGTTGGGGCAAGCGGAAGCTGGTGGAGATTGATTCCTCCATTCTGCGGCGAGATAGGGGAGGACGGTTGTCACAGTCCGCCTCCAGCGGATTGGTAACCCTGCGGCTGAGCTCCTCCAGCCACTGATTATATTCCTCCAGGCGCCGCTCAGCACGGCGAGCAACACGCCCATCAAAAGACCCTTCTCTCGAGGATCCCACAAACGGGGATGGGTTGCGGCAGTAATGATGTCCTCGCTCGGCTTCCTTCCTCTGCCGCCGCCTGCGGGAGTTGTCAGAATGACGGGAAGGAGACCACAGCCTTTTGGAAACTTCCCGATAATGACGACCAGGAGATACATGTCGGCAGGGGACCTCCCGGTAGGAAGTTCTCCTACGGGTGGACTACTGACTGAGCGGAGCAACCCCAGCATCGGAGAAAGGGGGCTATGGCCCTTGCTGCAAAGCCGCCACCTGCTACTGCAGGTGCTGGATCGCTGCCACCAAAGAATGAACATGCACAGCAAGGGCGTCAACTCGGTCGCCCTGCACTGGTGACAATGGCTGGATGGGGAAAGGGACCGAAGGGGCCGGGTAGATGGCTTCTGGCTGCTCCTCCGTACTGCCCCCCTGGGCCCACGAGCGATGCCTCCTATGCTCGTGTTACCACCATCTTATCGTGTAGGGAAAGGAAGTAAGGGCATGTAGCCTCGGAGCGCCGAACTCTACTCTCCTTCTCTCCGTTCCTTGTTGCCCTTCCCCTACCTGGCGCGCCAATCTGTTGCTGCTAAATCACTTTCAAGGAGCGTCGGGCAGGAGAGGAGCTTTATGGGTCTTCAGAAGAATGATGCGATTGCCTTCTATAGTCGGAAACCTACAAGAAAAGTTTTGGACCGGTGGTTCCGGTGGGGACCCTCCGACGCTTAAGTTAGCGATTTGGAGAATAGGAATTCAAATGAGAGAGTAGATATTGAGTCCCCTCCCTCCTTGGGGGTCGGGGTCTTTATATACCTGTTTGAGAGTCCCTCTTACCATTTGTAGATTAACTGTCGAATCCCATCTTCTATTAGGATCGGCTCCGTAAGCGGTAGGTGGGTGTACAGTTGCTAAGTGTGCACCGTAAATATCGATAACTTCCCATAGTATATCAGTAACCGCCCGTGATCTTGGTAAAAAGTGGATTAGCGGGCTACGTGAAAATCTTAAGCGCTGTGGAGCTTACCCCCATGTGACTTGTTAGGCTGCAGGTTCGTCAGAGTAAGTGGCTCCAGCTGGTTGGCAGGCCCTATTTTGGTTTGGACAGCTGTTGCAGGCTGTGCAGGGCATGGCCGGCCGCTACGGCGTTTGCCAAACATGTTCCCTACATTACCTTTTTTTGCAGTCCTACGTGGATAATGATGGATGATAAAGTTAGTCACGTGGGCCCCAAGGTGCAGTTGTTGGGGTAGAAGATGATGTTTGGAGTTGAAGCCAGTTGTCCATCATAGATCATTGATTATAAAGTGCTTGCATGGCACTATTCATGTGCAAGTTCATGCGCATGGTACTATTCACGGCTGAAGGGAGTAGGCCAAGGCGGAAGCACGTGGCCGGGGCCAAGGCGGAAGCTCGAGGCCAGGGCCAAGGCGGAAGCTCGAGGAGAGGAGGTTGCCAGCAGAACCATGTACGGATGAGGGTCGGAGGAGTTGTGGGAGCCGGTGCCGAGACCGAGGCTGACTTGGATGATGCCGGGGCGAGGCCGACTTGGATGATGCCAGGGCGAGGCCGACTTGGATAAGGCTGGGGTGAGGCCGAACAGATGCTGGCTCCATGTGGAGGGGAGAGAAAAGGTGGCAGACGGGAGGAAGGCCGAGTCGCCAAGTCCGGATGCTGTTATTGTGGACCATAGGGCCCACTGGCCCCATCACTTTTGATTTATTTATTTATTTGAAAAAAAAAGACGGTTAGATTCTCTACAATTTATTCAATTTGATACCCATTTTGAATAGTCAAAAGTCAGCTTCTTGTCTATGATTGTGTCCTTTGCCTTTTGTTATTCTTCTATGGAATTCATTGGATCCTAAAATTTAACAGATCATGTACTGTTCCATGATTGAAATTGTGTGATGTAGGGCTTCTGCTCTCATTTGGGCCCATGTATCTAATTTGAGTTCTAAAGTTCTTTGTTAGGCTATGGGTTCTTATGTTGTTTTAATCTTTTAATTCTACAGATTGTTCAAGTTAGTGCCTTCATCTTGCCTGTTGTCTATTATAAGGATCAAATAGAGAGGACCTCTTTGATAGTGGGGTTTCCAACATTTGTTGTACTTCATCTTGACACATTTTTGTGGCAATAAACCTAAAGCATTTAGAGGAGGGACAACAGTGTATCCCGATTGTTTTCTTATGTATAAAATTCACTAAACTCACACTCATTTTTTGTTAGGCTTTTGATGAAGTAATTGCTGAGCTGGACACTCTTGGAGAAGAATCATACAAGGATAGCACACTAATCATGCAGCTTCTCTGTGACAACCTTACCTTATGGACTTCAGATATGCGGTCTTGTGCATGCTCTGATAAACTGTTGGGAATTTCGTATGTTATATATGAATCAAATTTATATAACACGCAGCGGAAAATAAAAATAAATATGAATTTAATACCCAAAGCCCAAGATCCTCATGGAACAGATTCAGTTAACAAGACATAATACATGATTATAATAATAGATCATACCTATGTTCTTTATTGGGGATGATGCCCGATGAAGCCAGTAAACGATTTACCACTAGCCGTCCATGCATCCGGCCTCTAATGGTGATCCACGCCAAGATCTTTGAATGATGTCCTCTCATGATTGGATGATAACCTTCTTGTGAGGGGTGCTAGCGCCTCTTTTCTTTTCTATTGATTTTCCAAATCAAAAAGATTTCTTGATCAAGATCAAATCTTGATCAATTAAGAGAGAGAAAGGGACATCCTAGAGAGAGAAAGGACGTTTTAGAGAGAGAAAGGAGGTGTTAGGCATCCAAGAGAGAGAGAAGAGAGGAGTTCGGTGTGTCTCTCGAATGGGGTATTTCTCTCCCTTAAATACATAAAAAGGAGGTTGTATGATTCCATAAAAAAAGGGATTTTATCACAACCACCTAACCATTCAACATTATCAAGTTAATAACAATTATCCTAACAAATTTAGGATATTTGCTATCATGATAATGTTAAGATTACAACCACCAAACCACATCCCTAAAATTTAGGAAATTGGTTATCCCATGAAACCAACGTCGCAACCTTGAATTTGGCTTCATGATAACGCCTCAAATCATGGGGTTCACTCCTTCATGACGTGCAGATGGGTCATGTCCATCACATGGGCATGGATCCATCCTCCACGTGGCACGATCTCAGCCCTCGGTTTAATTGGGTTTCCATGAATCAAATCATGCCATCATATGTACCCAATTAAATACCATATTATTAATCTTAATAATATTTTTTCTTTCAACTACTCCATTTTGTTGCGGTGTTCTAGGTGCTGAAAAATTATGATGAATGTCATTTTCTATGCAAAAGTTTTCAAATAAATGATTTTCAAATTCAGTGTCATGATCACTTCTTAGAGACACTATGGTGTTATTTTTCTCATTTGTGACCTTCTTGAAGAATTTCAGAAATAATGGAAAGGTCTAATCCTTATGAGCTAAAACAATACTCAAGTGTATCTAGAATAATCATCTATAATCACAAGACCATATTTCTTTCCTCCTAGACTTGTGGTTCTAGTAGGTCCAAAAAGATCCATGTGAAGTAGTTCAAGAGGCCTAGAAGTGGAAACAATATTTTTAGTTTTGAAAGAATTTCTAGTTTGTTTTCCAAATTGACATGCATCACAAATTTTGTTATTTTCAAAATCTAGTTATGGAAGTCTGTTGGTCCAGATAGCAACCCAAGAGGGGGGATGAATTGGGTTTTTTAAAAATTAAACTCTTTTGAAGGATAACCCCCAGCGGAAATAAAAACTTAGATTCACAGTTTTAAAACAAAGCAACTATAAATGAAGAGTTGAAGATAAGGAGACAATCACGGCAAACACAATAGATTTTATAGTGGTTCGGTGTACCTACACCTACGTCCACTCCCAAGTACCTCTTGGGTCCACACTATAATCAAACTGATTACAGCAGAGTTGTTTTGCAAGCTCACAACTCAAACTTGTTGTTTTCCCGGGTGCACAACGAACCCAGCTGGTTTTCAAGGCTCACCAGCACAAAACCTAAAACCACAAGCAAATGCTTGCACAAGGCTAACAGCCTCAACTGAATCAATCATCAGATTGACCCAGCAAACAGTATATTGATTTTACAAAAGCAAACTGCTCCTTCAATGAGCAAATATACAATAATAAAATAATAAATAGAGATTAGGAACCAAGCCTGATTCGAGATCTTGGTGGCTTCTTCCTTCTCTTCCTTTGAATGGATCTTTCTTTGAATATGCTCTTGAGGCTCAGAAGATTGGAAAAACTAGGGCTTCTTCCTTCTTTTGAGATTTCTTCTAAATAGAATGGTGAAGGCTTGGAATCTCTTTTTCTTCTTTTGGGGAATGAGTATGATCTTTCCTTACAGGTTTTCCCTCTTTTCTTTTCTGATGGATCTCAAGGATTTTCTCTTTTCTTTTTTTTTTGCCTCTTTCTTTTCTTTTTCTTTCTTTTCTCTTGTTTTGGGATGCAATCATCCCTCTTCTTATAGATCCGATTAATCCACAAATAGTGTGAAACTATCCGTTAGAAGCAAATGAAAAAGGATTAGATCCATAAATAACAATAGCCGTTGGGATTAAAATCGATAAAGTTAAAGTTTAGAGTCGTTCTGACAGTTCTGGAGCCGTGTCTGACATTCTGGAGTCGGCTCTAGCTTTTCTGGAGTCGGCTCTAACTCGAAATAATTTAATCCGCTCGATCTGGAGTCGTCTCTGACTTTTCTGGGGTCGACACAAAATTCTTCTGGAGTCGACTCTAACAGTCTGGGAGTCGACTCTAAGTCGTGGCCTGAAAATCCAACGTTCTGTTGTTTCTGATAGAGTCGGCTCTCACAGTCCCGGAGTCGACTCTAAGTCTGTGTCATTTTCCGGAGTCGGCTCTGCGATTCCATGTGTCGACTCTAATGTCTGCAGTCTTACCTTGACATTAGATTCAAACCAGAACTTGATTTTCCTTCTTGATTTTGATCATTAATTAGACTTATAAACTGAAAGACTTAATCAAAATCATTAGTAACATCAAATGTTATACTCAAATAGTTTTGTTAATCATCAAAATCCTCAATTGGGTCAACAAAGTCCTTTACTAAATCCATTCTAATTAATTTTGAAATAAGGTATGTGCTTGCATGACCTAATCTACGATGCCACAACCAACCAATCTCATTCATATTAGCATTATTAGCAACTAAGCAATGATTACTAGTAGACAAATTGTCTAAATCAATCAAGTATACATTGCCATTTCTATTTCCAATAAAACAATGCTATTATCAATGGGATTAGAAACTGTGCATATAGAAGATTCAAATGATACTTTAAAATCTTTATCACATAATTGACTAATGCTAATTAAATTGTGTTTCAAACCATTAACATATAAGACATTTTCAATATGTGGAGGGAGTTATTTGAATGTTACCAAATCCCAAGATTTGACCTTTGCCATTATCACCAAATGTAACTACTCCTCCTCTTTTGTTTTCAAGGGTGATGAATTGATCCTTGTCACCCGTCATGTGCCTTGAGCAGCCGCTATCGAGATACCACTTTCGCTTTGATCTTTTGGCCGCAAGATACTCCTGCAAAAATAATTAAGTCTTATATTTAGGTACCAAGCCTTCTTGGGTCCTTCATGGTTAGTAGCATAAAAGACTGTTCCTTTGGAAACCCATATCTTCTTTCCTTTATTATTTAACTTCTTGTCAATTTTCTTAAAATTTCATTTAAAAACTTTGTGTCCCTTCTTGTTACAATAATGACATGTAACATTATCATTGTTTTGTTCCTTTCTAAAAAAGTTTTTGATAAATTTTTGCTTTAAGTTAGGTCTATAACCTAAACCAGCCTTGTCATATATAGCTCTTTGATTACTTAACAATAAATTAAGTTTTTCAGAACTATAAGTAAATTAATCAATAATATTTTTATATTTATCAACTTCCTTCTTTAGTTTATCATTTTCATTGGAAATTGATTCTTTTTCTTTTGACAGATTTTCATTTTCAGATTTCAGCACTTTAGTTTCATTATTAAGATTTTTTTTTTCTTTAATGAAAGTTAAATTTTCGTTTTTCAAAAACTTATATTTCTTTTTCAAAACTTTGAAATCACCAACAAGTTCATTAAAAGCATCAAACAATTCATCAAAAGCAAAGTCATCACAAGGATTTTGGAACTTACCTCACTGTCATCGTTTGCCATAAAGCAAATGTTTGCAACTTCCTTTTGATCTTCCTCTGAAGAAGATTCATCACTATCACTCCAGGTTGCAACATAGGCTTTCTTCTTCTTCTTAAAAGTCTTTTTCAGTTGAGGACAATCATATCTATAATGCCCCGATTTCTTACATTCATAGCAAATCAAGGGCTCTTTCTCTTTGTCCTTGTCCTTATCTTTTCTTTTTCTCCTTCCATCTTAGCTCCAAATTTCTTTTTGTGGAAGGGTTTCTTTCTCCTCATGAATTTTTTGAATTTTCTTGCTAGAAGAGTTGTATCATCATCATCATCATCATTTTCACTACAGCTCTTCTCACTTTCAGCAGCCTTAAGAGCTATGATCTTTTTCTTTTTCACATCCTCTTCTATGTGCTGCTTCATGGTCAATTCATGGGTCATTAGGGATCCTAAAAGCTCCTCTAAGGATAAGGTATTGAGGTCCTTTGCTTCTTGGATTGCTGTCACCTTCGCTTCCCACGTTCTTGGAAGTGACCTGAGAATTTTACGAATAAGTTCAGAGTTAGAATATGTTTTGCCTAAACTTTTCAAACCATTTACAATATCAGTAAATCTAGTGTACATGCATGCTATAGTTTCAGTTTGTTTCATGCTAAATAATTCATATTTGTGCACTAGAATATTGATCTTAGATTCTTTAACTTGATTGGTACCTCATGGGTAACCTCTAATCTATCCCAATCTCCTTTGCGGAATTACATGTAGAGATTCTATTAAATTCATTAGCATCTAAAGAGCAATACAAGACATTCATGGCCTTAGCATTGAGCTGTGCCATTTTCCTATCATTATCATTTCAATCCCTTTCGGGTTTAGGAACAATAGTGCCATCAACAATGTGTGTGGGTGTACTAGGTCCATTAGTTATAACACCCCATAATTCATAATCAGAAGCTTGAATGAATATCCTCGTTCTTGCTTTCCAATATGAATAGTTAGAACCATTAAACAAGGGAGGTCTATTCGTAGAATGACCTTCGGCAAATGATCCAACTTGAGCTGCCATTTGGATCTTTAGCTCTTGATCGTGTGATCAAATTCAAATGAGCACTTGCTCTGATACCAATTGTTAGCCCAGATGACAACCCAAGAGGGGGGGGGTGAATTGGGTTCTTTAAAAAATTTAACCTCTTAAAAAATTGTTTGCTTAAGATGAATGAAAGTAAATGCAATGCAAATATAAAGCACAATCAATGAGATAGAGATAGAGATAGAGACAATAGAAGCACGGCAAACACAAAGATTTTATAGTGGTTTGGTGTATCCAACACCTACGTCCACTCCCAAGATCCACTTGGGTCTACACTATAATCTTCTCGATTACAGCCGAGTTGTTTTACAAGCTCACAACCCAAACTTGTTGTTTTACCCGGGATCACAACGAACCCAGCTGATTTTTCGGGCTCACCAGCACACAACCCTAAACTCAAGCTAATCTAGTTTGACCCGAGGTATACAACATCCACTAGTTCAATCCCTTTGATTAAACTAGGCACAAACAAAAAGAATATAGTTTTTCAAGATACACAGCTCCTCAATGAGCAAATATTCAAAAATAAGTAAACAAGTTTAGAAAAGCCTGATTTGAGTTGTTTGGCTTTGAGCTTTTCTTCTTTTCTTCTTTTCTTCTTTTCTTCTTTTCTTCTTTTCCCTTTTGAATGATGAATCAAGCCTCAGCTTTAATCCCTCACAGTCGTTGCAGTTGAGAAGATTGGAATGGAAGAAACAGAGCTTTTACTTCAATTTGGGAAATCCACCGATTTTTTGATTTGGGTGCCTTGGATTCCTCTTTGAGCTTTTTGGAGTGGAAGGATTTGAATTTGAATGCTTTTCTCTTGGATTCAGGCTCAGGGTTTCTCGGATTTTTGATTTGAGATTTTTCTATTTTTCGTTCTCTTTTTTTTTCTCTCTTTTCTCTTTTTCAAATGGATGTTTTCCCCCTTTTATAGATTTCTTTTAATCCGTTTTGGGAAGGAAACTAGCCGTTGGAGTGTACCTGGAAACAAAATATATCCGTTAGAAATTAGGTAAAAAGGAATATTACCGTTAGAGCTGATCTGGCATTTTAAATTTTCGTTCCAGTCAGGTTGGAGTCGACTCCAACTTTTCAGGTGTCGGCTCCATATCGTTTACCAAAAATAGAAATTTTCGAGTTCGTTGAGGAGTCGGCTCCGAAAAAGTAAGTGTCGGCTCGCCATCGTCAGGTGTCGGCTTCCGAATACTGTAGGTGTCGGCTCCAGGATGCTCAAAAAATAAGCATTCTGTCCCCGCATCGGAGTCGGCTCCAGACACTGTAAGTGTCGACTCCGAAACTCTAGGTGTCGGCTCCGAAACTCTAGGTGTCGGCTCCGAAACTCTAGGTGTCGACTCCGGATCGTATCAAAAATCAGATTAAAATTGAATTGGCCATGGGGTCGGCTCCAGATTTTCTAGGTGTCAACTCCAAGCTCTGAAACTTTGAAATCTCTGATTTGTATTTGATTCAAAATTCATTTCTTAATTCCTTTAAATTGATCAAATAAATTTAAGTCCTGAAACACTTATAAAATCCATTAGTAATCAAATAAATATACTCAATTCCTTTATTAATCATCAAAATCAATAAATGAATCAACAGCATTATCAATATTGAATTTATAGAAATATGAGATTTTAGAATTTCTAGGATAATAATCATATATCCTACCATATTCATCTAGATATAACCATTTAAAAACAAGCCAATCAAGTCATTTTGGGATATGTCCAATGAAATCAGTTAAAAATTAATCACCTTTTCATTGTTTAACCCTTTCGTGAGTTGAATAGTATCTAACATGCTATGACTTCGAATCGCATTCAACCTTTGTCTTTGTATTCTTTTATCATGTGAACCTTGCTGCAGTCTAATAGGATTATCGATTTCTTCATTTGTGAAATCAATATTATTTAATTTTTCTCTTCTTGGTCCAGATTATACAAGTCTCTTGATCTCATTTCCATTCATCATAGAGACTAGCTATTGAGAAACATGTGTAGTTCTATCTATACTCCTTTCTATAGTCTAAATTTGCCTATTTCTCATTTGTACTTTGTTCCATTCCAGAGCTTTCTTGAACATGAAGAATTAATGACCCGAAAAAAATGTTGCATTACTTGATCAATCATGCAGCCAATTTCTTTCATTGAGGTCTCAAGAAATTGTCCTCTGTCAAGACCATCCTTTAGTCATCATGATTCAATTCAAGCATTATGTTTTTCTACGCTTTTGGCCATATTCTAGGCTAGCTAAGATTCTTTGGCCACTTCATGGCCTTACTTCTCGTCACCACCATTGTCCGTGACCATTGGATCATGATGACAAAGAGAATCGTCATGCTTATTACTTGAAGATTTCTCTTGATATTATAATTCTCAGTATATTTATTTATGCAGTTTGGTTTTGATAAGGTCTGAAGAAGATCGAGTTTTCTAAATATCATAAAATTCACACTATTTTATGCTCATAGTGGAACGTGGCCTTACTAATTTCTCCTAATAGCCTTTTTTTTTTTCCCTAGGCATGCTCTAAAGTTATATCAAATATTAATGACCGACTCCTAGGTGTTAATAATACATCTGATAAATCTTTCAAAGTTGGTATGATAGAGGTAAAGTCCAAAAGAATATGAACCGTGCATATGGAATTTATAATAGAGATTACAAATTGTGAGATCCAAATTGCACATTATGGTTTGATTCTTTAAATTTTCCTAGTCGATGTATAGACGAGACTGGACACCATCGAACACCGTAAGACTGGCACACATTGCATATCCTCACCCTTAGGGCGAGCAGCTGATTTCATAAGCTGAATATGAAGATACTTGGATAGGTGTGTGGATGCTCGTTATTGTAACGATGCATTGGACGACCTGTACATAGATCCCATATTGATATTCTATATAGTATCGATGGTTGATCTTTAATGACGATGATGTGAGTGATCCTTTGACTTAAGATATTCATTGCATCTCATGTGTAAAATGTCATGCTTTGATGACATTCAAACGTCGCTCTAGTCACGGGTGGTAAATATGGTATCGGTTGGGTATGACATAAAGCACATAAAGATGGTGTTTGATCTAATTCAAATCCTATGCTTATCTTAATTTCAGTTGAAATTTTTCTGAACTATATCAAAAAAAAAAATATTTATAAACTAATTTTTGAATCTATTCTTATTATTTCTGATTATTTCCTACATATTATAATCATTTCTTGGATGGTCACTGTCATAAAGTTTTCATGGACTATATAATTAAGCAATGAACCTAGCTAGAAAACTCAACAGTGTCTAGCTACAGGCTTGAATTACCGTAAAATATTGCAGTCAAAAGGCATGAAATCAAATCATAACAATAGTTCATGTTTCCAAATGATCCTGATCTCGTGAGAAACTACAATATATAGTTCATGTTTCCTATACTATAAATGTAAACATTTAGGTCTATTTATTTATTTATTTTCTGAACTGCGTCTCTGCGTTAAGGACGCTATGCGTTGAGCAAGCATCCTCTCCCGATCGAAGAGAAGGTTGCCGAGCGTTCCATCTCTCTCATGGCATCTAGGACTCCACAAAGTTTCTAGAAAGTCTCTTAGGTAGTGTTTGATAGGAAAATGTTATCCATGGATAAGTGTACGGGATAGAATTTATCCCCTGGCTATCCCTAGGGATATCCCTTGGCTATCCCATTGATCATATCAAATGCAAAAAGGTAAATCCATGGGATAACCTTTTTTTACTCTTATTTGGAGGGATAACCAGCTATTCCTGCATTCTCTAGGGAATAAATTGAGGGGATATCCCATGGTTAACCATGGTTAACCATGGATTATCCCTTTGGTTAACTTTATTCTCTGCTATCCCTTATAGTTATGACTTTTGGGAATAAGAGGGGATATCCTCTGGATATCCCCTCTTATCCCCTATTTCAAACACTACCTAAGTGTCAAGATCAATTCTGGAAGCCACACGTAATTAATCCACGTCAACGTCCGGCATTCTTAATTAATTAGGACGAAAAAAAAGAGGGGGGGACGATCGAATAGGGACTTGATCGTTGTCAGAATTTGCTTGCGAGACTGAAGCTATAAAACAAAGCAATTCGTTGCCCAAATGGAATGGACAGTTAGCCCGAGGTTGTTTACGTTGGACTGTTGTTCATATTATAATTAAAGTCAGTGGTGTGAGTGATCGATCCTCCACAAAGTTGGAACAGCCCAAGTCGAGAAGCCAGCCGGCTTGGTGGCATGAGATGATACCATTAGCATCGGTTGTTCTTCGATCACTCTCTCCGGGTGGCGATGCCATGCACTAATGTCATTGAGCAAGCGTACGTCAGGTGGCAGACGTTGTTGTTATCTTGCTTGCAATATTAATTAATGTCCTCGAGGACTCCAAACTTTATTGGAACTTGGAAGTGCTAGTATAAGTTCAAATTTGAAAGTTATAACTAATTCACGTTGATGTCCTCGAGGACTCCACACCCCTACGTCCCAATATCTATCCTAGTTATTTTATATATATATATTTAATCATTACTTGTTTAATTATGTGTATCATCCTCCCGCAACAGTCATGCTAACGTTGTCCCTATTATTTCAACATTATTAAATGACTCAAAAAGAATAAAATTTAATTACTAAAAGAAACTAAAATATTTTCATGCATGCATCCTCCCTTGGCTGCGGTACGTGGTATTATATGCTCCATAGTAGAAACATAGGTTTCTCTTTGTTGCTAAATTACATCTGATTAAGTGTAACAAGAATATTGAAAATATAGGTGGCTTGCACATACAAACAGAAAAGAGAAAAAAGAAATGCAATTTAACAATTATTTTTGTTAAAAAATTATTATTTTGTAAATATTCAAATTTTTAAATTCATTATTTAATTAAAGTGATAAAATATCTATTTTCTTTATGAGTCAAGATTCATTCAAATTTACAAAAACCGGTCTTAATCAACTCAAGCAATTTGATATGAGGCTTTCAATAATTTTTTTCTTTACTGCAAGAGTCACATTTTTTTCAAAGTGATTGTTCAGCTTTGGAATTAATCCTAAACTTCTCATAATGCCAACATATCTACTATTAACACGGCACAAATGAGAATGCCAAAAATTTACATAAGAAAGCAAGTAAACGAAACTAGCAAGTGCTTTATTATTCTCAAATATTGTTAGTGAAGTATACCAAATTTACAATAAAAGTTGTGAAGTTATAAGAGAAATGAATATCACACAAAATAAATTATGTTGAGACATGAATATCTCACTTGCTTTAAGGAGATTCAAGCCCTCTATGGTTCAAAAAGCTTAGAAACCAATGCAACAAAATTTCTTTAGCTTGTCCCCTGGAGGATATAATGGCTTAACAATTTTGTCTTATGACTTGGACCAAACATTATACCACAAAAAACATCTTATTTTTAACTAGAAATTTTCAAAGATGGCATGAATATATGTGCTATGGATACACAATTGCATGTTTAGTGTTATAGGAATCTTGAGATGGATCATCCATGAATGGAGAAAATAGAAAGTCACATGAGTAATAACATTAGTGGAGAGGTTAGAGAGTTATATGATTAATAAAATTACTAGATCGAGAAGATGGAAAGTCTCTTGATTAATGTCATTAGTTTGAGAGTTTCAAAGAGTCGCATAATTAATGAATGATGGTTCAATAAATTACAAGCACTAATTCTCAAAAGAAAAATATGTTCATCTACGCTCTCGACTTTCTCCTGCTCTTAAATTAAAAGTAGTAATAATAACAAAGTAAAAGATCAAGAAACTCCCAACATTTCTCATTGACATTAAATGCACTAATAATAGACAATTTTAGAACATAGAATATTGATGATCCTTTTTTTCCGTGAATTCCTTAATCTTGATGAAGGCGAATTACATTTTGAGCACAACCACCAAAAGATATTATTAGTGTAGAGACTTAGACAGCACTTTTCACCAAAGTGCCTTCTCATTAATTTAGACAAATGAGAAAGGATTTCAGATTTCAAACTCAGATCTTTGATGTGCTTCTTCAAAAATTTGGACTCCCATAATTATTAAATACATCATTATTTCTCTCAAAAAATTAGTAATGACCAAAAGAAAATAAATAAAATCTTGTATTGATCCGAGCTTATTAGCCGGCTTTGGCATCAAAATAAGCGAGCAAAGCCACCAACAAGGGTGCAGCGGACGGACGGAGACTCCCAGATTGGCACGTACTTTCCGCTGGAAATGGCGTCCCCGGCGCTGTCTACTAAGCGACCTCGTCATCCTTTTAATTATCGTCCAAGTTCTCACGCTTCTCCGTCGTCTTAATTAGGTGTCGAATCCTACAGCCCCCTGAACCCCCGCCCACATCTCTCTCTCTAGATCTCTCTCTCTGTGCGTACGTGTACAATCGTAATCTTTGCTCTAATATTTCTTCCCCTTGAGTGGATGAACTTTTCCAAATTGTGTCTCCCCATATATCTTGTAGATTAATATTTTATTTATTGTAATTTTGTTCGTGCAGGGTGGGAGCATGGAAGTTAATGAGGCCGGTTCCAAGTTGCACACCATGCGGAATCCAAAGAAAGGTGGCTTTAGAGCTGCCATGTTTGTTTTCGGTAAGCACTCTCACAAAACAAGAGATTCATCAATCAAAGGGCGGTTTCGAGCCTAACAGTAGTGTAAAATCCATGCATGACAAGCCATGCATATATAACCAAGAGACATATATGGTTATATTTCACATAATTAGGCTAACGATCGACACAAGCACTGTACGTAACATCTATATATCTTCCGTGAATTCTCCAGCATTTTCAGGACTTGAGGGCATCGGCTTTGTAGCTAGCATGGTGAGTTTCGTGCTATATTTCATGGGTGTGATGCACGATGATCTATCCAGCTCCGCAACAACTCTCACAAACTTCATGGGCACAACTTTCCTACTTACGATATTGGGAGGTTTCATCTCAGACACATACATGACCAGGCTCAACACAATTCTTATGTTTGGCCTGATTGAAATTTTGGTAATTAGTTAATTGAAGATCATGATGATGATATATATTTCTGATGACTCCTTAATTATGATCGATGACAGTGTGTGGTGGAAAACCTATTGATCGATGACGCTTAAATATATTCTACTCCTTAATTTGGTTGCATGCAGGGCTACATTCTTCTCACTATTCAGGCTCATTTTAGGAGTCTGCTGCCCGATCAGACCTGCATGACGTGCCACCTGAAGGGTGGCAATGCTTATATGTTCTTGATCACCTTGTGCCTACTGGCACTGGGCAGTGGAGGAGTCAGAGGATGCGTGCCTGCACTTGGAGCTGACCAGTTCGACAAGAACAATCCAAAGGAAAGGAAGTATTTAAGCAGCTACTTCAATTGGCTTTTACTCAGCAGCACCACCGGTGCAACGCTAGGTGTCACGGTCATCGTGTGGGTTTATACTAGGAAGAGTTGGTCGCTAGGTTTCTTCATTTCGATGTTGCTTGCCTTGGTGGGTTTCATCTTCATCACTTCGGGGATGCCCTTCTACCGGGTTCGTGTCGCCGGAGAAAGCCCCCTCCTTAGGAATTTGCAGGTCTGGTAGTTAATTCTCTCTTCCTCCTCCTCCTCCTCCTCCTCCTCCTTTTTCTCGAAGGTAAGTAATTAATTTCAATGCATGCATGCATGCATGGGGGTTATTAATTAATTTGAGACTACGTACTGGTTTTCCAGGTCATAATTGTAGCGATCCGAAACCGGAAGTTGTCATTGCCTGAAGATTCCGATGAATTGTTCGAGATAAACGAGAACGAAAAGGAGTTAGTTGAAGACAAAATTCCACATTCCGACCAATTCAGGTGATATATATGTTTTGTCTTGTCTTAGCTTCTGCTTTCTGTTAAGCTCCCCTGCAACTACTGCATGCGACCATATATACTAACATCAAAGAGCAATTAATGATACGGTAGCCCAGAATTAAATCACTCGGGTTTTTAATTAAGGAAGCCGGCCAACGATCGAGAATTAATGCACCACACCAGCTGATCAGTGATAGTTTTATGTCATTAATGAAGCATTTTTGAATAGGAAATATTAGCAAGACATTATATAGTATATATTAACTTGTCTGGGTAATTAAGTAGTTAATTCCATGGATATATTGAAGAAGGCTTGCAGTACCCCCAATAACAACAGTACGTACACTCACAGACGTATACTTGAAGTGAAACGCATGTCCTTCCTCATGGCATTGGCCGCCTATCAACCACCAAACCTGGTCAATAGGTCAAAGTCAAGTCAACGACAAACACTGTCAACGTGAACACCTTAGATTTTCTGTGCACCTGATTAATTATAACTTATAAGCTGATTTCTTTTTTTTTTTTCTGTTTCAAATTCAATAAATAATAATTGTTACGTTTGTGAGAGTGAGAGATGTATGTATATATGAATTAGGTTTTTGGACAAGGCGGCCATCCTGCCCCCAGGCATGACCACCCCGGAGCCATGGAAGGTGTGCTCGGTGACCCAAGTGGAGGAGGTTAAGATCCTGGTCCGGATGCTTCCCATCCTGGCCAGCACCATCCTCATGAACACCTGCCTCGCCCAGCTCCAGACTTTCTCCGTCCAGCAGGGCGCCATCATGAATCTCCACCTCGGCTCCTTCCTTTTCCCGGCCCCATCCATCCCCGTCATCCCCCTCGTCTTCATGTCCCTCCTCATCCCCGCGTACCAGATCGCCTTCATCCCCCTTGCCCGCCGCCTCACAGGCCACCCCACGGGCATCACTCGCCTCCAGCGCGTCGGCATCGGCTTGGTCCTCTCCGCTGTCTCCATGGCCGTCGCCGCCGCCGTCGAAGTGAAGCGACGCAACGCTTTCAACTACCACCAAAAGCAAATCAGCCTCTTCTGGTTATCGTTCCAGTATGGTATTTTCGGAATTGCCGACATGTTCACGCTTGTAGGACTGCTGGAGTTCTTCTACAGTGAGGCTCCGGCCGGCATGAGGTCGCTCTCAACGTCGTTCTCCTGGCTCTCTCTCTCCCTTGGCTACTTCCTAAGCACGGCTTTCGTGCGCGCCATTAACGGGATAACAGCGAAGCTGGCACCGAGTGGACATGGGTGGCTGTATGGCCTAGACCTGAACAAGAACAACTTGGATCTTTTCTATTGGTTTCTGGCCATACTGAGCTGCCTTAACTTCTTGCTATATTTGATCTGTGCCAAGTGGTATAAGTACAGGAACGACGGTGGTCAAGATGGTCAGCTTGTTGGTGCACTGGTGGAAGTTAATAATGGTAAGAGTGAGACCAATTAAGGAAGAAGAAGGAGAAGAAACCATGAAGAATATGCCGCAGGCATTGATGGTTTGTCCCAAGGGACCTATATAGCGTTGATGCTATGCTTTTGTTATCATAATATAAAACTAATATTTCCACAATCCCCTTTTATCGTGTGGCTGGAGTTTAGTGGAGACCTGGGCTCGCATCCCAGCAGCCACATCTCATTTATTTTCAAAAAACCGGAATTAAAATATTAAAATAAATTTATACCCACCGGGTTGTCTTTAAATTCATGATTATGTAGCCACATTTATTTTATATTTTTGTTACATATAAAAAAAACTTGAAAAAAGAAAACAACAATAAATAGCCTTAATTTTTAATAAAGATTTCGTAAACCTTTAAATATTCATAATTATTTTATAACTACATTATTTTTGCTGGAAACAAAAATGAAAATAGAGTTTGTTTGCTAAAAAGTGAAAACAAACATTAAAAACAAATAAAATATAGTGCAAGTTAAGAAAATAAATAACATATTTTTTTATTAATAATTTATAATCTATTGCTTTCCTGAATATTCTTGACTATCTAATAAATAAATCATTAGATTCGTGACGATTAAAATTACATCTTTAGAATGCATTTATAAGAATCATTCAACCCATGGAATAATTAGGAAAAATTTAGCAACATTTTATCAAAACGGTAATAAGATCGTAAAATCTCTAAGCTTATTTGAGTTAGCTATTGATCCCAAATATTAGCCCTATATCATACAGCTACTAGGAACAATCACCTAAATATTCCAACAATGAATCCAAACCAATCCTTTACAAGTTGCAGGAATAAGCTAAATCTTAAAAATATATGCCAGAATTTCATAATGAGTTGAAAGAATAAAGTTTTTTTATTTAACATTTTTTTTCTTCTTCAATTGCTCTTCTTTAATCAAATTAAGTCATTTTCATTAATTACATTATTTAGCATGTTGTACCAATTTTCTATATTTTTAATAAAAAAATCAAAATACATCTATAACCTTGCCAAATTGTACCTCCTTACTTCATTAATTCATCATTTATTTTAATCTTTTCTCAACTATATAGTTTACTATGCTTTGATGCATATATCTAAAATGGCACCATTCATGACCTCCAATAAATCAAAATTTTATAAGGGTCAAGTTATTAATTCAAACTTTTAAACCTCTCTCTATATATGTAGATGCATCAGGTTTAGATTAAACAATGATGATCCTATGAGTGGTTCGGGTCATTAATTTGTTCTACTATATTTGAATATAAAAAATTATATGATTTAAAGACTCCTACCCTACGTATCAATAGTAAAAAAATAGTTTATACAACATAAAATAATTTTTTTACTTGATAAATGGGTTGAAAATTTTTAAATTAAATAGTTATTAGTATTTAGGTATTTTAGAGGCTATTGCCGCTAAATCACTTTTGATGAGCGTCAGGTGAGAAAAAATCTTTGCAGGCCTTTGAGGGAATGGTGGGACCATTTCCTTCAATCAGGAATCTGCAAGAAAAGCCCTGGACCGGTGGTTCCGACGGGACCCTTCGATGCCCACGTTAGTGATTTGGAGAACAGGATTTTTAATGATCAAGTAGAGCTTGAGCCCCCTACCTTGAGGGCTGGGGCTTTATATACCTGTTCGGGGGATCCCTTTTACCCTTCATTCGTAACGGTCGAGTCCCTTTTGGATGGTTGTTGGTTTTCGATCTTCGACGTGCCGCAAAGGACGGGTAGTGGGGCTGAACGTGGGTAGCCACACCCGTCGTTAGTGGCACTAGGGGGAGGCACGTTCATTGCACACGTCGCCGAGCACGTTCGTGGCGGAGTAATCCGCCATTCTTGAGGGAAGTGGGCCACATAGCTTTGCCGAGGATGACCGACACCGAGGTCGACGCCGAGGCCGACACCAAGGTCGACGCCGAGGCTGACATCGAGGCCAATGCCGAATCCAACGCTGTATCCAACGCCGAGGCCAAAATGGGCCGTGGCTGACGCAGAGGTCGACACCAAGGCTGAGACGGGCCGCGGCCGATGCGGAGGTCGAGATGGGCCGAAGTCGACGCCGAAGCCGAAATGGGCCATGGACGACGCAGAGGACGACACCAAGGCCAAGACGGGCTGCGGTCGACGCGGAGGTTGAGATGGGCCGGGGGCCGGGGTGAGCCCAATGCCAAAGGATTGGAATGCACCAAACCATGTGACATCGGATTCGTGATCCCGTCATCTTGTGGGTCATTTGGCCTGATCAGCCACATCAGATGTCCCCCCACCCATGAGCTGGCGTCACCGTTTAAGTGAAAGGAGCGTCGAATCATTAGCGGCTGATCCCCATATCGCATTGAACGGTGTCCGCACACGTGTCCTTGATAAGACAGCTCCTTTAAGACGGTAAGATCATGGAGCGTCATCATCTCCGCATCCTAACTGTCAGATCCGCCTCGAGGCTAGGAAGCACTTCGAGATCCCCGAAATAACAGCGACCATCATTGAGTCGCCAAATCACTAGCACCGATACGCTCTCATTGGTTGGAGGTCTCGTTACCGTGCACCCGGAGCATCGCTGCAGAGTCCTTCTCAATGAATAGCGTCCGCATGGCCGGTGCATTGGGCGGGACGATTTTAAAAATGTCGATGAGGAATATATAAGCAGGGGCGTGCCCTAGCTTCAATTTCACCTACTGCCCAGAGTTTCTTCTTCTTCCAGCCTGAGAGCCTCTCCAATTTCTCCTTCTTCATCTGCCCAGGTTAGTTCTCCATGCCTTCTCAGTCGTCTTCTTCTAATTCGTCCTCCTGGTCCTCCACAAACCAGGTCCCTCTAACCCGTAGGGCTACAGCTAGGGAACCTGCTATCAGGAGTCCGCCGGTAGCCATAGCTCCACCTCCTAGGGTAGCTTCGTCTTCTAGGGCAAGCAGAGGTTCTCCCGAGGGGACTGTCTCCACGGTTACTTCCACTGACCTTGCAGCTTTTAGAGTGGCCTATAGGATATCCGAAGAGGTGCGACTGATCGCACCAAGACCCAATGACAGAGTGACTTCTCCCCCTCAGGGGGTCGCCCTATATGAGGAGTTTTTGAAGGCCAGTCTTCGTCTTCCTCTTCACCCTTTCATCATTAATCTCCTAGATAGGTATAATTTGGTCCCGGCTCAACTAGTTCCCAACTCGATTAGGGCCATTTGTGCCTTCTTGGTGTTGACCCGCCTTCAGGGCCTCCCGAGTAACATCTCCCTCTTCTGCAATCTCTACACCATCCAGGCTCAATCCGGCTGGTGGTTATTTGACCCCCGGCCGGGTAGAGCCCTTAGGCTAGGTCTCCCTTCATCCATAAGGGGTGAAAATCCCGATTCTTCTTCGTCGAGGTGGATGGGGTAGGAAGGGAATGGGGCGCGCCTAATACCGAGGCCAACAAGAACATCTTGGTCGTACCGAGGGATCAGGAAGCCTTCAATCTTCTCCTGGCGACTGAACTCCCATCCTATCGAGAGCTATTGTCGGAGGACAACCTCCGACATGCCGACATCGCTCCCGATGACGGTGAGGGCCTCTTCGAAGATAGCACTTTCTTTTGGCTCCTCTCTTTTTTTTAACCGACATCGGTTCTTGTGCAGTTATGAAGATCACCATACCGGCCGAGGCTTTCCGCAAAGCCGCTATCAAAAAGAGGAAAGGGCAGAGTGACGAAGCCAAGGGATCGAGGAAGAGACCTCGGTCCCGATCGCCACCTGCACCCTGAAACATCCCCAGACTTCCTACTCCATCGCCACCTCCCCGTCGATCTCCTACACTACCGCCGCCGCCGCCGCCATGATGGTCTCCTACACCACTACCGCCGCGGCGATCTCCCACACCGCTGCTGTCGTCGGAGCCCATCGATCTGACCACGGGTATGCCACCGAGGAGTCGAGGGCCCACATCATCTAGCCGACCGAGCACCCTGATCTGCCGTCTACTGAGCCGACCCCGAGGGAAGCGCCTCAGGCCAGTAGAGGGGCATCAGTTGATAGGAGACAGAAGGCCGTTGTTGGCTATGAGGCCCGCACCGCCGCATCCGAGCCCATAGGAGATAGGATGGGACCGGTTTCCTCGCGGCCATCTCTTATGAACCACCCCCACCTCGCCAAGAAGCTACTATCGGCGGCATCCACTCCTGCTATTCGAGAGGAGATCATGCGGACCAACTTCCAATCCTCTTCAAGGACTGCCAGACGGCCCTGCTCCGGGTAAGTGGCTGTTTATATCCTGACCCTGTTCGTTTTCCATATGCTTACTTCTGGTAACTGACATCAGTCTGGATGTGCAGATGGTAAATATCTTCAGTCATACACAGGCCCTTGTCGCCAGCGGGGAGCGTCGACTTGATCGCTGCCGCCGAGAGACTCTCGAGTACCGGGACTGGGCTGCAAAAGCTGAAGATGCTCTCAAGCTGACTCAGGCTAGGGAGGCAGAGAGGCTCAAGATAGTCCGGTCTTAGGTGCGGGCCGAGTCGGCGGTGGCGCAACAATAGATGCATAAGGCCCTCGAGTGTGCTCTCGCGACCGAGGGAAAGTTGACGGCCGCTGAGGCGGAATTGGCCGACGTCAAGGCCTAGCTCGAAGCAGCGAAGTCCGAGCTGAAATCTTCCGAGGAGAAGATCGAGATCGCCGAGGAGGTGGCCCGCTTGGCTGACATCAAAACTGCCAAGGCCACGGAGGCGGTGAAAGCCGCCGACAAGAAATCCGCCGAGGCTAAAGCGGCGGCTCGGGCCGCTGAGGGGAAGGCAGCCAAAGCGGCGAAAAAAGCCATGGAGAGCTACCGAAACTCTCAGGTCTTCATCGAGGAGGTGGCCAAAGCGGGGGCCGGCGCCTACGTTCACGATTTTTATCACTGCCGAGACAAGGCAGTGAGGGTCTTTGGCGTTGAAGGCCTTAAAGACTTAGAGCCCAAAGAAGACCTTGAGGACGAGGAGATCGACCATGGTTCCGTTCTGGCCGACAATACCACCCCCCAGCCGACGCCGCTCCAGCAGAGAACTGAAGACCCGCCTGCGATCTTGGCTTTTTCTCTATTTTTTCTTGTTTAACAATGTACTCAAGTCTGACTATGGTCAACATTTTGTAAAAGCTTAGTTGTTCAATGAAAACAAAATATCTTTTGAAATTTGTGTTGAAATTACTGATTCTTTCTTTTTCCTTTTGTTCAACGTTATCGATACTTAGCTTCCAAAGCCGCTCGTCCCATGTAATCTTTTGGCGTCCATAGGAGTTGCGTAGAATCACACCAACCCGATAAAAACGGGGTCCCTTATAGTTTAGTTAGAGACATTTTGGGATCAGTATGCGCTGATTCCTGACCACCGACGTCGGGTTGCTGACGAGCCGAACAGTCTTGTGACCCCGAGCCTTCGGCTTTATTTTGTTGAGGGGCTTTATAATGTTGCCTTGCCGACATGCTTCATGTGTTATTCCGCCGATGGGCATTTAATGCGGTATTGTGGGAGTGACCCAATACCGTGCCAAGGAGCCTCTTAACCCCGAAGGGCGACCTGAGGGTGTCACAACCAGGCTCAGGGTCCTTTCAACCCCGAAGGGTGACCTGAGGGTGCTGTGACCAGGCTCAGGGTCTTTTCAACCCCGAAGGGTGACCTGAGGGTGTTGTGACCAGGCTCAGGGTCTTTTCAACCCCGAAGGGTGACCTAAGGGTGTTGTGACCAGGCTCAGGCTATGACGTTGGAGTTTGGATTCTGTGCCGACGCGAGAGTCGGGCTTTGGTGCCACGCGGGAGTCGGGCATCGTGCCGATACGGGAGCCTGGCTTCGGTGCCAACACGGGAGTTGGGCTTTGGTGCCGATGCGGGAGCCTGGCTTCGGTGCCGATGTGGGAGTTAGGCTTTAGTGTCGACACAGGAGTCGAGCTTCGGTGCCGATGCGGGAGTCAAGCTTTGGCCACATTGTCATGGAACAGAGAGGCAATGCGAAGTAATGCATAAAAAGTGCACTTTATTTCAATAAGATTGAAGGATGAGGTATTCAAACTTACGAACATCCAGTCGAGTACATCACTGATAGTACCGGCGAAGGTTATCGGAATTCCAAGTTTGAGGGAGCGATCTCTCGTTAAGCTCCTCGATTCGATAAGCTCCTTGGTGAAGGGCCTCCACGACCCGATATGGCCCCTCCCAATTGGGTGATAACTTTACTCCCTCCGTTGGCCTCGAGACCTTGGCCTTCCGGAGGACCAAGTCTCCAGGATGGAACACCCGGGTCTAACATGAGCATTGTAATACCTTGCCACTTTTTGACGATAGGCGGCCATCCTAATCCGCACTTGATCGCACGTCTCCTCGATGAGGTCCAAGCTGGCCCTCAATTGGGCTGTGTTGTCCTCCTCATTGTAGGCTTCCACCCTGGGACTAGGGATCCCAATTTCCACTGGAATGACGGCCTCGGATCGAAGATGAGACTGAATGGGATTTCGCCGGTTGGAGTTCTCAGAGTGGTATGGTAGGCCCATAGGACATGGGAAAGTTCTTCCACCCATCTCCCTTTAAAGTCGTCGAGCCGTGTCCGAAGCCCCTGAAGGATAGTACGGTTGGTTACCTCTGTCGCCCCATTGGTCTGTGGGTGACCGACATAGGTGAATCTTTGGTTGATCCCTAACTCAGTACAAAATTCTCTAAAGGGGGCATTATCGAACTGTCAGCCATTGTCTGTAATGAGAGTGTTGGGAAGTCCAAAACGGCAAATTATAGACTTCCAGAAGAAGGTTCTCACTCTTGCTTCGGTTATTTTGGCTAGAGCTTCAGCCTCTACCCATTTGGTGAAGTGGTCGATAGCGACCAGCAAAAACCTTTGTTGACTGGAGGCAGGGGGAAATGGTTCCAAAATGTCCATCCCCCACTGGGAGAAGGGCCACGGAGCAGAGATGAGACTCAGATGAGAAGTGGGCTGCCGCTGGACGTTGGCGTGTCATTGGCAACTATCACATTTTTGCAGTAGCTCAGCCGCGTCTTCACGCATGGTGAGCCAATAATAGCCTTGACGAAGGGCTTTATACGCCAGCGCTCTGCCCCCCAGGTGGTTCCCGCATGCGCCTTCGTAAATCTCGCGGAGGATGTAGTTGGCCTCAGTAGGACCGACACACTTGAGGAGGGGATATGAGAAGGATCTCCGGTACAGGTGGCCATCCATTATCAGGAATTTGGAAGTTCGCCACTTGAGGAGTCTGGCCTTGGAGGGGTCATCAGGAAGGACACCATCGGTGAGATACTGGACATAGACGTCCATCGAAGAAGGCCCTTTCTCGATCGGCAGAGCCTTCTCCACCGCCTCGATGCTCGGGACTTGCAGATGCTCCACGTATGTCCTCCCCAAGGTCTCGTCGGCCGAGGTGGCCAAGCGGGACATCGCATCAGCCTGGGGATTCTCTTTTCGGGGAATATAGCTGACACAGAAGCGAGCAAAGAGGAGGGACTGTGATTGGACCTTGCTCAGGTATCAGGACATGATGGGATCCCGAGCCTCATACTCCCCTGTAATTTATCCTGAGACGAGTTGGGAGTCAGTGTATGCTTGAGATGCTCCACTTTAAGTTCCTTGGCAAGCCTCATCCCGGCTAACAAAGCTTCGTACTAGGCTTGATTGTTCATGGCAGGGAAGAGAAAGCGGAGAGTATACTCGATTATTACACTGTTGGGGCCGGCGAGAATGAGCATGGCGCCACTCCCTTGGGAGTTTGATGCCCCGTCCACGTGAAGAATCCAATCCTTTCTTGGATCAGTGGTCGACGCCTCCAGGGGCTTCATCAGGGCCTCTTTGGCCGGCTAATTGGTCCAGGTGCATTCGACCAGGAAATCCGCCAAGACCTGGGACTTCATAGCCGACCTTGGTTTGAAGATCAGGTCGTATTCTCCCAACTTGAGCGCCCACTTTGCCAGCCAACCGGAAGTATCAGGGTGGGTTAAGATCGTCCTCAGGGGCTGGTCCGTCAGCACCACAATTGAGTGGGCTTGGAAGTAAGGCCTGAGACGTTGAGCCGACACTATTAGCGTGAAAACAATTTTTTCGGTTTTGGTGTACTTGGTCTCGGCGTCATGAAGCACTTTACTGGTATAATACACCGGCCTCTCCGATCCTTCAGTGTATATTAGGACGAGGACGGAACTGGCTGCTTCTTGAGAAGCGGCCAGGTACAAAAAGAGATCCTCCCCTTCCACAGGTTTCGATAATAGTGGCAGAGTCGACAAAAAATTTTCAGTTCCTCGAAGGCCCTTTGGTAGTCAGCCGTCCACTCGAAGGCGTTGACTTTTCGCAAGGCCTTGAAGAAGGGGAGGCATCGCTCAGCCAATCTGGACAAGAAATGACTCAGAGCTGCCAGCCTTCCGGTCAGACGCTGGATTTCCTTTTTATTCACCGGCAGCCTCATGTCCAGGATAGCTTAAATCTTATCCGAGTTCACCTCTATCCCTCGTTGCGTCACCATGAATCCCAGGAACTTGCTCGCTGCGACTCTGAAGGCACACTTCCGGGGGTTCAGCCTCATCTAAAACCGACGAAGATTGCTGAAGGTCTCCATCAGGTCAGATATATGGTCATTGACTCGGACGCTTTTGGTCAGCATGTCGTCTACGTACACTTCCATATTGCACCTGATCTGACTTTCAAAGATTTTATTCATCAACCTCTAATAGGTAGCTCTGGCATTTTTTAATTCGAAGGGCATGACCTTATAGCAATAAATCCCTTTCTCGGTCATAAATGATGTGGCCTCCTCATCTAATGGCTCCATTCTGATCTGGTTGTACCCCGAGAAGGCATCCATGAAATTGAGAGTCTCATGGCCGGAGGTGGCATCCACTAACTGGTCGATCCTAGGGAGCGGGAAGCTATCCTTGGGGCAGGCATTGTTGAGGTCGGTGAAGTCGATGCACATCCTTCAGCTTCCATTGGTTTTCCAAACCATCACCACATTAGCCAACCAGTCGGGATAGTGGACCTCCCAAATGTGGCCAATGGCGATCAGTTTGCGGACCTCCTCGTCGACGGCTTTCTATCTCTCGGGGGCAAAGCTCCTTTTCTTTTGCTGGACCGCCCTACAGTTGGATTTAATGTTAAGTTTGTGAGTGATTACCTCCGCCGATATGCCTGGCATGTCGGTCGGCGACCATGCAAAGATATCTGAGTTGGCTTAGAGGAAACCGAGGAGTCGGCTCCTTGTCTCCTCAGGAAGAAAGGCTCCGATTTGGACGATTCTCGTTGGGTCCTCTCCTAAGGGGAAAGTCAATAGATGTCCCACTGGTTCCCCCCTCTTCTCGGCCTCTCTCGGGTCTATCAACTCAGGAGTCGGTGAAGGGTCTGCCAGCTGAGGACTAGGGGCCGCGTGGTAGCAGAGGGGCATCGGGTTCCTTTCCCCCCGCATCTCCCCGATCCCATGATGGGTGGAAAACCACACAAGTAACCTCTTCGTCGAGATAAAAACATCCAATAGATTTAAGCCTGGCCTCCTGAGAATAACGTTGTATGCTAGATGAACTCTCACCACCAGGAACTTCATGAAGATCGTGCTCTGGCGGGGTGAAGTCCCGATTGTGATGGAAAGAGTGATTTCTCCCTCAACTTTTACCGTGTCTCCGGTGAAGCCCACGAGAGGCGTCATCACTGGCCGAAGGGAGTTCGAAAGCAAGTTCATACAAACAAATGCATCATACGTCAAAATATCAGCTGAGCTTCCACTATCAACTAATATTCTTTTTACAGGATGTTTAGCAATCGTCATGACATGGCGACGCTTTCATCATTTGGGTTATTTATCCTCTCTAAGTCCTTTTCGAAAAAAGGGATTGCAGGACTATCTCTCTCACCCCCCTGAGGTCTTTTTGAAGTGCCACCCGCTCCCCAGGAGATCATCGCCATGGTCTTCTCGATCGGGGTGTTGTCAATATTAGCTTGCTAGGCCAGTGGTGCCAAGGGCCCGGTACTGTTGGATTTTCTCTCTGGACAAACTGACCGAGATGGCCTTGCTGGATGAGCTCCTCTATGGCCTTCTTCAGCTGTCGGCAGTCTTCCGTGTCGTGGCCGTGATCTCGATGGAAATGGCAATACAGATTTTTGTTGCGGGAAACTCCAGGCTTCAGGGGTGCGGGGCGCTTGAGATAGGGTTCACCCTCGATTTCATAAGAATATGGGAAATCGGGGCTAATAGAGGGGTGTAACGTCCACCTATATGGGTGAAAGTCCATGGCCGATTGTCTGACCGACGAGGCGGCTCGGGCTTCTTTGCATGAGGCCCACCAGACTCTGACCGGGCTTGCTTTTTGCTGGGGCCTTCATCAGTTTCCCACCGAGAGGAGTCAGCCTCATCAGCGCGGATGTATTTCTGAGCTCGACTCAGCAACTCTGCGTACGAACTCGGGGGCTTCTTGTCCAATGAGTACACGAAGCAGGAAGGATGGAGCACACGCTTCAAGGCCAAGGTGGCCACCGAGTCGTCGAGATGATAAACCTCCATTGCCGCCTCTTTAAAGCGGGCAACGAAGTCCCGAAGTATCTCTCCACTCTTCTGTCGGATGGTAAAGAGGCTGTCGGCCACCCGAGGGATCCGTCAGCTCGCATCGAAGTGGATGAGAAAAGCTTTCTCCAACTGTCGGAATGAACTGATACTGTAGGGAGGTAAACGGGAATACCAAGCCCTCGCAACCTTTCGTAGGGTGGCTGGGAAGGCGATGCATAAAAGAGCATCTGATGCCTCCTGGACTTGCATGTGCACCTTATAACTTTCCAGGTGATCCAAGGGATCGGTAGTGCCGTCATAGGGATCTAGCTGAGGAAGGCGAAATCGGGAAGGGATAGGTTCTTCCATGATCCGCCTAGTTAGAGGGGGGCGGATGTCGTACTTCGCCTTTGTTGGCCCATATGGCAACCCAAGAGGGGGGTGAATTGGGTTCTTAAAAAATTTAACCTTTTAAAACGGTTGGCTTTGGAATACACAAGATTAAGTGCAGGATAAATATTAACCACAAACAAAGAGATAGAGAGAGAGAATAAAAATATGGCAAACACAAGGATTTTATAGTGGTTCGGTGTATCCAACACCTACTTCCACTCCCAAGTACCACTTCGGTCCACACTATAATCTACTAGATTACAGCCGAGTTATTTTACAAGCTCACAACTCAAAACTTGTTGTTTCCCACGGGATCACAACGAACCCAGCTGGTTTTTCAGGCTCACCAGCACAAAACCCAAACCCAAGCTAATCTAGCTTGACCCGAGGTATACTACCTCCACTAATTCAATCCCCCTGATTGAACTAGAAAAAACAAATGAGAATAGAGTTTACAATAACAAACAACTCCTCAAATGAGCAAATATTCAATATAAATAAACAAGGTTAGAAAAGCCTGTTTGAAGCAGAGTTGATTTGAGCTTTTCTTCTTTTCTTCTTTTCCTCTTCTCCTTTGAGATGTTGAATCAGGCCTCAGCTCGGATTCTTCACAAAGATTGCAAATGAGAAGTTAGAAAAAAATAGGGCTTTTGGCTTTCTTTTTCTTCTTTTGGAAAATCCTCCGATTTTGAACTTGAATGCCTTGGATTTCTCTTTGAGCTTTCTGGAGTTGATGGATTTGAACTTTAACTCTTTCCTCTTGATTTCTTGCTCAAGACTTCTCGGATTTTTTCAATTTGTTTTCTCTCTATTTTTTTTTCATCATTTTTTCAAACGGACGGACTCCCCTTTTATAGATTCTTCTTTTATCCAAGATTAGGTGAAAAACTAGCCGTTATTTCTGTCCTTGGATTCCTCCTACACACAAGAAAAGTATTCGTTAGAGATTAGGTGAGAAAATATTACCGTTGGAGGCTGTTCTGACACATTGAAAATCCATTCCTGACAGGTTGGAGTCGGCTCCAACTTTTCAGGTGTCGGCTCCAAGTCGAGTTTCCAAAAATAGAAAGTAAAAGTTTATTGAGGAGTCAGCTCCGAAAAAGGTAAGTGTCGGCTCATCACATTCGGGAGTCGGCTCTGGAAAACTGTAAGTGTCGGCTCCAGAGTATTCCAAAAATATGCTTTCTGTTCTCGTATTGGAGTCGGCTTAAGAGACTGTAAGTGTTGGCTCCTGAAATCTAGGTGTCGGCTCCGAAACTCTGAGTGTCGACTCTTGACCGTGCCAAAAATCAGGAAAGCATCTGATCCACCATGGGGTCGGCTCCAGACCTTCTAGGTGTCGACTCCATGCTCTGAATTTTGAAACATACTTATGGCAATTGATTCAAAAACGTATTTCTTTATCCTTTTTGATTGATCAAATCTTTTTAAGCCTTGAAACACTTGTTAAATCTATTAGTAATAAAATGAATATACTCATATCTTTTTATTAATCATCAAAATCAATAATTGGGTCAACAATCTCCCCCTTTTTGATGATTATAAAAACATTGAGTATATGCATGAGTAAACAATAGGATTCTCACTCCAATTTTCTTAAATGTTTGTCCCTCACAGGTAAGCTCCCCCTGAATGAGGTAGCTCCCCCTATGATGTTCAATTTAACAATTGTTCTTCCTTTTAACAGAAAATTTTAATGTTTGATACCAATTTTAATTGCCTCTCCTTATGTGCAGTTAATTAGATACCAATAAATTAAGCTTAATTGAGCTTACTTGATCCAATGCATATACAAAAGCTAAATATTTATCCCCTCTTTTTTGTTTTACATTCAATGCATATACGATTAGGAAATGCTTACATAACTCTCCCTCTTTTTTGTAATCAACAAAAAGATCAAGAAGGGTTAAGTAAAATGACAAAATTGATAGATTTTTCAAGGATCAAAAGATATTCATTAAGTATAAGATAAGTTCATTACATCAAAAGTCAAATATTACAACATGAAACTCTACTATATCAAACATCAAGCTATACATCATTACATTAAAGCTTCAAGATAAATCAACATCAAACTAGACTAATTATCAAAGACACTTCATTACAAGATAATTACAAATTATTTCTAATACGTCTTTGCAGTTCTTCTACAATCCTTGCCATTCCTTCACTCTAAGTCCTTACAAATTCCTTTAATCTTCTATCAACAAATGCACATGCAGTCATATTTTTGTCCTGAAGCTCAGCATTGCATTTGGAGTAAGTCTCTGAGTCTCCACCAATATCCTTAAGCTCTTCAAATATGTTCTTGAGATCATTCTTTAAGGATTCAGCAGAGGAACCAAGGGTAGACTCAATCATTCTAATGCGATCATCCAAAGAGTAAAGGGTTTCTTTCAAATTCATAAATTGGCTATCAAACTCTGTCTTCATTTCTTCTTTTTGAGCATCAAGTAAACTCTTGAGTTGCTCTAACTGAATATCTGAAAATTCGACAAATGACATAGGTGGTGGTACAGGAACTGGAGCAGGAGTAAGAGCAGGAGGTGGTGAAGATCTGCTAGGCTCTGATGAATGATGCCTCGCTGATGGACCAACCTCAGATGGTGCAGAAGTCCTAATCTCAGTGGCTCTCTCATCCAGATAACCTTTCCTCTTCCATTGACCATTAACCTTCACAAAGCCCATCCGGTGCACAGTAGCCAAGCTATGGTAATCAGTGTGTCTAAGGTTCTTTAATGGCTCATTATCAGAAATTACAATACCTTGACTTCTAAACACTATAGTCAAAATTATACCATAGGGCAGTGAAGATCTCCTTTTGCCCCCAGCCTCAGCCATATAGAAAATCATCATCCCAGCAAGGTTAATAGGCTGACCAATCAGAACGCTGTCCATAACTACAATGTCTCGCTCTGAGACATACTCAAATCGACCAGTCTTAGGGAATAAGATCCTACTACATATGTTGTGAAGTAATCTAAGCTCCAAGGGCAACTGATTAGCCCTAACTTCTTCAAATTCAGACACTTCTCTTCCTAACATCCTTGATAATGCATCAGACCTCTCACTATGAATGTCAGCAACTAATCCAGTGATAGGGATGCTCAGAAGATGTCCTAAACTATGAAAGGTAAGGTGAACTCTCTTCCCTCTAACAGAACTGATAATCCCACCGTCTCCCCTTGATAAATTGAAATAGAATTCCTTAACAAGGGCCGGATAAGTGGGAACATCCAACGAATAGACCTTGTCCCAGCCAAGCTCTTTAATTTGTCTTCCAATAGAAAATCCCTCGGCCTCAAAGAAATCAAAATATACTTTTCTACCCATAGTAATAACTCTTCCAGCTAAAGTATCTACATATGGAGATGAGGGACCAGGATTATCTGAAGGAGTTGAGGAAGAATCGTCGCTTGGAGACGGCTCACGAATGGGACACCGAGCCATACGCTTCCCGATGGTTACAGGAGCTCCAAGAACCAATCCTCTTCGCTTAGGTGCCATAGAAATCCTTGGGAATGTTTGATTTGAGGACAATTTGGCTTAGGGAGGTTTTGAGAGAGTTTGAAGAGAGTATGGAAAGGGATTGGAAACGATAAAAATGATGAAGGTATCGACTCTGCCCTAATAAAGTCAATTTGGAACCACCAGGTGTCGACTCCCGCAAAGTCGGGTGTCGACTCCAAGTCGCTAATACAGTTAGCACTCGAACTGGAGTCGGCTCCACTTATACGGGTGTCGGCTCCAAGGTCAAGGACCGAGAGTGACACAGAAGAGGTGTCGACTCCTCAAATTGAGGTGTCGACTCCACTGACAGTTTTAAAGAAAAAATAAATGAGTTTCAAACATCTGAAACTTGTCAAAATAAGGTCAATAAATTTTTGAAAAAATCTTTGGAATATGAAGAATCAAATTGCATAGATGACTAGATAAATTGTCCTTAAAATATGAAAGGAATCTCATGAAATTAATAGAGATCTAGATAGTCATTCCTTAAGGGTTTCAAAATCATTCCAAAGGGTCACAAATCCCTAATTCACCTCTAAGATAACAGAATCTCTCTTCACTCAAAGGTTTTGTAAATATATCAGCTAATTGTTCTTCAGTATTAACATAATCAAGATAAATTTTATTATTAGCTACATGTTCTCTTATAAAGTGATATCTAATTTCAATGTGTTTGGTTCTTGAATGTTGAATTGGATTTTTAGTTAAATTTATTGCACTTGTATTATCACATCTAATAGGAGTTTTATCAAGTGTTATGCCATAATCTTCAAGTTGTCACTTAATCCAAAGGATTTGAGCATAGCAACTTCCAACTGCAACATATTCTGCTTCAGCAGTTGATAATGCAACCGAATTTTGCTTTTTGCTAAACCAAGATGTTGACCCAATTGATGATTTTGATGATTAACAAAACTATTTGAGTATAACTATTGGAGGCTCTAATGATTTTGATTAAGTGTTTCAGATTATAAGTCTATTGAATGATCAAAATCAGGAGTTACATCGTGTTCTGGATCGAATCTAATGTCTAGGTAAGATTGCATACATTAGAGTCGACTCTGAGAATCACAGAGCCGACTCCGGATCTGGCACGGAAGTTAGAGTTGACTCCGAGACTGTTAGAGTCGACTCTCACAGAAGAAACAGAACGTCGATTTTTCTGGCCCCGACCTAGAGTCGACTCCGGGTAAGTTAGAGTCGACTCCAGAAAAGTTTCTTGTCGACCCCAGAAAAGTCAGAGATGACTCCGAAAATAACGTTTTAAAGTGCTTCGAGTTAGAGCCGACTCCAGAAAAGTTAGAGTCGACTCCAATCCACCTGGAACGAAAAATCAAATTGCCAGATCAGCTCTAACGGTAATATTTCTATTTTACCTTATTTCTAACGGATATATTTTGCTATAAGGTACACTCCAACGGATAGTTTTCTTCCAAAAATGGCTTGAAAGAAATCTATAAAAAGGGAAGACTATCATTCAAAAGAAGAAGAACGAAAAAGAGAAAAATATGGAAAAACAAAGAGGAAATTCAGAAATAGAGAAATCCCATTTCAAAAATCCGAAAAAGAGAGAGCCTGAATCTCAAGAGGAAAACCTTCTAGCTCAAATCCACTCCACTCCAAAAAGCTCAAGAGGAATCCAAGGCATTCAAATCAAGTTTTGTGGATTTCCCAACTTGGAGAAAGAAGTTCAGCTTCTTGCTTTTCAACTCTTCTCAACTGCTTCAACTGTGAAGAATCGGAGTTGAGGCTTGATTCAACCCAGCAGGGAGAAGAAGAAAAGAAGAAAGGAAGAAAAGCTCAAAAGCCAACCATCTACAAATCAGGCTTTTCTAAACTTGTTACTTTATTTGATTATCTGCTCATTAAGGAGCTTTGTAATTGAAAAATATTATTTCATTTGTTTGTATCTAGTTCAATCTGGGGGATTGAACTAGTGGAGGTAGTCTTACCTCGGTTCAAGCTTGGTTAAGCTTGTGTTAGGGTTTTTATGCTGGTGAGCCCTTGAAAATCAGCTGGGTTCATTGTGCGCCTGGGAAAACAACAAGTTTGAGTTGTGAGCTTGTAAAACAACTCGGCTGTAATCAGGTTGATTATAGTGTGGACCCAAGTGAATCTTGGGAGTGGACGTAGGTGTTGGATACACCGAACCACTATAAACTCTTTGTGTTTGCCGTGCTTACATTGACTCTATCTCTATCACTGTCTTATTTCTGCACTTTATATTTACTTTGCTATTGCCTTCATTCATCTTAAGCAAACTATTTTAAAAGGCTAATTTTTTAAAAGAACCCAATTCACCCCCCCCCCCCTCTTGGGTTGTCATCTGGGCCAACAATTGGTATCAGAGCTAGTGCTCATTAGATTTTGATCACACGATCAAGAGCTAAAGTTCCAAATGGCAACACAAGTTGGATCATTTGCTGAAGGTCATTCTACGAATAGACCTCCACTGTTTAATGGTTCAAATTATTCATATTGGAAAGCTAGAATGAGGATATTCATTCAAGCTTTTGATTATGAGCTATGGGGTGTTATAATCAATGGACCTAGTAGACCCACACATGTTATAGATGGCACTATTGTTCCTAAGCCCGAAAGGGACTGGAATGATAATGATAGGAAAATGGCACAGCTTAACGCTAAAGCCATGAATGTATTATATTGCTCCTTAGACGCTAATGAATTTAATAGAATCTCCACTTGTAATTCCGCAAAGGAGATTTGGGATAGATTAGAGGTTACCCATGAGGGTACCAACCAAGTAAAAGAATCAAAGATTAATATTCTTGTTCATAAATATGAATTGTTTAGCATGGAACAATCTGAAACCATTGCATGCATGTATACAAGATTTACTGATATTGTAAATGGTTTGAAAAGTCTTGGTAAGACATATACTAACTCTGAACTTGTTCGAAAAATTCTTAGGTCATTACCAAGATCATGGGAAGTAAAATGACTGCAATCCAAGAAGCTAAGGACCTTAACTTTACCCTTAGAGGAGCTTCTAGGATCTCTTATGACCCATGAGCTGACTATGAAGCAGCATGTAGAGGAGGACACAAAGAAGAAGAAAATGATTGCCCTCAAAGCTGCAAAAGAAGAAGAGAGTAGCAGCGATGATGATGATGATGAGACTGCTCTCTTAGCAAAAAAATTTAAAAGATTTATGAGGAGAAAGAAACCCTTCCACAAGAAAAAATTTGAAGCTAGGTGGGAAGGAGAAAAGGATAAAAAAAGGACAAGGACAAAGAAAAAGAGAAAGACCCCTTAACTTGTTATGAGTGTAATAAACCGGGGCACTTTAGGAATGAATGTCCAAAATTGAAGAAAGCCTACAAAAGAAAAAGAAGGCTTATGTGGCGACTTGGAGTGACAGCGAGGAATCTTCTTCCGAAGAAGAAGAACAAAAGGAAGTCGCAAACGTATGTTTCATGGCGGACGACAACGATGAGGTAAGTTCCGATAACCCTTGTGATGAATTTGCTTTTGATGAACTTTTTGATGCTTTTAATGAACTTGTTAGCGATTTCAAAGTTTTGAAAAAGAAATACAAGATTTTGAAAAATGAAAATTTAACTTTCATTAAAGAAAAGGAAAATCTTAATAATGAAGTTGAGAAATTTAAATATGAAAATGAGATTTTAGTAAAAGAAAAAGAATCAATCTCTAATGAAAATGATAACTAAGGAAAGAGGTTGAAAAACATAAGAACATAGTTGATAAGTTTACATTAAGCTCAACTAAATTAGACATGTTGTTAAATAGTCAAAAAGCAGTTTTTGACAAAGCCGGATTAGGATATAACACTTTAAGAAAATAAAAATCATTAAAAAATTTTTGTGCGTGCTGGCCAAAGTAATTTTACATGCTTTAAATGTAATCAACTAGGACATAAATCTTATGAATGTAAAATTCTAAAACCTAATAAAAACTTAAATGTTAAAGGAAAGAAAATATGGGTTCCGAAAGGAACAATATTTGTTGCTACTAACCATGAAGGACCCAAGAAAGCTTGGGTACCTAAACATAAAGTTTGATATTATTGCAGGAATGTCTTGTGGCCAAGAGATCAAAGAGAAAGTGGTATCTTGATAGTGGCTGCTCAAGACATATGACGGGTGACAAAGAAGAATTCATCACCCTTGAAGAAAAGAGAGGAGGAGTTGTTACATTTGGCGACAATGGCAAAGGCCAAATCTTGGGGTTTGGTAACATTCAAATAACTCCCTCCACGTATATTGAGAATGTACTTTATGTTGATGGTTTAAAATAACTTAATTAGTATAAGTCAATTATGTGACAAAGGTTTTAAAGTATCTTTTGAATCTTCTTTATGCACTGTAGCTAATCCCATTGATAATAGCATTGTTTTTATTGGAAATAGAAATGGCAATGTATACATGATTGATTTAGACAAATTGTCTACTAATAATCATTGCTTAGTTGCTAATAATGCTAATATGAATGAGATTGGTTGGTTGTGGCATCGAAGATTAGGTCATGCAAGCACACACCTGATTTCAAAACTAATTAAAATGGATTTAGTAAAAGGTCTACCTAAATTAGATTTTGAAAATAACAAAATATGTGATGCATGTCAGTTTGGAAAACAAACAAGAAGTTCTTTTAAATCTAAAAATATTGTTTCAACTTCTAGGCCATTAGAGCTACTTCACATGGACCTTTTTGGACCAACTAGAACCACAAGTCTAGGAGGAAAGAAATATGGTCTTGTGATAGTAGATGATTACTCTAGATTCACTTGGGTAATGTTTTTAGCTCACAAAGATGAGACTTTCTCGATATTCATGAAATTCTTCAAGAAAGTAACAAATGAGAAAAACACTACCATAGTGTCTCTAAGAAGTGATCATGGAACTGAATTTGAAAATCACTTATTTGAAAGTTTTTGCAATGAAAATGGTATTAATCATAATTTTTCTGCACCTAGGACCCCACAACAAAATGGTGTAGTTGAAAGGAAAAATAGGACTCTAGAAGACATGGCCCGTACCATGCTATGTGAAAGTAAACTCCCGAAATACTTTTGGGCGGAAGCTATTAACACAGCATGTTACATCCTAAATAGAGCCTTAATAAGACCTATTTTAAAGAAAACACCTTATGAATTATGGCATGATAGAAAACCCAACATTAAATATTTTCATGCATTTGGTTGTAAATGTTTTATTCATAATAATGGTAAAAGCAACTTAGGTAAATTTGATGCAAAATCTGATGAAGGAATATTCTTAGGTTATTCAACAACTAGTAAAGCATATAGAGTGTTCAATAAAGGAAGCCTTAATTGTTGAAGAATCCATTCATGTAGTTTTTGATGAATCTTTAGCATCAAGTTCCAAAAGGATTGATGATGAGGAAGATACAAACATTCTCGAAAACAATCTTGAAAAACTTAATATTGATGTATCTTCAGATCATGAACAAGAAGTTAAAGATAATGATTCGCCTAATGCTGATGATATTAATACTAATCATAATGATATAGATCTACCAAGAGATTGGAGATACGCTTATAGTCATCCCAAGGAATTGATTATAGGTGATCCATCTCAAGGAATAAGAACTAGATCATCTATGAGAAATATTAGTAATCACCTTGCATTTGTTTCTCAAATTGAACCTAAAACCATTGAAGAAGCTGAAAAAGATAATAATTGGATGCTAGCTATGCAAGAAGAATTAAACCAATTCACTAGAAATAATGTATGGACATTAGTAGAAAGACCTAAAGATCATTCTGTTATAGGATCAAAATGGGTTTTTAGAAATAAACTAGATGAAAATGGCATAGTAATTAGAAACAAAGCTAGATTAGTTGCAAAAGGATATAATCAAGAAGAAGGTATTGATTTTGATGAAACCTTTGCACCTGTAGCTAGATTAGAAGCCATTAGGCTATTACTAGCATTTGCATGTCACATGAACATTAATTTATTTCAAATGGATGTCAAAAGTGCATTTTTAAATGGATTAATAAATGAAGAAGTATATGTAGAACAACCACCAGGTTTTGAAGATCACGAATTTTCAAATCACGTTTTTAAATTGCACAAAGCATTATATGGTTTGAAACAAGCACCTAGAGCTTGGTATGATAGACTAAGTAAATTTTTGATTGAAAATGATTTTACAAGAGGAAATGTTGATAAAACGTTGTTTTTGAAAAGAAAAGATAAAGATTTACTTGTAGTTCAAATTTATGTTGATGACATTGTATTTGGTGCTACTAACAATCTTCTATGTCAAGAGTTTGCTAAGTTAATGCAGGGAGAATTTGAAATGAGCATGATGGGAGAACTCAATTTCTTCCTTGGACTTCAAATCAAACAAAGCAAAGAGGGAATCTTTATCAACCAAACAAAGTACACAAGAGAAATCCTAAAGAAGTTTGGTATGGAATCAATAAAACCCCTCGGAACACCAATGAGTCCTTCATGCAAGCTGGACAAAGATGAAGAAGGTAAGAAGGTTGATCAAAATATTATCGAGGTATAATCGGATCCCTACTTTACTTAACTGCAAGTAGACCAGACATAATGTTTGTTGTTTGCTTATGTGCTAGATTTCAGTCTGAACCTAAAGAATCACATTTAATTGCTGTTAAAAGAATACTAAGATACTTAAGTGGAACAAAAAATGTAGGTTTATGGTATTCTAGAGACTCAACATTAAATCTGATTGCTTATTCTGATTCTGATTATGCTGGATGTAAGTTAGATAGAAAAAGCACAAGTGGTGCATGCCAATTTTTAGGAAGTAACTTAATCTCATGGTTTAGCAAAAAGCAAAATTCGGTTGCATTATCTACTGCTGAAGCAGAATATGTTGCAGCTGGAAGTTGCTGTGCTCAAATCCTATGGATTAAGAGACAACTTGAAGACTATGGTATCACACTTGATAAGACACCTATAAGATGTGATAATACAAGTGCAATAAATCTAACTAAAAATCCAATTCAACACTCAAGAACAAAGCATATTGAAATAAGATATCACTTTATAAGAGAACATGTTGCCAATAATGAAATTTGTCTTGATTATGTGAATACTGAAGAACAACTGGCAGATATATTAACAAAACCCTTAAGTGAAGAGAGATTTTGTTATCTTAGAGGAGAATTAGGAGTTTGTGATCCTTTGGAATAATTTTCTGAAACTCTTAAGAACAACTATCTAGATCTCATCTATTTCTTGAAAATCTTGATATTCAATAAGGAAATCTATCTAGATATTGATTCATTGTTTCCCCAATTGCTAAGGAACATTAATCTAGAATTTGATGATTAATTTGAATAGTTTCAATCCTTGAAACTTGATTTTTTATCTCTGAAACTGTTAGAGTCGACTCTGACAGTTTGTGGAGTCGACACCTTATTTTTGATGTTCTGTCTAAGTAATTAGAGCCGACTCTGGCTTTGTAGAGCCGACTCTAATTCGAGCGCTGACAGACTTTCTGGTTCGGAGCCGACACCCAGTTTTTGGGAGTCGACTCTAAGTCGAGCTAGGTCAAAAATAAAAAGGCGGAGTCGACCCCAAATCATTCCATCCATCTCCCAAAACCTCTCCAAAAGCTCCAAAGCCTTTCCAACTTCCCCAATCTTCTCAAAGCCTTTGATTAAACTTCCAATCTTCTCAATGGCACCTAAGAGGTGCGGTTTCATCGGTGGAGCATCCGTTCCCACAAGGCGACGCACTATTCGGAGGCAACCCTCGCCATCCTCCTTTTCGGCCACTCAAGAAGATTCCCCTCCTTCACCCTCTTCACCCAAAGTTGATCATTTAGCCGATAAGACCATTACAACTGGAAGAAAGGTCAATTTTGATTTCTTTGAGTCGGAAGGATTCACTATAGGAAGATGTTTGAAAGAAATGGGGTGGGAAAAGATCTGTTCATTAGATATCCCCACATATCCAGCCTTAGTGAGAGAGTTTTACAATGGTTTAAGTAGAGGAGAAGGCGGATTAATCAGTATAGTAAGAGGAACAAGAGTTACAATAACCACTGAAATACTTGGAAATTTATTGGAAATGCCCACAATCGGTTTAATGGAATATCAACATGATGATAGAAGTGGAGCATTGACAAGAATGTTAGGGAGGATGTAACCGAGTTTGAGGAAATCTATGCAAATCAATTAAATTTGAAACTCAGGTTACTGCATAACATTTATGGAAGAATTTTGTTTCCAAAAATTGGTAGATTTGAGTACGTCTCGGAGCGAGACGTTCTTTTGATGGATTGCATAATTACTGGAAGGCCAGTCAACTTAGCTAGCATGATGATTGGATATATGGCAGAGGCGGCTACAAAGAAAAGATCTACACTGCCATATGGTATGATTTTGACATTAATCTTTAGAAGCCAAGGTGTGCTTATTATGGAGAATGAACCCCTAAGAAAATTGAGACACACTGACTATTATAGTATCTCTACTATTCATCGGATGGGCTTCAAGAAGTTGAATGGTGTATGGATGAAAGGAGGTAGAGAGGAAAGAGCTGAAAGAGATAGAGCAGAAGAAACCAGAGTAGAAGACATCCCTGGACCATCCACTGCGGGACCATCTGTCCTTGATCCATCTATTGCGGGACCATCTTCAGCTGGACCTTCAGAGGCCGGACCTAGTACTATTCCCTCACCTCCACATCAATATATTGCTGCTTCTGGGAGATTCTCTGATGAACAGATTGGTCAGTTGAGAGCTTTGCTTGCTGAGTATGATAGTCAGAGATCTCATGAGATTAATCAACTAAAAGAAGACTTTAATCAGTTGAAGGAAGAACTTAATTCGAGACTGGACATGATCTCCTTTACCTTAAGCAATTCTGTTGAATCCTTTGGTGCTGAACTTCACAAAATCTTTGAAAGGATGGAAGGTATTGCTGATAGGTCGGGATCTTATGTTCATGCAACTGGTCAACTGAAGAAGGATATTGACCTTGCAGTCTCACAGATTGAAGCTTGCCTTGAAAATTTTAAGAAATCCCAAAAAGATGATGTAATGGAAATCATAGGTCACTTGAAGAAAATTGTATTCAAACACATCTGACCTTGATTTTGATTTTGATAGTTTGTATTTAGAAATTTTTGAGTATCTAATGTATTTCATTTTGGAATGTACATGAATCAACTAATGTAATGTTTCTTACTTATGAAATGCAATTTCACATTTTCAAATATTGGCTGCTTGAATCCCTATGTCTAATAACTTTCTTTATCTAATACTCTCCTTATTGCTGATAACAAAAAAGGGGGAGAGATGGTTGAATATGCAAAGAAAGAAAGACTTGAAATTTTAATGAGAGATGGTTGAATATGCATAAAGAAAGAAAGAAAGGGGGAGAAATAATTGTTTATGTTGGTTGAATATGCATAAAGAAAGAAAGAAAGGGGAAGAAATAATTGTTTATGCAAAATGACTTAAAATTTTAATCAGTTAAATTCGATGCTTATATATAGGGGGAGCTATTCAATGTAGGGGGAGCTTAACATCAAGCTCAATTGCAATTTTCTGCATATTTAGATTAAATGTTCATAATTGATGGATTATATTGAACTCATGCACAATTTTAAAAGTTTACTTTGAACATTGGCATCAAATCCTTCATTAAAAATGTCTTAAGTTTTAAAATGACTATAATCTTAAGTTCGAATGAATTTTTGAATGCATATACTCAAAGTTTTTGTTATCATCAAAAAGGGGGAGATTGTTGACCCAATTAATGATTTTGATGATTAACAAAACTATTTGAGTATAACTATTGGAGGCTCTAATGATTTTGATTAAGTGTTTCAGATTATAAGTCTATTGAATGATCAAAATCAGGAGTTACATCGTGTTCTGGATCGAATCTAATGTCTAGGTAAGATTGCAGACATTAGAGTCGACTCCGAGAATCACAAAGCCGACTCCGGATCTGGCACGGAAGTTAGAGTCGACTCCGAGACTGTTAGAGTCGACTCTCACAGAAGAAACAGAACATCGATTTTTCTGGCCCCGACCTAGAGTCGACTCCGGGTAAGTTAGAGTCAACTCCAGAAAAGTTTCTTGTCGACCCCAGAAAAGTCAGAGACGACTCCGGAAATAACGTTTTAAAGTGCTTCGAGTTAGAGCCGACTCCAGAAAAGTTAGAGTCGACTCCAATCCACCTGGAACAAAAATCAAATTGCCAGATCAGCTCTAACGGTAATATTTCTATTTTACCTTATTTCTAATGGATATATTTTGCTACAAGGTACACTCCAACGGATAGTTTTCTTCCAAAAATGGCTTGAAAGAAATCTATAAAAAGGGAAGACTATCATTCAAAAGAAGAAGAACGAAAAAGAGAAAAATACGAAAAAACAAAGAGGAAATTCGGAAATAGAGAAATCCCATTTCAAAAATCCGAAAAAGAGAGAGCCTGAATCTCAAGAGGAAAACCTTCTAGCTCAAATCCACTCCAAAAAGCTCAAGAGGAATCCAAGGCATTCAAATCAAGTTTTTATGGATTTCCCAACTTGGAGAAAGAAGTTCAGCTTCTTGCTTTTCAACTCTTTCAACTGCTTCAACTGTGAAGAATCAGAGCTGAGGCTTGATTCAACCCAGCAGGGAGAAGAAGAAAAGAAGAAAAGCTCAAAAGCCAACCATCTACAAATCAGGCTTTTCTAAACTTGTTACTTTATTTGATTATCTGCTTATTAAGGAGCTTTGTAATTGAAAAACATTATTTCATTTGTTTGTATCTAGTTCAATCTGGGGATTGAACTAGTGGAGGTAGTCTTACCTCGGTTCAAGCTTGGTTAAGCTTGTGTTAGGGTTTTTGTGCTGGTGAGCCCTTGAAAACCAGTTGGGTTCATTGTACGCCCGGGAAAACAACAAGTTTGAGTTGTGAGCTTGTAAAACAACTCGGCTATAATCAAGTTGATTATAGTGTGGATCCAAGTGAATCTTGGGAGTGGACGTAGGTGTTGGATACACCGAACCACTATAAACTCTTTGTGTTTGCCGTGCTTACATTGACTCTATCTCTATCACTGTCTTATTTCTGCACTTTATATTTACTTTGCTATTGCCTTCATTCATCTTAAGCAAACTATTTTAAAAGGCTAATTTTTTAAAAGAACCCAATTCACCCCCCCCCCCTCTTGGGTTGTCATCTGGGCCAACACAAGAGATTAAGTTACTTCCTAAGAATTGACATGCACCATTTGTACTTTTTCTATCTAGTTTACATCCAGCATAGTCAGAGTCAGAATATGCAATCAAGTTTAATGTTGAGTCTCTAGAATACCATAATCCTACATTTTTAGTTCCACTTAGATATCTTAAGATTTTTTTCACTGCAATTAAGTGAGATTCTTTAGGTTCAGATTGAAATCTAGCACATAGACAAATAGCAAACATGATATCTGGTCTACTTGCAGTTAAGTAAAGTAGAGATCCGATCATACCTCTGTAGTACTTTTGATCTACTTTCTTACCATCTTCATCTTTGTCTAATTTGCATGAAGGACTCATAGGTGTTCCAAGGGATTTGATTGACTCCATTCCAAACTTCTTGAGAAGTTCCTTTGTGTATTTTGCTTGGTTGATGAAAATCCCCTCTTTACTTTGCTTGATTTGAAGTCCTAGAAAGAAGTTGAGTTCTCCCATCATGCTCATTTCGAATTCACCCTGCATTAACTTAGCAAATTCTTGACACAAGAGATTGTTAGTAGCACCGAATACAATATCATCATCATATATTTGTACTACTAATAAATCCTTATCTTTTCTTTTCAAAAATAAGGTTTTGTCTACATTTCCTCTAGTGAAATCATTTTCAATCAGAAATTTGCTTAATCTATCATACCAAGCTCTAGGAGCTTGCTTTAAACCATATAGTGCTTTGTGCAATTTAAAAACATGATTTGAAAATTCATGATCTTCAAAACCAGGTGGTTGTTCAACAAAAACTTATCATTTATAAATCAATTTAAAAATGCACTTTTAACATCCATTTAAAATAAGTTGATATGCATATGACAAGCAAATATGAGTAGTAATCTAATTGCTTCTAATCTAGCTGCAGGTGCAAAAGTTTCATCAAAATCAATTCATTCTTCTTGATTATATCCTTTTGCGACTAATCTAGCTTTGTTTCTAATTACTATGCCATTTTCATCTAATTTATTTCTAAATACCCATTTTGATCCTATGACTGAATGATCTTTAGGTCTATCAATTAAGGATCAGACATTATTCCTAGTAAATTGATTTAATTCCTCTTACATAGCTAACAACCAATTATTATCTTTTTTAGCCTCTTCAATGGTTTTAGGTTCAATTTGAGATACAAATGCAAGATGATTATTGATGTTTCTCATTGATGATCTAGTTCTTACTCCTTGAGATGGATCACCTATAATTAATTCTTTTGGATGACTGATGTGACTGATCCAACGCCGTTAGAGAACCATGAAGGAAGCTGACAGAGCCCCGCTTCGACCTCCAAGGCCCATCTTGACCTCCGCATCGGCAGCGGCCCATTTTCATCTTGGCGTCGGCTCCGGCCCACCTCGACCTACGGGTCGGTCAGCATCCTACCCTGAGACCCCCCGTCGGTCTTGGGGTATGCTCTACAGCATCCTACCCCAAGACCCCCCGTCGGTCTCAGGGTGCGCTCCACAGCATCCTACCCCGAGACCCCCGTCGGTCTCGGGGTGCGCTCACAGCATCCTACCCCAAGACCCCTCGCCGGTCTTGGGGTGCGTCCAAAGGGTCCTACCCCGAGACCCCCCGTCGGTCTCGGGGTGCGTCCACAGCGTCCTACTCCGATACCCCCGTCGGTCTCGGGGTGCGGTCACAACGTCCTACCCCGAGACCCCCCGTCGGTCTGGGGTGCGGTCACAACATCCTACCCCGAGACCCCCCGCTGGTCTCGGGGTCCATCCACAGCATCCTACCCCGAGACCCCTCGTCGGTCTCGGGGTGCGCTTCACAACATCCTACCCCGAGACCCGAGACCCCTTTCAGGCTCGGACATTGAACAGTGCCGATGAACAGTACCATGCAAGTATTCACCCACAACTTTCTCTGGAGCTCATTCAAGGGCATGAACAGTGCCATGCGAGCACTCTATGATCAAATGCTCTACGAGGGATAGACAACCAAAAAGGGGGGACACGCCTGGCAAGCGCCGTAATGATCGGCCATGCCCTGCAGCCACCAACTCTGATAGGACGCTGCCCGCAACACGACACGGCACATGGAGGTAAGCTCCGCCGTACTGTCATCAATTAATGCTCTGACAAGAGATCACGTACCAATCCGACAGATTCCAGGCATCGATAAAAAGGGTAAGAGGAACCTCGACCAGGTAACACGCTCATGACACCCCTTAACGCTCACAACGAAAGATCTCTCTCTCGGAGCCATCTCTCTCTTTCTTTTTCGAGCTTCCTCAAGCTCATGGCTGATGCCCAGACCACTAACTTGAGCATCGGAGGGTCCCCGCCAGAATCTCCGGCCCCCGGGACTTGCTTGCAGGCGCGAGGAGCTCACTGGAGGAGGCGACTGCACGCTCAAGGCCGGTGATTTGGCATCATCAGATTGGCGCGCTAAGTAGGGGGGATTAAGAGAGATTTCGAATCGGCAATCGACAACTCCTTCCCCAAGCTCTTAAACAATGGTGAAGACCCATGCGCAAAAGGTCTCCACCAGCTACGCTGGGGGGCAGTGTCAAGTCTTTGGTGGTGATGCACGCCCAGATGGTCCTCACCAATCATGCCGGGGGGCATCCATGTCACACTGAGCAATAAGGGACCATTCTCTCTGCTCCTCACTCACCACCAACCTCAGTTGCTTTCATCAACCAGAGGCGGACTGCAGCATGGGTCGAAGAATAATTTCCAAAAGGGGTGAACTTGAGACATTATTCGTCACCTCAAGGGTTTATGGGCATGTCAATTTGTTGGTCCAGATAGCAACCCAAGAGGGGGGATGAATTGGGTTTTTCAAAAATTAAACTCTTTTGAATAGATAACCCCCAGCGGAAATAAAAACTCAGATTGTTGAGAAATTATTGAAACATAATTGCCCCAACTTTATTGATTTTGATGATTTCCAAAAGCCATGAGTACCTTAAAGAATAAAATGTGTTTATTTATCAAAAACCTTGAGCTTATTCAAATTGAAAGGAATGGAATATCAATGGTTATATGTAATGAGTTTTGAAACCGTTAGAAAAAGGAGTTTCAAGCTCTATGCTTAAAAGATTTCAAAAAGGAATTTTTATACATTATAATTCAATCGATGAATTCTTGAAACATGTCTTGAATCCATGCTTAATGTCATATTCAATGTATTCAAGTCAAATTTATATTTTAAATTTATTAGGGATAAATTTTAAAGTCTATCAGAACTTTTTTCTGATTTTTGTATCGCTCCCGAGCCGACTCAAGGGTTTCCGAGTCGACTCCTGTAAGCTAAAGAATTTTCCGAGTCGACCCTTGGTTTTCAAGAGTCGACCCCTGACTCTGTGCGAGCCGACTCCTGTCTGTGCGAGCCGACTCCGCTCAAACAACAGAAACCATGTTTTTGAGCACTTCTCGAGTCGACTCCCCATTTTCCTCGAGTCGACTCCAACTTTCGCGAGCCGACACTTTAGTTTTCGCGAGTCGACCCTTCAATGCTTAAAATGTTTCTATTTTTAGTAATCGACTTCGAGCCGACTCCCACAAAGCTCGAGTCGACTCCGTGAAATCTGGGCGCAATTTTTAACGATGACACATCAGCCCCAACGGTAAGATTTTTAAATAACGGCTATTTTTCTTGTTTCTAACGGATATATTTTTGCAGATTCTATAAATAGAGAAGCTCTTTTCAACTCAGAAGAATCGATTTTGAAAATCAAAGAGAGAAAAGAATATCTTTTGAAAAGAGGGAAAAATAGAGCATATTGAAAAATCATCTAGCTCAAAGGAGAGTGATTCAAAAGGAGTGAAATCCAAGTGGAAGTTTCATCTGCTCTTCTCATCAATCCACAAGAGTCAAAAAAAAAATCCACAAGCATTTCAAAGGTCAAATCGGAGGATTTTCAAAAGAGGAAAAAGCTTCATCTCAACTCCAAAGACTTCAACGGTCAAGAATCTTGCTGAGGCGTGATTCAACGTTTCAAGAGGAGTTAAAGAGAAGAAGGAAGAAAGCCAAAGCCACTACCATCTGCAATACAATCAGGCTTTTCTAACCCTTTATTTTTGTACTTCATTTGTATATTTGCTCAAGGGGAGCACTTCATTGTTCAAACACTATCATTCTTATTGTTTGCTGATTCAATCAATGGATTGAATCAGTGGAGGTTAGTATACCTCGTTACAAGCCGGAGTGCTTGTGTTGGGTTAGTTGTGAGCCCGAGAAAAAACGTGTAGGGTTTTGTGCTGGTAAGCCCGAGTTAAAACCAGCTGGGTTCGTTGTTCACCCGGGAAAACAACAAGTTTGAGTTGTGAGCTTGGAAAAACTCGGCTGTAATCTAGAGAGATTATAGTGTGGACCCAAGTGAATCTTGGGAGTGGACGTAGGTGTTGATTGCACCGAACCACTATAAAATTATCTTGTGTTTGCCGTGCCATATTTTCTCTTTCTCTATCTCTCTTTATTTGCCTTGTGTATTGATTTTAGTTAGCCTCTCACTTGCACATCTTGCTAACTAATCAATTAAAGTTAAAAGTCTTAAATTTTTAAGAACCCAATTCACCCCCCCCCTCTTGGGTTGCCATCTGGGCCAACAATTGGTATCAGAGCTTGTGCTCATTTAGATTTGATCTCACGATCAAGGGCTAAAGATCCATATGGCAACACAAATTGGTTCAAGTTTTGCTGAAGGTCATTCTACGAATAGACCTCCACTTTTTAATGGCTCAAACTATTCTTATTGGAAAGCTAGAATGAGGATATTCATTCAAGCTTCTGATTATGAGCTTTGGGGTGTAATATAAATGGACCTAGTACACCCACACACCTTATTGATGGCACTATTGTTCCTAAACCCGAAAGGGATTGGAATGATAATGATAGGAGAATGGCTCAACTTAATGCTAAAGCCATTAATATTCTATATTGTTCCTTAGACTCAAATGAATTCAACCGAATCTCAACTTGTAATTCCGCAAAAGAAATTTGGGATAGGTTGGAAATAACACATGAAGGAACAAACCAAGTAAAAGAATCAAAGATAAATATTTTGGTTCATAAATATGAATTGTTTACAATGGAACAAACTGAAACCATCACATGCATGTTCACTAGATTCACTGATATTGTGAATGGTTTGAAAAGTCTTGGTAGAATTTATACTAATGCTGATCTTGTGCGCAAAATTCTTAGGTCACTACCAAGATCGTGGGAAGCAAAAGTCACTGCATCCAAGAAGCCAAAGACCTCAATGCACTACCCTTAGAGGAGCTTCTAGGATCCTTAATGACCCACGAATTAACAATGAAGCAGCATGTTGAGGAGGAAACAAAAAGAAGGAAAACACTTGCCCTCAAGACTGCAGAAATGGAAGAGAGCAGCAGTGAAAGTAATGATGAAGATGATGAGGAAACTGCTCTCTTGGCCAAGAAATTCAGAAAGTTTATGAGAAAAAGGCCCTTCCATAAAAAGAAATTTGGAGCAAGAATTGAAGGAGAAAAGGATAAGAGAAAGGACAAGGAGAAAGAAAAAGAAAAAGAGCCCTTAGTATGTTATGAGTGCAAAAAGCCAGGGCACTTTAGATATGATTGTCCATTGCTGAAAAAGACCTATCAAGAAAAAGAAGAAAGCATACATGGCAACATGGACTGATAGTGAAGAGTCTTCTTCCGAAGAAGAAGAACAAAAAGAGGTTGCCAATATTTGTTTCATGGCCAACGACGACGACAACGACAATGAGGTAAGTTCTGAAACTCAAATGATGATTTACATTTGATGAAATGTTTGAGGCTTTCAATGAACTTATGATAGATTTTAAATTCTTGAAAAAGAAATATAAGTTTTTGAAAAATGACAACATTAGTTTAGCTAAAAGTAAAAATGAATTAGCTTTAGAAGTTAAGAACTTAACTAATGAAAAAGAAGAACTTAGCAAAGAAAGAGATAATCTTAATCAAGAAATAGATTTGTTAAAATCTGAAACTAAAAACTCAACTAAAGATTTAAAAGATCAATTAGAAACTTTAGCTTTAGATAAAGAACAGCAAGCTAAAGAAATTGACTCTCTTAAGAAAGATGTTAAAAAATATAAGACATTGTTGAGAAATTCACTTTAAGTTCAACTAAACTTAACATGATCTTAGATAGTCAAAAAGCTGTTTTTGACAAAGCTGGTTTAGGATATAACACATTAAGAAACAAAAATCACTAAAGAATATTTTAAAAGCCAACCAAGTAATATAACTTGTTTTAAATGTAATGAAAAAGGTCACAAATCCTTTGAATGCAAAACGTTAAATAATACAACAAGTTAAATATTAAAGCTAAGAAAATATGGGTTCCGAAAGGAACAATTTTTGTTGCTGCTAACCATGAAGGACCCAAGAAAGCTTGGGTACCTAAGCATAAAGTTTGATGATATTGCAGGAATGTCTTGTAGCCAAAAGATCAAAGAAAAAGTGGTATCTTGATAGTGGCTGCTCAAGACATATGACGGGTGACAAAGAGGAATTCATCACCCTAGAAGAAAAGAAAGGTGGAGTTGTGACGTTTGGCGATAACGGTAAAGGTCAAATTATGGGCCTTGGTAAAGTTCGCATAACTCCATCTACATTTATTGATAATGTACTTTATGTTAATGGTTTGAAGCATAATCTAATTAGCATAAGTCAATTATGTGATAAAAACTTTAATGTTTCATTTAAATCTTCTTATGCACTGTAACTAATTCTATTGATGATAGCATTGTTTTACTGGTTATAGACATGGCAATGTATACTTAGTTGACTAGAAAAATTATCTTTGAGTGATCATTGCCTAATTGCTGACAATGCTAACATAAATGATATTAGTTGGTTGTGGCATCGTAGATTAGGTCATGCAAGCACACACCTTATTTCAAAACTAATTAAAATGGATTTAGTTAAAGGATTTACCTAAATTAGATTTTGAAAATAATAAAATATGTGATGCATGTCAATTTGGAAAACAAACTAGAAGTTCTTTAAATCTAAAAATGTTGTTTCAACTTCTAGGGCTAGAGCTACTTCACATGGACTTTTCGGACCAACTAGAACCACAAGTCTAGGAGGAAAGAAATATGGTCTAGTGATTGTAGATGATTATTCTAGATATACTTGGGTAATGTTTTTAGCTCACAAAGATGAGACTTTCTCGATGTTCCTGAAATTCTTCAAGAAAGTCACAAATGAGAAAAACACTACTATAGTATCTCTAAGAAGTGATCATGGAACAGAATTTGAAAATCACTTATTTGAAAATTTCTGCACTGAAAATGGAATTAATCATAATTTTCAGCCCCTAGGACTCCACAACAAAACGGTGTAGTTGAAAGAAAAATAGAACTTAGAAGACATGGCCCGTACCATGCTATGTGAAAGCAACTTACCAAAGTATTTTTGGGCGGAAGCAATTAACACAGCATGTTACATCTTAAACAGAGCTTTAATAAGACCAATATTAAAGAAAACACCTTATGAATTATGGAATGAAAGAAAACCAAATATAAAATACTTTCATGCATTTGGATGTAAATGTTTCATTCATAATAATGGTAAAAAACAACTTAGGAAAATTTGATGCTAAATCTGATGAAGGAATTTTTCTAGGTTATTCAACAACTAGTAAGGCATATAGAATCTTTAACAAGAAAACCTTAGTAGTTGAAGAATCCATTCATGTAGTTTTTGATGAATCTTTAGCAACTGGATCTGAAAAGATTGATGATGAGGAAGATACAAACATAATTGAAAAAGATCTTGAAAAACTTAATATTGAAGTATCTTCTGATCATGAACAAGAAGCTAAAGATGATGATTCACATAAGGACGATGATGTTAATATTGATCATAATGATGTAGATCTTCCAAGAGACTGGAGATATGCTCATAGTCATCCTAAGGAATTGATTATAGGCGATCCATCTCAAGGAATAAGGACTAGATCATACATGAGAAATATTAGTAATCATCTTGCATTTGTATCACAAATTGAACCTAAAACTATAGAAGAAGCTGAAAAAGATAATAATTGGATGTTAGCAATGCAAGAAGAACTAAATCAATTTACTAGAAATAATGTTTGGACTTTAGTTGAAAGACCTAAAAACCATTCAGTAATAGGATCAAAATGGGTTTTTAGAAATAAACTTAGATGAAAATGGCATAGTAATTAGAAACAAAGCTAGATTGGTTGCTAAAGGATATAATCAAGAAGAAGGTATTGATTTTGATGAAACCTTTGCACCTGTAGCTAGATTAGAAGCCATTAGACTTTACTTGCATTTGCATGTCATATGAACATTAACTTATTTCAAATGGATGTAAAAAGCGCATTTTTAAATGGATTTATTAATGAAGAAGTTTATGTAGAACAACCACCAGGTTTTGAAGATCACGAGTTTTCAAATCACGTTTTTAAATTGCACAAAGCTTTATATGGTTTGAAACAAGCACCTAGAGCTTGGTATGATAGGTTAAGTAAATTCTTAATAGAAAATGATTTTACAAGAGGAAATGATAAAACCTTGTTTTTGAAAAGAAAAAGTAAAGATTTACTTGTAGTACAAATATACGTAGATGACATTATTTTTGGTGCTACTAACGAATCTCTTTGTCAAGAATTTGCAAAGTTGATGCAGGGAGAATTCGAGATGAGCATGATGGGAGAACTCAACTTCTTCCTTGGACTCCAGATCAAACAATGCAAGGAGGGAATCTTTATCAACCAAACCAAATACACAAGAGAACTACTCAAAAAGTTTGGTATGGAAACAATGAAACCCCTCGGAACTCCAATGAGTCCTTCATGCAAGCTAGACAAAGATGAAGAAGGTAAGAAGGTTGATCAAAAGTATTATCGAGGTATTATCGGATCCCTTCTTTATTTAACAGCAAGTAGACCAGATATATGTTTTCAGTATGTTTATGTGCTAGATTTCAATCTGAACCTAAAGAATCACATTTAATAGCTGTTAAAAGAATTTTAAGATATCTAAATGGAACTAAAAATGTAGGTTTATGGTATTCTAGAGACTCCACATTAAACCTAATTGCATATTCAGATTCTGATTATGCTGGATGTAAATTGATAGAAAAAGCACAAGTGGTGCATGCCATTTCTTAGGAAGTAACTTAATCACATGGTTTAGCAAAAAGCAAAATTCAGTTGCATTATCAACTACTGAAGCTGAATATGTAGCAGCTGGAAGTTGCTGTGCGCAAATCCTATGGATTAAGCGACAACTTGAAGACTATGGTATCACACTTAATAAGACACCCATAAATGTGATAATACTAGCGCAATCAATTTAACTAAAAATCCAATTCAACACTCAAGGAC
>UESW01002015.1:0-20520 GCA_900491605.1 Calamus simplicifolius | reverse complement strand
AGTTTATAATGGAACTTTAATTAACTCTATTTGAAACATGGGCATGCAGAACAGAAAAAAAATAAAAATAAAAAATAATATTTCTTGAAAGCAATTCATCATGCATGGAAAGAAATATTTATTTCTTTTGTTTGGGTTGAATTTGTAAAACTTTGCTTTTAATCATATTCGGCCGGGTAAAGTTCAGAAACACAAACGTGTACAAATAAAGCCTACAATTTTTTTATTATTAAATAGCATTAATATATCAATAGAAGAGTTGGGTGGCTATACGTGATAAACCCTTTTTTGGTTAATTTCTTTTCTCTTCTCCCTTTAGATGTAGATAAAAATATTGATAATTAAAAATTATATATAAAATAAATATAGTTAAAATAAGAAAGTTAAGATAAATATATTTTAATTGAAGAAAAAATAAAGTTATTGTAAAAATATAGAGATAAATGTAATGTAAATCTAATTTTTTTTAATGTAAACCAATAAATACATCAATGTAAATAAATGGTATGGTATATATAGAAAAAAATATAAATTAAAACTTATATTAAAAAATAATTATTTGTAATTAAAATATAATTTTAAATCATATAAGATGAAAAAATAATTAAATAATTTTAGATTAATATTTTGTTATTGTTGCTTATCAAGATTTTTGCAAAGAGTGGGACACCCCTTTGGCGGCTAACTATTAGTTTCGGTGCTTGAGAGGCGACCCTCCCGATATTAATATGAGAAAAAGATATCTTTAAAAATAATTAAAAGGAAAGCTTCTTGGAGCATTTACGTTTATAGGAAGGAACAAACCATTATTGATTCATCACTCCAAGAGCATATGCAAGATAGGTGCATGCATGGAAGACTTTATGGTCACGTAAATAATTTCCAGTAATATTTAAAATTTTGATGTATAAACTCATCTTTATCTTCTCCCTTTATTAAAAAAATAGGAATCCTATTATCCTTCGAGCATTTAATTTTCTTCTTTCTTTCTTGTTTTTTTCTTTTTTGTTTTTGATAAAAAGAGATTGAAACCTTTGTTTAAGAGAAAAAATAAGGAGATTGATATCCCACAATATTTAAACCTTATTTATAAATAAGGGTTTTATTAATAAGGCATACTCGGGTTTCCACAAAGAATAAGAAAGAAAAAAAAATTTTGTGAAGGTTAAGAGGCATTTAATAAAATAAGAAGAAAAAAAAGGAACTTTAAAAGGAAGGTCACTAAGCTTCTATATATGTTGAATGCGGACATCCATATGAAAATATTTTTTTTTATATTTATTATTGGGGGGTAAAATCATCATTGCATCAATATTCGTGCGATGAGGCTAAGACCGACCCCGTCCCTCCGCCCGCCATGATGTCCCCGAGCTTTCCGTAGCTCGTCTCCCCCGGGCTTCCATAGCTCAGCTTCCCCGAGCTCCCATAGCTCGTCTTCTCCGGGCTTCCATAGCTCGGCTTCCCCGAGCTTCCCAGCTCGTCCTCCCCGAGCTCCATAGCTCGGCTTTCTCCGGGCTTCCATAGCTCGGCTTCCCCGAGCTTCCACAGCTCGTCCTCCCCGAGCTCCCATAGCTTGGCTTTCTCCGGGCTTCCATAGCTCGGCTTCCCCGAGCTTCCGCAGCTCGTCCTCCCCGAGCTCCCATAGCTCGTCTTCTCCGGGCTTCCATAGCTCAGCTTCCCCGAGCTTCCGCAGCTCGTCCTCCCCGAGCTCCCATAGCTCGGCTTTCTCTGGGCTTCCATAGCTCGGCCCTCCCTGAGCTCCCATAGCTCGGCTCTCCCCGAGCTTCCACAGCTCGGCTTTCTCCATAGCTCGGCTTTTTTCGAGCTTCCGTAGGTCGTCTTTCCCGAGCGATCCATGATCCGATACTCACCCCCGCGGAACCTGGCGCAGGAGAGCCTAGACCTATCATAACAGCATCTCAGGCAAAGCATTATGTTGAAGAGTGGTCTAGAACCTAATACGGCTACCTGGGACCTACGCACCTACCAGATCCCAAGCCATCAAGGAGCTCTCCTAGCCGTCGATCCCCTAACAAACAAGATACGGATCACAACGGCCTGATTCGATCCATCTCCGTATCCTAACAACCTTCGAACCTTCCAGAAGGCGCTCAAGATCCAGGTGACAACCTATAAATATGACACTCCCAGATTCCCTCAGGTATGCGCTCACTCTCACTCTCCCACTCTCCCCAGCTGCTCGTCGGTGCTCCTCCCTCTAGAGCTCCCGATTGGCCGCCCCTGGAGAGACTCCCGGAGAGATCCATCTCCCCATTTTCTGTTGATCGCCGATTCCCCCCACTGACTTGAGCGTCGGAGGGTCTTTGGTGGAGGGCCACCCCAACGCCTCTCGCGTGAGGACTTCTGTGCAGGTCCGCCCTAGGAGATCGACTGCGCCGAGTTGGAGGACGGATCCTGGGGCAACAGATTAGCGCTAGAGGAAGGGCCTCAAGTCCCATTAAAACTTGAAGAAAGGAGATAAGGATCTCAATCTGGAGTAGAACCTCTCTAATGGTCAATCGAAGAAAAGCAACATCTGAAGCCCAAGACCAGGCCGCTTCCCAGAGACCTGATCCGGTGAGCAGTGTAGCGCCACAACCTCCACCAATTGAAACTCCGTCGCGCCAGCCATCCCGGTGACCCAGGACCAGTTCGCCTCACTGGTCCAGCAAGTCCAGGCCCTGACCCACCTGGTCCAGGAGCGCTTCGCAGCTCCTCCCGCTCCGCACCTTCACAAGGGGCCGCGATTCCTTCTTCGCCGGCGACTTCCTCCTCCGGTCCGCATGAAGCCGCGGACCCCCACATCGACCCAGAGGGGACAAACCAGTCCCGCGAGGCGGCTATGACAGGGATCCATCCAGATCTTGATGAGCCCGAACCCCTTCCCCAGTGTCCTCCCACCATGATTCGATGCCGTCCCTGCGATCCCCTCGCCCAGCTCCTCCTCTTATCGTTGAAGAGGAGATCCGTCAGCAGATCCGGGAGATGCATCAGGAGCTGGACGCTGCCAAGCAGGCCCATCCGCCTCAGCCCAAAGCGAGCAGGGCATCCCTTTCTCCAAAGGGATTATGGAGGAAGTGATTCCCTCCCATGTTAAGCTACCGGCCGTCGAACCCTACCATGGCTCCTCTGACCCGGACGACCATCTCAGCAGCTTTCGGTCAATAATGATGTTCCACGGAGCATCCGATGCGATCCTCTGCCGCTTTCCCCTCCACCCTCAGAGGATCTGCCCGAACCTGGTTCAATGCCTTGAAGCCAGGTTCCATTGATTCATTCGACGAGCTGAGCCATCTTTTTATTGGCCAGTTCGTCAGCAGCCGCCGCCACCGACGGAGATCTGACTCCCTCTCCGAAGTCAAGCAGAGAGGGGGAGTTTGAGAAATTATCTTGGCCATTTTAATAAGGCCATGTTGGAGGTGGACCACCTTAATCATGAGGTGGCTATGTCCGCCCTGGCAGGGGGAGTCTCAAAGGAAAGTGACTTCTACCTGGCGATGGAAGTCAGCTACCCCCTAACCTCTCTGATATGATGGCCCTGGCGGACAAATACGCTAGGGTCGAAGAGTCATGGAGAGTTGCCCGCGCCGAGCTGGCAAAGAAGAAGGAGCCCAAAGGTCCCGATAGGCACCGACCCGCCCATCGGCCGAGTCCGCCTCGCCGCCAAAGAGCTCCCCCACTGCCATCGAGGAATCGCTCCCGGAGCCCGCCCAGGCGGTTTGATGGCTACACTCCGCTAACCGTGCCCCTGGCGCAGATCCTCATGGAAATAGAGCGCCAGCTCCCCGGCCAGCTCCTCTCCGAGGGAACCCAACCCGAAGAGACCCCACCAAGTACTGCCGCTACCACCGGGAGCACGGCCACGATACTGAAGAATGCTGGCAGCTGAAAAATGAAATCGAGAGGCTGATCCAGCGGGGGCTGAATCAGTTCAGGAGGGCGCCCGAGCCAGGACAAGGGAGGTGACCGCCAGCCCGAACTTCAACAACCTCCTCCTCCACCAAATCCGCCCATGATCGGCCGCATCAACATGATCGAAGAGGCCGGCGGGTCGAGCCCCAGGAATGATGGTGAAGGATCAGTGCCAAAGAAGGCGCGGACGGCGAGCTCTCTTTCTCCGACGATGATCTCCAAGGGATACAGTTCCCCCATGATGACGCATTAGTTGTATCCCTCAATTGAATAACTATGATGTAAGTCGGATCCTTGTTGATAGTGGAAGTTCGTGAATGTTCTGTACCTCGATGTGTTTACCAAGATGAAACTACTCATGGAAACCTTCGAGCCGTGGATTCCACCCTGATGGGATTCACAGGCGACGTCATCATCCCGGAAGGGGTCGTCACCCTGACGGTCACGCGAGAGCCTGGCCCCTTGTGGCCACTGTCTACACGGACTTCCTAGTGACCAAACTCAGGTCCCCATACAACAATATTCGGCAGGCCCGGCCTAATGTCCCTCAAGGCAGTTGTCTCCATCCCACACTTATCCATGAAATTTCCCACCGGCAAGAGTTGGAGTTGTCGAGGAAGTCAAGCCATGGCTCGGCAGTGCTTCGTTACCAGCCTTCAGTCCAGAGTGCCGGAGGTTGACGGGCTAGACGCTCGGGAAGACTTCGCCGAACAGCGAGGAGAACCAGCAGAGGAGCTGGAGGAGGTGCCGTTGGATGAGGCTCCCCGACCGAACCATAAAAATTGGGTCGCTGCTGAAGGGCGAACCTCGGCACAGATTGATCAATTTTCTCCGAAGCAACGCTGACATCTTCGCCTGGTCCGCCTCTGACATGCCGGGGATCAGCCCCGAGGTTCTCGTCCATCGTCTCAATGTGGACGAGATGCACAGGCCCGTCAAGCAGAAGAAGAGGAGCTTTGCCCCGGAACGACAGAAGGCCATTGAAGAAGAAGTAGACAAACTCATCAAGGCGAACTTCGTCCGGGAGGTAAATTATCCAAGCTGGCTATCAAACGTCGTCATGGTGAAGAAGTCGAACGGCAAGTGGAGGATTTGCATCGACTTCACCGACCTTAACAAAGCCTGCCCGAAGGACAGCTTCCCTCTTCCCCGGATCGACCAGCTCGTGGATGCCACCTCAGGTCATCAAATGCTGTCATTCATGGACGCTTATTCAGGCTACAATCAGATCCGGATGGCCCCGAGGATGAAGAAAAGACCGCCTTCATAACCGACCGAGGTACTTACTGTTACGTGTCATGCCCTTTGGTCTTAAAAATGCAGGTGCCACCTACCAAAGGCTGGTTAACAAAGTATTCAAGGAGCAAATCGGCCGGAATATGGAGGTGTACATGGACGACATGCTGGTCAAAAGCAAAGAAGCATCACAGCATGTCGAGGACCTCTCAGAGAGCTTCGCAACACTCCGCAAGTATGGGATGAGGCTCAATCCAACCAAATGCGCCTTCGGCGTTAACTCCGGGAAGTTTCTCGGCTTCATGGTCTCCCAGCGAGGTATCGAAGCTAACCCCCAGAAGATTCAAGCTCTCCAACAAATAGCGCCCCGGCATCTATTAAAGAGGTCCAGCGCCTAACTGGGAGGATAGCGGCTCTCAACCGCTTCGTGGCGCGTTCAGCCGAGAGATGCCTCCCCTTCTTCAAAACCCTTCGGTCGGCTAAGAACTTCCGGTGGACCCTGAATGCCAAAAATCATTTCAAGATCTCAAGAAATACCTCGGCTCGCCCCACTCCTCAGTAGTCCAAGCCCAGGCGAGACCCTGTTCTTGTACCTGGCTGTTTCAGAAGGTGCCGTCTGTTCGGTGCTGGTCAGAGAAGAAAGCAAGGTCCAAAAGCCGATTTACTATGTCAGCAAGCTACTCCGCGATGCGGAGACAAGATATAGCAGAATTGAGAAGATGGTGTTGGCCTTAATCACTTCAGTTCGGAAGCTACGACCGTACTTCCAAGCACATTCTGTGACGGTCCTGACTGACCAACCCATCAAGGTGGTAGTCCACCCCCCAAGACATCAGGAAGAATGACCAAGTGGGCCGTCGAGCTGAGCGAGCATGACATCCACTTTCAGCCTCGCCCGGCCATCAAAGCTCAAGTGCTAGCCGATTTCCTCCTCGAGTGTACCATCCTGGAGGACGGTTCCACCCTGGACTCCCCCGAGGAACCAAAATTTGGAGCCCGGTGGCTCCTCCATGTCGACGGGTCATCCAACGCTCATCGCTCCGGTGCGGGCCTGGTTCTCACCAGTCCAGAGGGGGCAACCTTTGAATATGGCGTCCGGTTCTCTTTCCCGCCTCCAACAACGAAGCTGAGTACGAAGCCCTGCTAGCCGGTCTCCGAATCGCCCGCAACCTGAAGGTGGAGAAGCTTAACGCCTTCACCGACTCTCAGTAGCCGGCCATGTACGAGGAGAATTTGAGGCTCGGGAGCCGAACATGGTTCGATATCTTCAAGAGGTGCGGAGCTTGCTTCCCCATTTTATCGAGTTTGAGATCACTCAGATTCCCAGATCCGAGAATGCCCGTGCCGACCTACTGTCCCGATTGGCGACCGCGGAGTCAATGGACCGAACAAAAGTTCCACCTGGAGACCCTGGAGAAACCCAGCATCGCGGAAGCCGACCGAATAATGCAAGTCGAAGCCGAACCATCATGGTTCGATCCCATTCTGAAGTACCTCAAAGAAGGGTCGCTTCCACCCGACCGGAGAGAGGCTAGAAAGCTAAAGCTGCAAGCCACCCACTACGTGCTGATCGACGATCAACTCTACAAACGATCCTTCTCCATGCCACTGCTTAGATGCCTCGCCCATCTGAAGCAGATTATGCTCTCCGTGAAGTGCATGAAGGGATTTGCGGCAACCATCTGGGAAGCCGGTCCCTATGCCACAAGGTGCTACGACAAGGCTACTACTGGCCGACTATGCAGAAGGACGCAGACGATCTTGTCCGAGCTTGCGACCCGTGCCAGAGACACTCAAGCATTCAGAGACTCCCCTCCGCCAGCCTGGTTCCTATATCCTCTGCTTGGCCCTTCGCCAAGTGGGGGATGGACATCCTCGGCCCGTTCCCGCTCGCCACGGGACAGCAGAAATTTCTATTCGTCGCCATCGACTACTTCACAAAATGGGTCGAGGCGGAGGCGGTTGCACAAATAACCGAGGCACGGGCCAGAGATTTTGTATGGAGGTCTATCATCTGCCGATTCGGCCTCCCACATACCATAATCACCGATAACGGCAAGCAATTCGACAACCCTAAGTTCCGCCAGTTCTGTGAGGAGCACGGAATCCGTCACCACCTCACCTCGGTCGGGCATCCGCAAGCCAACGGAGCAGCTGAAGTGACCAACAGGACCTTGCTTCAGGGGATCAAGGCTCGTCTTTCCAGAGCCCAAGGCAAGTGGGCAGATGAGTTGCACCATGTCCTGTGGGCCTACCGCACCACCCCGAGAGTCCCAACAGGAGAAACCCCATTCCGGCTGGCCTTTGGCACGGAGGCCGTTATCCCTGTAGAGATAGGCCTCCCTTCGCTGCGGTGGAAAGCTACTCAGAAGAAGCTAGCGACGAACAGCTCCGCACCAACCTCGACCTAATAGAGGAGATCAGAGAGAAGGCCCGGATCAGAGTGGCTGCCTATCAACAAAGGGTGGCCCGCTACCACGCCTCCAGAGTCAAAGGGAAAGCCTTCCTGCCCGGCGATCTTGTTCTTCGGAAAGCCTCTGTCTCAAAACCGCTGGAACAAGGAAAACTGGCACCAAACTGGTAAGGCCCATACCAAGTGGCGGAGATTATTGGACCGGAAACCTACAAGCTGCAAGACTTAAACGGGAAGTCCATCCCCGGACATGGAACTCGGATAATCTCCGTAAGTATTATCAATAGGGTATGTCCTTCATAAGCCCACTTCGATATACTTCACTATACCTTCCTGTCAGCACATGTTTTCGTAATTCGCAACATGAATCATCATACTTTATATTGCCGAAGATTGCGAAAAGAAACAGGTGCTGCTCACCAATCCTCGGCATGACCGAGTTAACTATCTGAACAAGAATTCTGAACCTCGGCTGGGCCGAGCTACAAATTCTCCGAACCTCGACTGGGCCGAGCAACAAATTCTCGAACCTCGGCTGGGCCGAGCAACAAATTCTTCGAACCTTGGCTGGGCCGAGCAACAAATTCTCCGAACCTCGGCTGGGCCGAGCAACAAATTCTTCGAACCTCGGCTGGGCCGAGCAACAAATTCTCCGAACCTCGGCTGGGCCGAGCAACAAATTCTTCGAACCTCGGCAGGGTCGAGTAACAAATTCTCCGAACCTTGGCCAAAGCCAAGGACTACACTCTGCCGCTCGAAACCCCAGCCAAAACCAGGGAGCGACCTTAGCTATCAAGCTCCTCGGGCCTACCGAGTGACATTCTCGCGCCCTGGTTGCGTTTGACTGCCAGACCATCGGCCGAAGGAGCAAAGTCCTCGCACCTTAGTCGCACTCTAGAACCTCGTTTGGAGCAGGGTGACTTCTCGAATATCTTATAAATGGATGCGAAAACAAAGACCTCCTGATACTCCGAAGGAAGTAAAGGGACTCCTTCTGAAGGATCGCCTAGGTCCGCCGCTGGTCCGGGCAGAGACCGGTGACCCCCAGGAAAACTTATTTCAAATCCGGGCAGCTCACAAGCCCGGCCGACCTAAAAAAAGTGCATAACTTAGCTTAAATCCGGCAGCTCACAAGCCCCGGCCGACCTAAACAAAGTGCATAACTTAGCTTAAATCCGGGCAGCTCACAAGCCCCGGCCGACCTAAACAAAGTGCATAACTTAGCTTAAATCCGGGCAGCTCACAAGCCCCAGCCGACCTAAACAAAGATCATAACTTAGCTTAAATCCGGGTAGCTCATAAGCCTGACTGACCTAAGAGTCCTCCTAAGCTACGTCTGGATTCGAGTGGCTCGCGCCCTAATTAAGCCCGACCGTGGTCTCGCAAGACCTAGCTCGAATTTACGTGATCAAAAAAACCAACCCAACGTCCGCAAATGCTCCGGGAAAAACAGAAATGCATAGAACAATGAAACTTCGTATTCATTCATTAAAAAGAGGGAAGGACAATGGTGGAAAAGAAAAGAAAAAGAAGATGAAGCCCATGCTAAGGCTCGCATTCACTCCCGGAAGCCAGCAAATCCTCCAGGCGTTGGGAGAGTTCGGCGACCTGCTGGCGGAGTGACTTTATTTCCTCCTTTTGCCGGTCTGCCACCCGGCGCAGAGCCTCGACCTCCCTCATGGTGACATCGACGTACTCTTCAACGACCCTCTCGAGCCGCTGGTGGCTCGCGAGGGCCGATGCCAAGCCCAGCTCGTCGACTGTAATGGTGGGACGGTCCCCCATCGGATGCAGCAGACCATTGATTGCCGCCCTTAGATCATCAGATGATCGCTCTCCTCCTTGAGAAGCCATGACGAAAACTATTTTGAAACTGAACCAGGGGGTGGTGAAAACCAGCACCCCCCGTCCGTATTTATACTTATCAGGCGAGTATTTCGATCAGTCGGGCCGTAACCACCGACCTATAAGAACTCAACGTATCATCGCTTTAATTAGCGCCTGCGGAATCCGAAAGGTCATGCCCCATCCCGAGCGAAATCGGTAATGCGGACGGACTGTTCGGGAACCCCCCTGGGATCCCAATCTGCCGACACCCCATGATAAATGCTCCCAACACTTCCCTAAGCTCTTTTAAGCTGGTCACCTTTCGGAAGCGTAAAAAAGAAAGAATTCCAGTGCCCGACAGTAATTTGTCCCCTCGGGAGGGGTTGCATCATAAATGGAGGGCGTGACCATGTACCACCCGTTCCACCATTGATGCCCCTCACCGAACGCTGTAGGGACCTAGCATTATGACTCATGATGGCGACTAAGTCACTTCTCCAAGCCCCAAACCTCCGAACCTCGGCTGGGCCGAGCAACAAATTCTTCGAACCTCGGCTGGGCGAGTAACAAATCCTTCGAACCTCGGCTCGAGCGACAAATTCTCCGAACCTCGGCTGGGCCGAGTAACAAATTCTCCGAACCTCGGCTGGGCCGAGTAACAAATCCTCCGAACCTCGGCTGGGCCGAGCAACAAATTCTCCGAACCTCGGCTGGGCCGAGTAACAAAATCTCCGAACCTCGCAGGGCCGAGTAACAAATCCTCTGAACCTCGGCTGGGCCGAGTAACTAATCCTCCGAACCTCGGCTGGGCCGAGCAAGAGATTCTCCGAACCTCGGCAAGGCCGAGCCATAAATATTCGGACTCCAATGGAGCCGAGGCTTGAATCTCCGAGCTTCGGACCAAGTTGAGGAACGCATTCTACCACCGAACAACCTCTAAACCTCCGTCTGGACCAGGGCAGTTTGCAAGCCCCGACTAGTTCGGATAGCGCGGGATCCTGCCTAAAAACGAATGGGACGTCCTTGTATCCCACAGCCAACAAACAACAACTTGGCACAGGAGAAATAGAGATTGAGAAACAGGGCAAAACTTTCTTTATTTCATTGACATCAGAACCAATTACAAATGCCTGAGAGGCGTTACAAGAGCATTGAAATGCATAAAATAAAGACAAGCACAAAACTCGAGCAACTGCTCCAAAGCAGACCTGGGCAACTGTGATGCTCCGGCGTCTGGACCGATGAGCCAGATAAGCTGCAAACAGTCAGCTCGCGCCGATAATGGGCGGGCGACATGGACCAATAGTTGCAGCCAGCTTCGATAAATAATGATATCTCGGTGACCCAACCGGGATATCAGAGTGATTGGAAAGGGTGGATGGGATATTACCCCAAACCACCCAACCAAGAGGCCCCCTGGCGACTAGATAGGAAGCACGCGGGCCCTAGCACTGGAACGCTCTCCCAAACCGAGTGTGTACCGCTCCACCTTGCCCAAACTCAAAGGCAAGGTACCTACAGGCGGCACACCGTCGCCCCCTCCCCATGTGGCAAAAGATTCCCCAGGCGGACAAGCCCAGGAATCCAAACCAGGGGAGGAGGCGAAATTCACGCAACCCATGGGGAGCCCGCGTGCACTTCCTACCGTACGTCCCCAAAGGGGAACCACAAAGGTCACACTGGAAGTGCATATGTGCGCTCTCCGTGTGATCTCTGCGCCCTCCCTGTGCGCTCTCCATATGATCTCCGGGGCTCATCCCCTAAGGGCGAACCACTCTCCAGCGGCTCCTTCGTCGCCCCAACTGTCCGGAGGCAAAGGGCTTAAGAAAGGAAAGCTCGACCCTCCCACTCACAACGCCAGAGAAATAAGCATGGTGGAAACCCCAAAGGAGAAGGAAACTTTGGGGATGGCCTCACACGACCGCTCTTCCCCCTTTTTATAGGCAAAAATAAGCCGGGAACAGCTATCAAGGCCGGAAGCCCCGAGATTCGAACACCTGGCCCATGCCCCCATGGCCTCCCAGGATGGATGCAACGCCCCATTGCACGCCGAGCCCATTGCCTGAACCATGACGCATGCAAAGATTTCCTTTTGATCCCGAATCGCGGTTATTAAATGCAGAGAATCACCCACTGATCTTACGGGAACTGACAGGTTCAGGAGATCGTCCTACGAAAGTAATATCCTCCAATGGTAAACGGGTGCGTGCGCTGTACGCCAAAATGACCTGCATGGAAAAAGACCAATGCCATAAAAGCCTTTCGAAAGCACCGGAACAGCTTTGTGTTCCCCACAGAGCCGTATCATCAACTTGGTGAAATAAAAACCGATTTACCTGCGAACGGCAGAGCGCTGGCAGGGCAGCAAAAAGCACGAAAACCGTTTGTTCGTCGATTGCTCCCCAAGGAAGTTAATCGCTCGAGAAACTTGTGCAACAAAATTGAACATCTCAAAACAAAAATGAACGAAGGCTACGCAAACCATTCTTTCATTCACCGAAAAAGGAAGTGACAAAGGAAACAAAAAATACATCAGCCCTCACAGGGGCTCGCCATTATCTCCAGCCATCGGCCCTCGAACCACCGACACAAAATCCCGCCACATGTCGCCGCTACGGTAACCACTCTCATGCGTCGGCCCAAGCCGACCTACTTCATACGTCGGCCCTAGCCGACCCACTTTGCCGTCGGCCCTAGCCGACCTACTTTGCTTGTCGGCCCTAGCCGACCTACTTTGCTGTCAACCCTAGCCGACCTACTTTGCCGTCGGCCCTAGCCGACCTATTTCGTCTGTTGGCCCTAGCCGACCTACCCTAGCTATCCATCGGCCTTGACCGACCTGCTTCATTCCTCTAGTTTTAATTAATCCATTGCATCGCTCAAACATGAACCGAACCGGATCGTCTTTCGGTTCACCAGTCAAGGCTATCGCCCCGCCTTGGACCCAACCAATGCATTCCCTCGATCCTGAGATAAAACGACCAAACAGCGCCAACAAGCCATAAGTCGCTTGCGGTCGGGGCGAAATTTGGAGCAAAGGACCGCTCAAGAAAAAGCACTCAAATGGAAGCGGAAGGTTTATTCATTAAAGAACGCCAGGCAGAGTTACAACTAGAGGAAGCAAAACTTAGAAGTGACTTTTAAAGGCCGGGAACCGCGTCAGCTCCAGGAGAACCCCCCATTACGTCTGCAGAGGCATGACTTGATTCTCCCTTCTCGAATATCTTCGCCTCCTCGGCGACAGTCTGCGATTGTGCTCCAGAAGCTGCGACCTCGCTGGGACCTGGGATGGCACCAAGATCGGTATCCGAAGCGTTGATGTATTCATCCTCCTCTTCACCCCCAGAGTCATCGGCGTCAAGAGCTTCTGCATCCAGGAAAGAGAGATCCCATTCTGGATGCTCGCTGGATATCTTGTCTCTACATTCTTCCACTCCGAGTTGGAAGGCGTCAGCACCAATTACGTCCTGTTCACCCTTGAGCATGGCGAGTTGCATCTCAGCCTCGGTCGTTTGGCTCCGTAATAGGCCAACTTGCCTCTCAGCTTCCGCGACCTAAGCCCCAGAAAAATAGTTTGCTCCTCGAACTCGCCGGCCCACACCTCGAGTTCCGAACTCCTACCTCGGCTAGATGCAAGTTCACCTTGCAAGGCCCGATTGTCCAGCCCTAATTTTGCCATCTGCAAAGCCAGGATCAGTCGGCACCATGAGGAACCGACAAAGGAAACTAAAAAAGGGAAATAGAATCGTACCTCCTCCTTTTGTTGGGCCAAGCTTTTGGTCAGCTCCTCGGCCTCACCCCTGGCCCTCGCTTTATCGGCCCTAACCAACTCGACCCTTTCTTGGAGAGCGTTAATTTTCAACTGCTTATCTTCGACCTCTCCCCGGGCTTGGGATAGCTCGTCACTCAGCCGGGCTATCATCCCTTCATGCCATTTAGCGCTGACTCTCAGGTCAGCGACTTCGCAATCGCGCCGCTGCAGCTTCTCCTCTACCTCACCAAGCATTCTGGCCAGGCTTTTTCTCTCATCGGCGGCCTCCTTCCCCAGCCGGCCCAGACTCTCATTATGTTTCTCTATATCGCCGCCACTTCCTCAGAATGATTTGACTTAACTTGAGCCAACTCCAAGCATGCGTCATCGTTCTTCGCCAGGAGTCCCTGCAACTCCTCCACTTTACGTTTTTGCTTAGACGCTTCAGCTAGAGCGGCCTAATACAATGCCTTCATCCTAGCCAAGCTTTTGTTGCTGGTGGCCAGGAGTTCCTCGAACTTCTCGGATGCCTCTACTCGCGATCGGAGGTCGGCGCTGGCTCTCCTGGCTTGAACGCTGGCCCCCGTTGCCAAACTCAAACGCCAGCACATCGCCCGAGAAAGCAAAACACTCTGCAGGATAAAAAATGAGTAAGAATATGCAATCGAGTCAACCGTAAAGTATCCACCACCCAAGAATGATGACTCACCCAGAGGCATAGGCCCGCGTCATCTTCATAAGGGTCGGATTGTCGATATCGGGAAGAAGATGGACACTTTCGGCCATGCCCTGCTGCCTGAACGCGGCATCAACCAACTTCAAGTCCGTAAACTTGTCCGCCGAGGGGTCCGCACCCGGGTACAAGGCCGACCTCATTAAAGCGGAGAACGCCTCCTCAACACCCATGTTCGAGCTACTGGGCTGGCCATCTCCACCCGAGGAGCCAACCCGGGCGACCTCCGACTGAGAAGCCTTCAACTTCCCAGCCTCTTCAATCAGAATTCTGGCTTGGGCTTCTTCAGACAATTCGGCCAACCCAAGTGCCAGCCTCCCCAAAACCCTTTTTGAAGGAGCCTCCATTGCGGGACTCTCATCTCGCTGCGCTTCCTCTCCCGACCCATCTCCTTCGGTCACAGTCACCTGCATCTCCTCTGCAGGCTCTGCCGAAACCTCTATCCGGCTTGCTTCTCGAACCGCTGCGGGTGACCCAACGTCACTACCCCCGGACTCTCCCGCTAAGGGCCCAAGAGGGAGCTCGCCTGAACCTCACCAACTGCGGCTGCTCCTTCTTGCTCTCCTGCTGAGGTCGGGAGTAAACCCGCGGTTGGGGAAGGCCCCCCAGAAATGACAACTTCCACCGAATCCGTCATCGGCTCATCTTTCAAAGGGGATGCGGCGAGGAGCCAATGGAATTTCATCCGAGCTGTCCGATAGTTCCACCACAGGGGGACAAGGGATCACAGCCATCCTCCTCAAATTCTCCCTCGCTGCCAACGCTCCCGTCGTGGTCACTCAGCATCCGGCGAGCATCTTGCGGAAGTATGAGCCCTCTTCTCGGGCCTACTTCCCTCCGCCGCTACTCTCCCCTGAGCGCTTGCCTCTCTTCCTCTTGACAAGGCTTGACAACGCAGACCTCTTGGCTGCAAGAGCAGAAAGTATGCAATTAAATCCAAAAACGTTCGCCTGGATAGCAAACAGCGGAGAAGACAAAAGGGAGGACTCACCTTGCGGGTCTAGAGGACTAAGCCCGGCCGCGAAAAGAGTACCCTTCGATAGCAAATCGTTGGCCAAGAATACCTGGATGTTGCGAAGGATATCCAAATCTTTCTCCTCCCGCTCGGACAAAACTGGATGCGTTTCCGCATCCCGAACGAAATTTTCCCATTTCTGAGGAAGTCGGAACCAATGTTCCCCTCGGCGATGACGAATCGACTCTTCCATCCCTTTATGGAGGATGGCTTATCCACAATGTGTTGAAGGACCTCCAAGGTCTGATGTAAAGCCACTCCAATTTCCTTGGGTATTAGATGATAGCAGCGCGAAAAGGGGGAGAGTGGCGATAATCTGAATCTGATGGCACATTGAGATAAATCCGATAATACTCCGCCAGCTATTTGGGGCCACCATCGCCGGACAGATGTTGTAATGTATCATGATTTTCTTCACCAAGGGATGAAGAGGAAACTGGAGGCCTGCCTTCAAACTGTCTTCGTAGATGAAGACCCCATGCTCCAGATCTCGCGAGAACGTGTGCTCAGGTCCCGGCAATTGCAGGACAACATCTGGGGGTATACCATACCTTTGGCGAATCTTTCCACATCCTCAGCAATGATCTCCGAAGCTACGTCGTCGGGGCTCATCATCATCCTAGCCGAAAAAAAGCACCAGGCGAAACGGCAAATGTTGCAGAGGACGGGACTCTTCAAGAAACAGAATGAGAGGATATTGCAAACATATATAGTGCTGCTATTGCTTTGCTTCCCCCCTAAGGAAGCCATCTTGAGAAGATGAGGTGCTTCGCCCGAGGCATCTGAAACCGCCTCGACAAACACCGCGTTAATCGGGATTTGCTACATGGCATTTCCCCAACCGTCGCCCCTGGAGGAGCCTTACACACGAAGGCATGATGACCTCGCTGCATTAATTAAGGCATCATTGCGTAGGCAATCAGATACGCGCACCCAAATGCAGGTCATGCCACCTAGGCCTATACTCCCTACGCCCGAACCTACGCTTCGAACTAGGGAGTGGAGGGCATGTGTTGGGGGGTAAAATTATCATTGCATCAATATTCGTGCGAGGAGGCTAAGCCAACCCCGTCCCTCCACCCGCCATGATGTCCCCGAGCTTCCCGTAGCTCGTCTCCCCGGGCTTCCATAGCTCAGCTTCCCCGAGCTCCCATAGCTCATCTTCTCCGGGCTTCCATAGCTCGGCTTCCCCGAGCTTCCGCAGCTCATCCTCCCCGAGCTCCCATAGCTCGCTTTCTCTGGGCTTCCATAGCTCGGCTTCCCGAGCTTCCATAGCTCGTCCTCCCGAGCTCCCATAGCTTGGCTTTCTCCGGCTTCCATAGCTCGGCTTCCCCGAGCTTCCGCAGCTCGTCCTCCCGAGCTCCCATAGCTCGGCTTTCTCTGGGCTTCCATAGCTCGGCTTCCCGAGCTTCCGCAGCTCGTCCTCCCGAGCTCCCATAGCTGGCTTTCTCCGGCTTCCATAGCTCGGCCCTCCCCGAGCTCTTATAGCTCGGCTCTCCCCGAGCTTCCGCAGCTCGGCTTTCTCCATAGCTCGGCTTTCTTCGAGCTTCCGTAGCTCGTCTTTCCCGAGCGATCCATGATCCGATACTCACCCCCATGGAACCTGGCGCAGGAGAGCCTAGACCTATCGTAACAGCATCTCAGGCAAAGCATTATGTTGAAGAGTGGTCTAGAACCTAATACGGCTACCTGGGACCTATGCACCTACCAGATCCCAAGCCATCAAGGAGCTCTCCTAGCCGTCGATCCCCTAACAAATAAGATATGGATCACAACGGCCTGATTTGATCATCTCTGTATCCTAACAACCTTCGAACCTTCCAGAAGGCACTCAAGATCCAGGTGACAACCTATAAATATGACACTCCCAGATTCCCTCAGGTATGCGCTCACTCTCACTCTCCCACTCTCCCCAGCTGCTCGTCGGTGCTCCTCCCTCTAGAGCTCCCGATTGGCCGCTCCTGGAGAGACTCCCGGAGAGATCCACCTCCCTTTTCTGTTGATCGCCGATTCCCCCCACTGACTTGAGCATCGGAGGGTCTTCGTGGAGGGCCACCCCCAATGCCTCTCGCGTGAGGACTTCTATGCAGGTCTGCCCTAGGAGATCGACTGCTCCCGAGTTGGAGGATGGATCCCGGCGGCAACATTTATATATTATTATATATAAATATATATTAATTATATACCAAATTAATGCAGTAATCCTAATCCAAACCGGAGATGGAGAGACTGTTGTCCCTCATTGGCGTAGGGATAAATATAATAAAAGAATATACGCGTCAATGTAACAACGCTCGGACAACCAACACGAGAGCGATTGAGCTTGCGGGACTCAGGCCACACGCGTGGGCATCCCTCCTATAAAAAAGGAAAATGCAATCCCTTTAGAACTCGGAAACTATTCTCCTATAAAAAAGAAAATGCAATCCCTTTAGAACTCGGAAACGATTCTCCTATAAAACAAGGAAAACACAATCCCTTTAGAACTCGGAAACGTTTCTCCTTAAAAAATTGAAAACGCAATCCCTTTAGAACTCGGAAACGATTCTCCTCTAAAAAAAGGAAAACACAATCACTTTAGAACTCGCAAAACAAATCAGAAGTCCAAATCGCTCTCGCGAGCCTGAGGTCTTCACACCCGTACGCCGAGATCAAGCGGAGTGTGCAGTCGATCGGTTCTACGGTATTTCTCTGCTTGGCTTTTTTCTACAATTTTTTTTATAATCAATCCTGTTGTTATCAGTGTTTTTTTAAGAAGGATTGTTTTAGAATCTTGAGAAAAAAATTTATTATTAGTGTTTTTTTTAAGGAGTTTTCTTTTAAAATCTTGAAAATTTTTTGTTATCAGTGCTTTTAATATAGTCATTTGCAGCGATGTTAAGGATCGGATGAGATTTTTTTCTCTCTATCTGTTTGTTGATCAATTCTCTTATATTGGTCTGCCTGAGTCTGTGGGGACTGTGCTTTCATTGGATGCCAATGTATGATTTGTAGCACCTAGAATTTAATTATAATTCTTAGCAATTGCTCACCCACGTGTTTGTTACTAGTGAACGACTACGTTGATGTAATTTACAATGGGCTGTTGTATTTTGATGTCTTTATTTCACGGGGAAGTCGTTCTTTGCTTTGGGGCATTTTTAGCATGCTCAGTATATGAAAGATCATATCCCAGATGAAAGAGTTATTTCTATTTGTTTGATTGTGTTCAGATTTTAGACTCAGGTGCAAAAGAGACACGGATTAACTAATAAATTAAAGATAGGATTTTTTAAACCTTTCTCACGTTTATTTCCTATATGGATAGAATAAAATTCGGATCTCCAGGTGGCCCCACGAACAAAGAAAACGACGCTACCATTTGGGCGTCTCGGTCTGGTGGCTTCCATCCAACTCCCCGTGAGCTCTTTGGTACCTCTCACTCACACGCCATGAATACGACGCTTATGACTGACAGAAGTTATAATATATGAGAGAGAGAATAAAAGCTAGAAAAAGGAGAGACACGGATAAACGATCAGATTTTAGTTTATTATATCAAGTTTCTTTAATTTATTAGTTAACTATGTGATACGTTTATTATGTATGTATAGCAATAATGTACCTCTGGGAGATGCACTTTAATAATGGTTGAAAAAAAATAAAAAACTAGGAAAAGATGCATAGTTTTGGTGGCCATCATTGGATTCCTTCAATTCTTTTGACATTAATGCATTTTTTTAACGATAGAAAGTTTGATCCACATCGTAAACAAATTTAAAGAAATATTTATTGAGAGGACAAGCTCCTAGATTTAAGAAAAAAATTATGAGCCATTTTTTTAGTTTTCTGGTTTTATTTGCAGATTTTATAGCTTAACATTTTGTTTGTTGGTTGATTGAAATTTTTCTAAAGGAGTTTTTGTTGCAAATTTTTTTTTCTTAGGAAATGTATATATTTTAGTTTTACGGATGGTTGAATTTGTTATTAGTTATTTCTTTTTTTCCTTTAATTTAATTCATTGCTTCTTTAGCTTTAGCTATGAGAGATATTCAGTCTTTTTTTTCTCAAAATCTTTATTAAAATCTTTATTTATTATTTTCATCTTTCTTAGATTACTTCTTATGTCTGCTTCCATCATTGCTGTAATGGAAGCAAATCTTGCTGCCAATAATAATGCATCTTTGACCTTGGATTCAAACTCAAAGCCAAATGCTAGGAGAAGAACAGTGGCAGTTGAAGAGAAGAAATCAAGGCTTTATGTGCTTACTGAAGGAGGAGTTAATGAGGATAACATGATTGTTAATGGGAAGGATCTAAGCCATACAAATAGGAAAGAATTGTTGTTGAGAGATCTAAAGACTTGTCATAGCTGAAGAAAGTATCCTCCATCATTTCACCACGGCATAAAAGAGCTATTCTGAAGCGGCGAGAAGCAAAGTGGCAAACTGTTCTTAGCATTCTAACCAAAATTTGTCTACTTCTAGTAGCTCTTTTATGGCTGAGGCAGACAGTTTGGAGATTGGCTAGTAGGATTGGAGACAATACTAACTCATCATTTCTTGCTTTGGATTATGAGGTCAGATATTTGAAATTAAGGCATCTTTAAAGAAAATAGCTAACATGTTGCAAGTTCAGAAGCCGTAGATCGGAAAGTTGGAAATGAGCTTGGGATCATGGCAAGGGAACTTAGAAAGCAAATTGAAGAGAAAGTAGCAATGTTAAAGAAGAAGTTGAAGATGTTGGAAGTTAAGACCGATGGATCCCAAGCAAGGGAATTTAGAAACCAAATTGAAGAGAAAGTAGCAATGTTGGAGAAGGAGTTGAAGAAGTTAAGACTGATAGATCCCAATCAAGGGAACTTAGAAAGCAAATTGAAGAGAAAGTAGCAATGTTGGAGAAGGAGTTGAAAAAGTTGAAAGTTAAGACTGATGGATCCCAAGCAAGGGAACTTAGAAAGCAAATTGAAGAGAAAGTAGCAATGTTGGAAAAGGAGTTGAAGAAGTTGGAAGTTAAGACTGATGGTTTAGACAAGTCTCTGACTGAATTCAAGGACATGGGTCTGCTTTCAAAGGAAGAATTTGAAATATTTCGGGATGAGCTTGCTAGAAAACTAGATGGTAGTGATAGTGATGTTCATTTGGACCAAATTATGTCTTTTGCTAGGGATCTTGTTAAGAAAGAGATTGAAAGGCATGCAGCCGATTGACTTGGAAGGGTTGATTATGCTTTAGCTTCTAGTGGGGCCAGGGTGGTCAGTCATTCAGAGCCTCATGGTTTTTAGGAAGTGAACAGTTGGCTTCATCCTTTTATAATTGGAAATGGAGTTCACCCTAGTGCTCACAAAATGTTGGAGCCAAGTTATGGGGAGCCTGGCCAATGTTTTTCCTTGCAAGGAAGTAGTGGGTTTGTTGAGATTAGGCTCAGAACAGGGATTATACCTGAGGCTGTCACATTGGAGCATGTATCTAAGGTAAGTTTTGCTTCAATTGTTCTTTTCATTTTTCCTTTATAGTTATATTTTGAGGCATTTGGAACTTAGCGCTTGTTTCGTTTAACTTTTCTTTCCTATTAATTCATATAATGCCTAATTACCGCTGATGCCTCTTTTTATGTGGTATGTGCGCAGAGCGTGGCTTATGACAGGAGCAGTG
>UESW01002014.1:257135-301838 GCA_900491605.1 Calamus simplicifolius | reverse complement strand
ACTTCAGTTTAAATGGATTTAAACTGAACATAAATAAATTTGGATAATAAGTGAATCAATTTAATCATTTATTTTAACTCATTTTAATTTTTAATAGTTGATCAATTGTGAGTTGTGACTCCATCCGTCTAACTTGATTTGAACCACTCACTGAATATGTTTATATATTTTCTATGTAGATTATATAGATTAGGCAAGTCACCTATTATTTGTGTACTAAAGAAACCAGGTTTTGATTTAGATTTTAAACTTTTTTAATAAATAGATTAGATTTAGACTAATAAATATTTGACCCAAACAATGTAATTGCCATCTCTACATCTCATCATCTTAGATAAAGAATGTGGGCTTAATTTAGAGTCTATTCTGTTTTCGGCTTATAAATACTATACCATGGCATTGTAAGTATTAGGTTACATTTAGAATACAAATCATTATAGAATTAAAATTATTTTGAGTACAAATTATCATAGAATTCATTTGCAAATAAAATAAATTACACAATGAAATTCATTTGTGAGTTATTTATCATATTTAGCCCATTTTACATAAAATAATGAAATTAAAATGAAATCTCATGTTTGAAACAAATAAAAATTAAATTTAACGTTCCATTTTTCTTGAATTATCCATACTTAATAATTATTTAGAAATGATGATATCAGAATTATTGTGTTAATATATTCTTAAATCATATTTAATTATATTAACTATAATTATATTTAATAACCATAATTTATTAAATTATGATAATTAATTAACACATGCCTAAATATAATTAAGATTCTAATTTAATAATTATTTAAACTATTATAATAATAGTTAGCATAGTAAATGATAGTAAATTATTAACTAATTATATTATTAAAATAATAATATTATTATTAATTAATAAAATAACATAAAAATTATATTATTATTAATATGATAAATATTATAATTATATTAATATTATCATTGTAACATGTTATACTATAATATTATATTTTTTAAAATGGTATATTATAAATATATTATAATTAATATAGTATAATTATTAATATAAGAATAATATCATAAGCAATACTTTTTTATTATTGATTATGTTTTTTTTATTTTATGAGATATATTTGTAAATCCTATCAATTAGTCTTGTTATGTTTTTTTAAAAAAGTAAATTATAAATTTGTAAATAAATTTTGTAAATATTATAAAATTCATGGCCGGCAGAATAGTAATGATATTAGGGCAGGTTCACGTAAAATATGGTATGAAAGCGGAGCTCCTATCTGTAACGATCTCAGCCCGTATACCACAAACCTTATTTTGTGACTGAAAGCAAGATGAATGAGGTCCACACTAATTTGGGTCATCACAACCCAAAAGAATTAATTGATACTTTTCATCTTACTTATTTAGTTATAAATCATTCCATCCTTTCTTATTTACATGATATGGACTAATTGGGAAGGGTATCACAATCTACCCTCCTTAAAGAGGGAACGTCCTCATCGCTAAGGCACATGATCGTATCCATCAGGCACTCAAGACTCTATAGGTATTAAACGCTCAAGAGGTAGCTCCCATCAATGTAGTACTTTGTCTAGTGTGGCACTTAACTCCTGCATGCATAAGTAAAACTCTAGAGGTGCTTTTCTTATATGCTTAAGAGGTGGCTTCTTATTGATGTAACATTTTGTCCTGTATGGCATTTAGTTTCTGCACTTTTGGTTGATGCATGACTTTGATAGCATAATGTAACGATCCAGATCCGTATACCCACGAATCCATTTCATGACTAAAAACAAGACGGATAAGGTTTAAACTAATTGGATCCTTTTTTTTAAATTATAATGATTTAAATTGATATGAATTTTATCGATCTTATTTTTAGTCACGAAATGAGTTCATGAGTGTGCAGACCCGTATTGCTGCATTATCTTAATTAAGATCAGGCTGCGTCGTATTTGTTTTTTAATCCGTCGAGGAGTACATATCTCTGGTCCTGATTTCTGGTGGGATGAATAATGTTTGGCGAAAAAGGTTTCTAAATGGGCATCGCCAAGCGGGAATATAAAACAAATATATTTGCTTGTATGCTATTCTACTAGATTTTATAACGTTATTATAAGGTCACGGAGGTGGGTGTTTTAGTACGTCTGAGTCGGTCCGCGTCCCATTTGCCATTTAATTCGCCTGGGAGTGCACTTGCAGCACTTCGCTGGTCTTGATATCTAGCGGGATAGATATTTTTAAAGGGGCTGGGACAAGTCCCAGTCGGCGAGGGCATCTCTATGCGATCAATGATCGGCTTTCTCTGTCACGCCTCTCGCTGCACGTGAATGGTGCCCTAAATTCAAAGCATAATTACGAGGGCATATAAAGGACTGAAAGGTTTGAACAACTACTTTAAATGAACGGAATTAAAGTTTAATTTTAAAAACTTATAAAATAAAAGATATTTTATCTGACTCTTGAGTAGTGTTTTAAAAATCAAATCGGATCGATTGATCGAATCGATCCAATCGAGAATCGATCATCAGTCTGATTCAATTTTATTATTGTTGCCGTCGGGATCCGTCCTCCGACTCGGGCGCGGTCGATCTTCAAACAAGAGGGGGTGGACCTACATAAAAGTCCTCGCGCGAGAGGCGTTGGGGGTGGCCCTTCGCGGAAGACCCTCCGACGCTCAAGTCAGTGGAGAAGGAATCGATGATCAACCAGATGAGGAGGTGGATCTCTCCGGAAGGCCTCTCCGGGGCGGCCAATCGGGAGCTCTAGAAGGCAAGAGCACCGACGAGCTGCCGGCGTGAGGGCAGGAGGGTGAGAGCGCACGTATAAGTGTGCGTCCAAGAGCGCGTACCTGAGGGAATCTGCCAGTGTGGCAGTTATAGGCTGTCACCTGTGTCTTGAGCGCCTTCTGGAAGGTTCAGAGGTTGTTAGAATACGGAGGTGGATAGAATCAGGCCGTTGTGGGGCCGTTGGAATCCATATCCTGTTTGTTAGGGGATCGACGGCCAGGAGAGCTTCTTGATGACTGAGATCTGGCTGAGTAGACCTGGGGTTGTTGTGATAGGTCCTAGGCCACGTTTCGACATGATTCCTTGTCTAGGATGTCGTTATGATAAGCTTGGGCTCTCCCGCGTCAGGTTCCGCGGAGGTGGGTATTGGATTGTGGTCGCTTAACGAAGCCGGGCCATGGAAGCCCGGGAAGGCCGAGCTACGGAAGCCCGGGAGGGCCGAGCTACGGAAGCTCGGAGAGGCCGAGCTACGGAAGCCCGGGAGGGCCGAGCTACGGAAGCCCGGAAGGGCCGAGCTACGGAAGCCCAGAGGGGCCGAGCTACGGAAGCCCGGAGAGGCCGAGCTACGAAAGCCGGAAGGGCCGAGCTACGGAAGCCCGGGAAGGCCGAGCTACGGAAGCCCAGAGAGACCGAGCTACGGAAGCCCGGAGGGGCCGAGCTACGGAAGCCCGGAAGGGCCGAGCTATGGAAGCCCGAGAGGCCGAGCTACGGAAGCCTGGAAAGGCCGAGCTATGGAAGCCCAGAGGGCCGAGCTACGGAAGCCCAAGAGGGTCGGCTAGGAAGCCCGGGAAGGCCGAGCTATGGAAGCCCGGAGGGCCAAGCTATGGAAGCCCGGAGGGGCCGAGCTATGGAAGCCCGAGAAGGCCGAGCTACGAGCCCGGGGAGACCGAGCTACGGAAGCCCGGGGAAGCCGAAGGGAGGAGGTCGGCCTTAGCCGCCTCGCACGGATATTGATGCAATGATGATTTTATCTCCCAATACATGCCCTCCACTCCCTAGTTCGAAGCGTAGGTTCGGGCATAGGGAGTATAAGTCCGAGCGGCGCATTCCGGATGAGACGTTTTGGTTTGGACAGCCCGTGCAATGATGCCCTAATTAATGCGTCAGGGTCATCGTGCCTTCGGGGGTAAGGTTCCCTTAAAAGTGACAGTTGGGAATGCGCCACGTCGCGAATCCTGAACGATCGGGCATTTATCGAGGCGGTTCCGAACGCCTCGGGCGGGACGCCCCGTCTTCTCAAGGCGGCTTCCTTAGTGGGGAAGCAAGGCGATAGACGTACTATATATATATATATAGATATATATATATATATATATATATATATATATATATATATATATATATATATATATATATATATGTGCATGTTCGCAGCATCTCTCGTTGTTTTTTGAAAAGTTTGGCCTTTCATCCTTCTCGACTCTCGTCATTCGCCTGGTGTTTTTCTCTCAATCGAGATGGCGATGAGCCCCGACGATGTGGTTTCGGAGATTGTAGCTGAGGATTTGGGAAGGATTCACCAATGGTATGACATGCCCTCAGATGTCGTTCTGCGGGCGCCGGAGTTGAGGATAGGGTCTCGCGAGATCTGGAGTTCGGGGTCTTCATTTATGAAGATAGTTTGAAGGCAGGCTTTCGTTTCCCTCCCATCCCTTGGTGAAGGAGATAATGACCCACTACAACATCTGCCCGGCAATGGTGGCCCCAAACAGTTGGCGGAGCATCATCGGATTCATCTCGATGTGCCACCAAATTCAGATTGTCGCCACTCTTCCCCTTTTTTGCCTGCTACCATTTGATACCTGGGAGGAAATCAGAATGGCCATACATAGGGCCCCGAGGTCCTTCAAAGTTATTGTGGATAAGTCATCCTCCATCAAGGGGTGGAAGAGCCGGTTTGTTATAGCAGAGGGGAACATTGGTTCCGACTTCCCTCGGAAATGGGGAAACTTTGTTAGGGATGCAGAGACGCATCCAGTGTTGTCAGCGTAGGAGGAGAGGGATTTGGACATCCTTCGCAATGGCCAAGTGTTTTCGGCCAATGACCTGTTATCGGAGGGAGCCCTTTTCGTAGCCGGGCTCAGCTCCCAGGACCCGCAAGGTGAGTCCCTGCTACCTTTTTCGCTGTGTGTTTTCCTGATGAATGTGTTCGGATCTGATCATGCGTGTTTCATTCTTTCAGCCAAGAGGTTGGCACTGTCGAGCCTGCCAAGAGGAAGAGAGGAAAGCGCCCAGAGGAGAGCAGCGGCGCGGATAGCGGCAGGCCCAAGAAAAGGGCCCATACCTCCGCAAGAAGCTCGCCGGATATCGGAGCGGTTACGACAGGAGAGCCGGGGTGAAGGAGGGTTTGGGGAGAAGCCATGATCCCTGTCCTCCCGTGTTAGAGATATCGGATAGCTCAGATGAGGCCCCATTGGTTCGTCTGACCACGTCCCCTATGAAAGAGGAGACGGCGATGGATCTGGCAGAAGCGATCGTTTCTGGGGGGCCCTCTGTCTCCCGGGACCGCTATTGGCTCCCACAGAAGAGGGAGAGGAGACAGCCGCAGCCGAGGAAGTTCAGGGCGAGCTCCCTCTTGGCCTTTCTGTAGGGGAGTCGGGTAGTAGTGAAGCCGAGTCGCTCGCGGTAGTTCAGGAAGCGGGTCGGATAGAGGCTTCGGCGGAGCCTGCAGAGGAGGCGCAAGTGGTAGGCCGGCTGAGGCCTTGGGGGTCCTGTGGAGGAGACGCAGATGGTGGTGACCGGGAAAGGTGCATCGGAAGAGGGATGCAGCAAGGTGGGAGTCCCGCATTGGGAGCTCCTTCGAAAAAGATTTTGGGAAGGCTGGCGCTTGGGCTAGCGAATTATCCGAAGAAGTCCAAGCCAGGGCCTTGATAGAGGAGGCTGGGAAGTTGGGGGCCTCTCAGACGGAGGTCGCCCATGTTGGTCCCTCAGGCGGGGACGGTCAGCCCAGCAGTTCGAGCGCTGGTGTTGAGGAGGCATTTTCCGCCTTAATGAGGTCGGCCTTGCATCCTGGTGCAGATCCTTTGGCGGACAAGTTTGCAGATTTGGAGCTGGTCGATGCTGCGTTCGGTCAGCAAGGCGTGGCTAAAAGTGTCCATCTCCTTCCCGATATCGACAATACGACCCTGATGAGGATGACCCGGGCCTATGCCTCGCGGGTGAGTTATTTCTCTCGTGCGGTGGATGTTTCATGATTGACCCCATCATGGGTTTTATTCATCTTTTGTCTCGCAGAGCGTTTTGCTTTCTCGGGCGATATGCTGGCGTTTGAGTTTGGCGACGGGGGCCAGCATTCAGGCTAGGAGAGATAATGCCGAGCTCCATCACGATTGAAGGTGTCTGAGAAGTTCGAAGAGCTTATGGATATGAGTGATAGGAGTTTGAAGGGAATAAGGGCGGCACACCAGGTTGCCCTGGCCGAGGTGTCCAAGCAAAGCGTAGGATGGAGGAGTTGCAGGAACTCCTGGCGAAGAACGACAATGCGTGCTTGGAGCTGGCTAGAATCGAGTCGAAATATTCTGCGGAGGTGGCGGCGATGCGGCGGAACATAGTGAAAGCTTGGGTCGGCTGGGAAGGGAAGCTGCCGACGAAGAAAGCGCCTGGCCAGAATGCTTGGCGAAGTGAAGGAGAAGCTGAAGCGGCGCGATGGCGAAATTGCTCACTTGAGGGAGGGCGCTAAATGGCAACATGGGACAATAGCTCGGGTGAGCAACAAGTTATCCCAAGCCCGGGGGGAGGTCGAAGCCAAATAGTTGAGAATCAATACTCTGCAGGAGAGAGTCAAGAAGCAGGCGAGTTTGAGGAGCTCGGAATTCGAGACGCGGGTCGGCGAGTTTGAGGAGCAAAACATCATTTTGCGGGCTCAAGTTGTGGAGGCTGAGAAGCAGGCTGCTGAGGCTAATATGCAGCTCGCCATACTCAAGGGGAGGCAGGATGCTATCGGCGTTGACGCCTTCCAACTTGGGATAGAAGAATGTAAAGATAAGATATCCAGTGAGCATCCAGAGTGGGATCTCTCTTTTCTGGATACTGAAGCTCCCGATGATGGTGAGTCCAAAGGAGAAGAAGAGGATGAATATGTAGACGTCTCCGATACTGATCCTGGTGCTGCCCCGGGTCCCAGCGAAGCCGCAGCTTCCGATGGACGATCGCAAACTGCTGCTGGAGGGGAAAAGGTGTTAGAGAGAGGTGAACCTAGTCACACCTCTGTGGATGTAACTGAGAGCTCCTCCAAAACTGACGCGGCTCCTGGACCTTAGAAGTTACCCTTGTATTTCGCTTTCTGAAAGTCTGGCCGACGTTTCTTAATGGATGAACCCTTTATTTTCATTTAATTATTTTTCTTTGTATGGCCCTGTTGCCGCCCAGTCTCGCCTCAACCATGAGCAACTTATGGCTCGCCAATGTGTTTTGGTCATTTTTGTTTCGGGATTGAGGGAATGCATTGTCCTAATCCAAGGCAGGGCGATAGCCCTGACTGGCGAACCGACAGGCGATCTGGTCCGGCTCATGTCTTAATTAAGACTCAAGAAACGAAACTGGATGGTTAAGTCCGATTGGTAAGGTAGGTCGGTTGGGCCGACGGACGAAATAGGTCGACTGGGGCCGACGAGCGAAGTAGGTCAGCTAGGGCCGACGAGCAAGATAGGTCGGCTAGGGCCGACGAGCAAGATAGGTCGGCTAGGGCCAACGAGCAAAGTAGGTCGGCTAGGGCCGACGCACGAAGGTGGTTGCCGAAGTATTTTTTGCTTCCTTCGGTCATTTTATTTTTCGTTGAAAGAACAGTTTACGTAGCCTTCGTGCTTATTTGGTTATTCTGCCAGCGCCCTGCCGTTCTGTCGGCAAATTGGTTTTTATTTCACTGAAACTGATGATACGGCGCTGTGGGGAACATAAAGCTGCTCTGGAGCTTTCTGGAAGGTGCTCTTTTCCCATGCAGGTCATTTTAACGTACGGCGAACGCTGTCGTTTGCTATTGGAGGACATTATTTTCGCAGGACGATATCCTAAACCTGCCAGCTTCCGTATCACTGGCGGACGATCCTCCGCATTTAATGATCGCGATTCGGGATCAAGAGGAAATCTCCGCATATGTCATAATTCAGGCGGTGGGCTTGGCATGCAGTAGGGCGCCGCTTTCATCCTGGGGACCACGTGGTGGCATGGGCCAGATGTTTGAATCTTGGGGCTTTCAGCTTGGGTAGCTTTCCCCCGGTTCATTTTGCCTATAAAAAGGGGAAAATGAAGGTCATTTTTGGTCATCCCCAAAGTTTCTTTCCCATTGGGCTTCCACCATGCTTATTTCTCTGCTGTTGCGAGTGGGAGGACCGAGCCTTCCTCTTATAAGTTCCCTGCCACCGGATAGCTGGGGCGACGAAGGAGCCGCCGAAGAATGGCTCGCCCTTAGGGGATGAGTCCCGGAGATCATATGGAGAGCGCACATAGAGGGCGCAAAGATCACACGGAGAGCGCACACTAACTCTTCCAGTGTGACCTTTGTGGTTCTCCTTCGGGATGCATGGTAGGAAGTGCACGCGGACCTCCCATGGGTTGTGTGAATTTCGCCTCCTCTCCTGGTTTGGATTCCCGGGCTCGGCGCCTGGGGAATCTTTTACCACATGGGGAGGGGGTGAAAGTGTGCTGCCCGCCGACTCCTTGTCCTTGAGCCATGGCAAGGTGGGGGCGGTGCATACTCGATTTGGGAGAGCGTTCCGACGCGAGGGTCCGCTGGCTCCCTATCTGCTCACCGGGGGGGTCCCTCGGTTGGGTGGTCTGGGATGGCCACCCAAATATCTCGGTTGGGTCACCGAGATATCATTATTTACTGAAGCTGGCCGCAACGATTGGTCCATGTCGCTCAGCTATTATCAGCTCGAGCTGATTGGATGTGGCTTAACTGGTTCAGCGGTTTGGATGCCGGAGCACCACGATCGCCCAGGTCTGCTTTGAGCAGTTGCCCGAGTTTTGTACTTGTCTTTATTTTATGCATTTCAATGCTCTTGTAAAGCCTTTCAGGCATTTGTAATTGGTTTTGACGGCAATAAAGAGAGTTTATTCTGTTTCTCAATCTCTATTTCTTCTGTGCCAAGTTTGTTGTTGCTGTTGGGCATGGGTGCCTTGCTCGTTCTTAGGCGAAGATCCCGCACTATCCGAACCAATCGAGGTTCATAAGCGATAGTCTAGAGATCGTTCGGCGAATACGCTCCTTACTTTGGTCCAAAGTTTAGTATTTTGTGCTTCGTCCTTATCGGAGCTCGCATCCTTGCAGGTCGGCTTTGCCGAAGTTCAGAAAATCTGTGCTTGGCTTCACCAAGGTTCGGAGAACTTGTAGCTCGACCCCGTCGAGGTTCGGAGAATATTTCAGTTGGCCCCGCCAAGGTTCGGAGAAACTGTTGCTCGGCCCCGCCGAGGTTCGGAGAATACTATACTTGGCCCTGCCAAGGTTCGGAGAATGTTTTACTTGGCCCCGCCAAGGTTCGGAGAAATTATCGCTCGGCCCAGCCGAGGTTCGGAGAATGTTTACTTGGCCCCGCCAAGGTTTGGAGAAATTGTTACTCGGTCCAGCCGAGGTTCGGAAAATTTTTCACTTGGCCCTGCCAAGGTTCGGAGAAATTGTTGCTCGGCCCGCCGAGGTTCGGAGAATGCTATACTTGGCCCTGCCAAGGTTCGGAGAAGTTTTACTTGGCCCTGCCAAGGTTCGAAGGTTCGGGGCTCGGAGAAATATCTTAGTTGCCACTATGAGCCGTAGTGTAAGATCTCTATGACGCTGGTGAGGGGGCATCTGGGCGAACGAGCGGTATGACGTAACCCTTCCCGAGGGGACAAGTCATTGGCCAGACGCCGGATCTCTCCCCTCTGCTCTTCCCGAAAAAGGAGCTTGGGGAAGTGCTGTGAGCATTTATTACTGGGGCGGCAGATCGGAAGGTAGTCTGTTCGGGGGGATTCCCGATCAGTCAGTTCGCGCTTACCGATCTCGCTCGGGATGGGGCGCGACACTTCGGATTCTGCAGGCATTAAAGCGACGACACGCGGAAATTCTTATAGGTCGGTGACTATGGTGCGACCGATTGAGATATCTGCCCAGCGAGTATAAATATGACCGAGGGGTGTGGTCTTAGTCATCCCTCGGTTCAGGTCTCGAAGAAATATTGGATCATGGCCTCTCGAGGGCGATCCTCTAGAGAATTACGTGCATCTCTCAATGGCTTGCTTCACTCGGAGAGGGGGCGTACCACCATCACTGTCGACAGGTTAGGTTGGCATCGACCCTTGCGAGCAATCAGCAGCTCATGAGGGTCGTAGAGGAGTACATGGACGTGTCGACCAAGGAGGCGGAGGCCCTGCGCCGGGTGGTAGACCGGCAGAGGGAGGAGATTACTTTGCTTCGCCAGCAGGTGGCCGACCTCACGGAGCGCCTGGAGGACCTGCTGGCTTCTGGGAGCGACTCCGAACTTGATTCGGGGCCTCTATTACTTCCGCTTTTTGTTTTTTTTTTCTTCTTTTTTGTAATCCTTTTTTTGATAATGAAAAATGGATTTGTTTTGGGTAACCCTCTTCTTTTTAAGAGTTTTAGCCTTGATCATACTATCTGCGTAAAATTAGGGAGTTGGCATGGCTCCATTGGTTCACGCGTTGATATAGATGCTTTGATCGACTGGTTATAGGGGCGTTACCCAAAGATCTTTAGTAGAGGGGAATTCCCCTGGCTCTGCTTGGGGCTTTTGGCCGATTACGCGGGGCTTAATGGGCCCTTTAGGGGTTGCCGAGGGCCTTCTTTTTGTGCGTCGATGGTTTTGTTCAGCATGCTTTTTTCAAACCGGATGAAGTTTTTGGGGACTATTTGGAAGTCCCTGGCTTTAATCGGGGCCTGCGCACTTCGGCTTTCTACAGGTATTTTAGCCTGAGCTTGTCGCTTGGCCCAGCCGAAGTTCTGAGAGTATTTTACTTGGCCCTGCCAAGGTTTGGAGATTGCTCGGCCCACCGAGGTTCGGATTTTACTTGGCCCTGCCAAGGTTTGGAGAATTTGTTGCTCGGCCCCGCCGAGGTTCGGAGAATTTTACTTGGCCCTGCCAAGGTTCGGAGAATTTGTTGCTCGGCCCAGCCGAGGTTCGGAGAATATTTTACTTGGCCCTGCCAAGGTTCGGAGAATTTGTTGCTCGGCCCAGCCGAGGTTCGGAGATTTTTACTTGGCCCTGCCAAGGTTCGAGAATTTGTTGCTCGGCCCAGCCGAGGTTCGGAGAATATTTTACTTGGCCCTGCAAGGTTCAGAGAATTTGTTGCTCGGCCCAAGGTTCGAGAATATTTTACTTGGCCCTGAAGGTTTGGAGAATTTGTTGCTCGGCCCAGCCGAGGTTCGGAGAATTTTTACTTGGCCCTGCAAGGTTCGGAGAATTTGTTGCTCGGCCCCGCCGAGGTTCGGAGAATTTTACTTGGCCCTGCCAAGGTTCGAGAATTTGTTGCTCGGCCCAGCCGAGGTTCGGAGAATATTTTACTTGGCCCTGCCAAGGTTCGGAGAATTTGTTGCTCGGCCCAGCCGAGGTTCGGAGAATTTTACTTGGCCCTGCCAAGGTTCGGAGAATTTATTGCTCGGCCCAGCCGAGGTTCGGAGAATTTTACTTGGCCCTGCCAAGGTTCGGAGAATTTGTTGCTCGGCCCAGCCGAGGTTCGAGAATATTTTACTTGGCCCTGCCAAGGTTCGGAGAATTTGTTGCTCGGCCCAGCCGAGGTTCGGAGAATATTTTACTTGGCCCTGCCAAGGTTCGGAGAATTTGTTGCTCGGCCCAGCCGAGGTTCGGAGAATTTTTACTTGGCCCTGCCAAGGTTCGGAGAAAGGTTCGGAGTTGCCAAGGAGAATTTGTTGCTCGGCCCAGCCGAGGTTCGGAGAATATTTTACTTGGCCCTGCCAAGGTTCGGAGAATTTGTTGCTCGGCCCAGCCGAGGTTCGGAGAATATTTTACTTGGCCCTGCCAAGGTTCGGAGAATTTGTTGCTCGGCCCAGCCGAGGTTCGGAGAATTTTACTTGGCCCTGCCAAGGTTCGGAGAATTTGTTGCTCGGCCCCCGGAGTTTACTTGGCCTGCCAAGGTTCGAGAATTTGTTGCTCGGCCCAGCCGAGGTTCGGAGAATTTTACTTGGCCCTGCCAAGGTTCGGAGAATTCCTGTTCAGACAAGGAGCTCGGTCGTGCCGAGGATTGGTAAGCAGCATCTGTTTCTTTTTGCAATCTTTGGCAATGTAGTGCATAATGATTTGCATTGAGAAAATGTGCCGACAGGAAGATATAATGAGGCATATGAAAATAAATTTGGAGAGGACATACCCTATTGATAATATTTACGGAGATTGTCCGAGTTCCACGTCCGGGGAATGGATTTCCCATCCAAATCTTGCAGCTTGTAGGTTCCCGGTCCGATGATCTCCGCTACTTGGTACGGGCCCTCCCAGTTTGGCGCCAGCTTTCCTTGTTCCAGCGGTTTGGAAACAGAGGCCTTTCGGAGGACAAGGTCGCCAGGCAGGAAGGCTTTCCCTTTGACTCTGGAGGCATGGTAACGGGCCACCCTTTGTTGATAAGCAGCCACTCTGATCCGGGCCTTCTCTCTGATCTCCTCTACCAGGTCGAGGTTGGTGCGGAGTTGTTCGTTGCTAGCTTCCTCTGAGTAGCTTTCCACCCGCAATGATGGGAGGCCTATTTCCACAGGGATAACGGCCTCTGTGCCGAAAGCCATTCGGAATGGGGTTTCACCTGTCGGGATTCTCGGGGTGGTGCGGTAGGCCCATAAGACATGATGCAGCTCCTCCGCCCACCTGCCTTGGGCTCTGGAGAGGCGAGCTTTGATTCCCTGAAGGAGGGTCCTGTTGGTCACTTCGGCCGCTCCGTTGGCTTGTGGGTGCCCGACCGAAGTGAGGTGGTGACGGATTCCATGCTCCTCGCAGAACTGGGAAATTTAAGTTGTCAAACTGCTTACCGTTGTCGGTGATTATAGTATGCGGGAGGCCGAATCGGCAGATGATGGACCTCCACACAAAATCTCTGGCCCGTGCCTCGGTAATTTGTGCAACTGCTTCCGCTTCGACCCATTTGGTGAAGTAGTCGATGGCGACGAATAGAATTTCCGCTGTCCGTGGCAAGCGGGAATGGGCCGAGGATGTCCATCCCCCATTTGGCAAAGGGCCAAGCGGAGGATATGGAAACTAGTTCGGCGGAAGGGAGCCTTTGGATGCTTGAGTGCCTCTGGCAGGGGTCGCAGGCTCGGACTAGGTCGTCGCGTCCTTTTGCATGGTCGGCCAGTAGTAGCCTTGTCGCAGCACCTTGTGGCATAGGGACCGGCTTCCCAGATGGTTGCCGCAAATCCCTTCATGTACTTTGCGCAGAGCATAATCTGCTTCGGACGGGCGAAGGCATCTGAGCAGCGGCATGGAAAAAGACCGTTTGTAAAGCTGGTTGTCAATCAGCACGTAGTGGGTGGCCTGCAGCCTCAGCTTTCTAGCCTCTCTTCGGTCGGACGGAAGCGACCCTTCTCTGAGATATTTGAGGATAGGGTCGAACCATGATGGTTCGGCCTCAACTTGCATTATTCGGTCGGCTTCCGCGATGCTGGGCTTCTCCAAAGTCTCCAGGTGGAACTTTTGCTCGGCATCCATTGACTCCGCGGTCGCCAATCGGGAGAGTAGGTCGGCGCGGGCATTCTCGGATCTGGGAATCTGAATGATTTCAAATTCGGCAAAATGGGAAGCAGGCTCCGCACCTCCTGAAGATACCGAACCATGTTCGGCTCCCGGGCTTCAAACTCTCCTCGTACATGGCCGGCTACCAGCTGAGAGTCGGTGAAGGCATTAAGCTTCTCCACTTCAGATTGCGGGCGATTCGGAGACCGGCTAACAGGGCTTCGTACTCGGCTTCGTTGTTGGAGGCCGGGAAGGAGAATCGGATGCCATATTCAAAGGTATCCCCTCCGGACTGGTAAGAACCAGACCCGCACCGGAGCGATGGGCATTAGATGACCCGTCGACATGGAGGAGCCACCGGGCTCCAGATTTTGGTTCTTCGGGGGAGTCTGGGGTAGAACCGTCCTCCGGGATGGTACACTCGAGGAGGAAGTCGGCTAGCACCTGAGCTTTGATGGCTGGACGAGGCTGAAAATGTATGTCATGCTCGCTTAGCTCGACGGCCCATTTGGTCATTCTCCCCGATGTCTCGGGACGGTGGACTACCGCCTTGATGGGTTGGTCGGTCAGGACCGTCACGGAATGTGCTTGGAAGTACGGCCGCAGCTTCCGAACTGAGGTGATTAAGCCAACACCATCTTTTCAATTCTGCTGTACCTTGTCTCCGCATCGCGGAGTAGCCTGCTGACATAGTAGATCGGCTTTTGGACTTTGCCTTCTTCTTTGACCAGCACCGAACAAACCGCACCTTCCGAAACAGCCAGGTACAAGAATAGGGTCTCCCCTGGGGCCGGACTACTGAGGAGTGGGGGCGAGCCGAGGTACTTCTTGAGATCTTGAAATGACCTTTGGCATTCGGGAGTCCACTGGAAGTTTTTGGCCGATCGGAGAGTTTTGAAGAAGGGGAGGCATCTCTCGGCCGACCGCGCCACAAAGCGGTTAAGGGCCGCTATCCTCCCGGTTAGGCGTTGGACCTCTTTAACAGATGCCGGGGGCGCCATTTGTTGGAGAGCTTGAATCTTCTGGGGGTTAGCTTCGATACCTCGCTGGGAGACCATGAAGCCGAGAAACTTCCCCGAGTTAACACCGAAGGCACATTTGGTCGGGTTGAGTCTCATCCCATACTTGCGCAGCGTTGCAAAGCTCTCTGAGAGGTCCTCGACATGCTGTGACGCCTCCTTGCTTTTGACCAGCATGTCGTCCACGTACACCTCCATATTCCGGCCGATTTGCTCCTTGAATACTTTGTTGACCAGCCTCTGGTAGGTGGCACCTGCATTTTTAAGACCAAAAGGCATAACGCGGTAACAGTAAGTACCTCGGTCGGTTATGAAGGCGGTCTTTTCTTCATCTTCAGGGGCCATTCGGATCTGATTGTAGCCGAATAGGCATCCATGAATGACAGCATCTGGTGGCCTGAGGTGGCGTCCACGAGCTGGTCGATCCGAGGAGGGGGAAGCTGTCCTTCGGGCAGGCTTTGTTGAGGTCGGTGAAGTCGATGCAGATTCTCCACTTGCCGTTCGACTTCTTCACCATGACGACGTTTGATAGCCAGCTCGGATAATTACCTCCCGGACGAAATTAGCCTTGATGAGTTTGTCTACCTCTTCTTCAATGGCCTTTTGTCGCTCTGGGGCGAAGCTCCTCTTTTTCTGCTTGACGGGCCTGTGCATCTCGTCCACATTGAGATGATGGACGAGAACCTCGGGGCTGATCCCTGGCATGTCGGAGGCGGACCAGGCGAAGATGTCGGCGTTGCTTCGGAGGAACCTGATCAATCTGTGCCGAGGCTCTCCTTTGAGCAGCGACCCGATTTTTATGGTTCGGTGGGACGAGCCTCATCCAAGTACCTCCTCCAATTCCTCTGCCGGTTCTCCCCTGTTCGGCGAAGTCCTCGCGAGCATCTAGCCCATCAACTTCTGGCATTCTAGACTGAAGGCTTGTGACAAAGCACTGCCGAGCCATGGCTTGACTTCCCCGAACAACTCCCACTCCTCGCTCGGTGGGGAACTTCATGGATAGATGCGGGATGGAGACAACTGCCTTGAGGGACATTAGACCGGGCCTGCCGAATATTGCGTTGTATGGGGATCTGAGGTCGGTTACTAGGAAGTCTGTCTGACAATGGTCACAAGGGGCCAGGTTCCCGCGCGGACCGTCAGGGTGACGACCCCTTCCGGGACGACGATGTCGCCCGTGAATCCCATCAAGGTGGAATCCACGGCTCGAAGGTTTTCCATGAGTAATTTTCCTGGCAAACACACCGAGGTACAAAACATTTACCGAACTTCCACTATCAACTAGGATTCGGCTTACATCATAGTTGTTCAAATTAAGGGATACAACTAGTGCATCATCGTGGGGGAGCTGTATCCCTAGAAGATCATCATCGGAGAAGGAGAGCTCGCCCGTTCGTGCCTTCTTGGCGCCGATCCATCACTGTCGCCCCTGGGGCTCGATCCGCCGGCCTCTTCTATCATATTGATGCGGCCGATCACGGGCGGATTCGGTGGAGGAGGAGGTTGTTGAAGTTCGGGCTGGCGGTCACCTCCTTGTTGTTGTGGCTCGGGGCGCCTCCTGAACTGATTCAGTCGTCCCCGCTGGATCAGTCTCTCAATTTCATTTTTCAGCTGCCAGCATTCTTCAGTGTCATGGCCGTGCTCCCGATGGTAGCGGCAGTACTTGGTAGGATCTCTTCGGGTCGGGTTCCCTCGGAGAGGTATTGGCCGGGGGAGCTGGCGCTCTATCTCCATGAGGATTTGCGCCCGGGGCACGGTCAGCGGAGTGTAGTGATCGAATCGCCTGGGAGGGCTCCGGGAGCGATTCCTTGGCGGCAGCGGAGGGACTCTTGGCGGCGAGGTGGACTTGGCCGACGGCGGGACGGTGCCTGTCGGGGACTTTGGGCTCCTTCTTCTTGCCTGCTCAGCGCGGGCAACTCTCCGCGATTCCTTGACCCTAGCGTACTTGTCCGCCAGGGCCATCATATCAGATAGGCTGGGGGGTAGCTGACCTCCATTGCCAGATAGAAGTCGCTCTCCTTCGAAACTCCCCCCGCCAGGCGGACATAGCCACCTCATGATTAAGGTGGTCCACCTCCACATGGCCTTATTGAAACGGCCAAGGTAATTCCTCAAGGACTCCCCCTCTCTCTGCTTGACTTCGGAGAGGGAGTCAGATCTTCGTCGTGGCGGCGGCTGCTGACGAACTGGCCAATAAAAAGGCAGCTCAGCTCGTCAAATGAATCGATAGAACCCGGCTTCAAAGCATTGAACCAGGTTCGGGCGGATCCTCTGAGGGTGGAGGGAAGGCGCGGCAGAGGACCGCATCAGATGCTCCGTGGAACATCATTATTGACCGGAAGCTACTAAGATGGTCGTCCGGGTCAGAAGAGCCATGGTAGGGCTCGACGGCTGGTAGCTTGACATGGGAGGGAATCACTTCCTCCATGATCCTCTTAGAGAAAGGGATGCCCTGCTCTGCCTTGGGCTGGGGCGGATGGGCCTGCTTGGCGGCGTCCAGCTCTGACGCATTTCCTGGATCTGACGACGGATCTCCTCTTCGCCAGCCAGGAGGGAGCTGGGCGAGAGGATCGCAAGGACGGCGTCGAATCATGGTGGGAAGTCACCGGTGAGAGAGACGGGCTCGCCGAGATCTGGGAGGATCTCCGTTGTAACCGCCTCGCGGGATCGGTTTGTCTCCTCTAGGTCGGTGTGGGGGGTCCGCGGATTTGTGCGGACTGGAGGAGGAGGTCGCCGGCGAAGAAGGAATCGCCGCTCCTTGTGAAAGTGCGGAGCAGGAGGAGCTGTGAGGCGCTCCTGAACCAGATGGGTCAGGGTTTGGACTTGCTGGACCAGTGTAGCAAACTGGTCCTGGGTCACCGGGATGGCAGGCGGTGACGGGGTTTCGACTGGTGGCGTTGCGGCGCTACACCGCTCGTCGGATCAGGCCTTTGGGAAGCGACCTGATCTTGGCTTCAGAGGTTGCTCTTCTCCGGTTGGCCATTAGAGAGGTTCTACTCCGGATTTGGATCCTTATCTCCTTTTTCAAGTTTTAATGGGACTTGAGGCCCTTCCTCTAGCGCCAATCTGTTGCCTGGGATCCGTCCTCCGACTCGGGCGCGGTCGATCTCCACAAGAGGGGGCGGACCTGCACAAAAGTCCTTGCACGAGAGGCGTTGGGGGTGGCCCTCCGCGGAAGACCCTCCGACGCTCAAGTCAGTGGAGAAGGAATCGACGATCAACCAGATGATGGGGAGGTGGATCTCTCCGGGAGGCCTCTCCGGGGGCGGCCAATCGGGAGCTCTAGAAGGCAAGAGCACCGACGAGCTGCCGGCGAGGGCAGGAGGGTGAGAGCGCACGTATGAGTGTGCGTCCAAGAGCGCGTACCTGAGGAATCTGCCAGTGTGGTAGTTATAGGCTGTCACCTGTGTCTTGAGCGCCTTCTGGAAGGTTCAGAGGTTGTTAGGATACGGAGGTGGATAGAATCAGGCCGTTGTGGGGCCGTTGGAATCCATATCCTGTTTGTTAGGGGATCGACGGCCAGGAGAGCTTCTTGATGACTGAATCTGGCTGAGTAGACCTGGGGTTGTTGTGATAGGTCCTAGGCCACGTTTCGACATGATTCCTTGTCTAGGATGTTGTTATGGTAAGCTTGGGCTCTCCCGCGTCAGGTTCCGCGGAGGTAGGTATTGGATTGTGGGTCGCTTAACGAAGCCGGGCCATGGAAGCCCAGGAAGGCCGAGCTACGGAAGCCGGGAGGGCCGAGCTATGGAAGCCCGGAGGGGCCGAGCTACGGAAGCCCGGAGGGGCCGAGCTACGGAAGCCCGGGGGGCCAAGCTACGGAAGCCCGGGAAGGCCGAGCTACGGAAGCCCGGGAGGGCCGAGCTATGGAAGCCCAGAGGGGCCGAGCTACGGAAGCCCGGAGAGGCCGAGCTACGGAAGCCCGGAAGGGCCGAGCTACGGAAGCCCGAGAGGTCCGAGCTACGGAAGCCCGGGAAGGCCGAGCTACGAAAGCCCGGAAAGGCCGAGCTACGGAAGCCCGGAGGGGCCGAGCTACGGAAGCCCGGAGGAGCCGAGCTACGGAAGCCCGGAAGGACCGAGCTACGAAAGCCGAGAGGGCCGAGCTACGGAAGCCCGGGAGGGCCGAGCTATGGAAGCCCGGAGGGGCCGAGCTATGGAAGCCCGGGAAGGCCGAGCTACGGAGCCCGGGAGACCGAGCTACGGAAGCCCGGGGAAGCCGAAGGGAGGAGGTCGGCCTTAGCCGCCTCGCACGGATATTGATGCAATGACGATTTTACCCCCCAACAATTATTAAAGTTAACTTTTATATGATTAAGTAAAAAATCAAAAAATTTTATTGAATTGATCAGGCTTCGAACTGGTCCAACTCGATTTTTAAATTTTTAAATTTTTTATTTAAATTGATACTTATATTTTATTATTTATTATTATTAAATTAAAAATTATTATAATATTATTTGGTTTGATTAAATCGGTTTATTCGATCCAACCAGTTGACTCACGATTCAAATGTTAAGCTGGTTCTTTGATTCAATTTTTAAAACATTGATTTTGATAAATAATATATATATATAATAAATCATTTTATCTTAGGAGCTGGTTACTATGCTTCTTTATTTTATTTTTGAAGAAAAAAAAAAGGCTTACAGATGCTTCTATCCTTGCATTTCAATTTTTTTTTTTTCCTAATGTTTGTCACATTTATTCTCTTTAATTTTATTCTCACATCCGCCATCTTGCTCTGCCGGTCATTCTCCTTCCTCTTTCCCCGCAGTGGCTGAGAACATTGCAGGAGGAGGAGGAGGGAGGCAGGGTGGGGAGGCAAAGACGGCCGCAATGGTCAAGCGGTTGGCAAGCTTCAATGATCGGAGTAGGGGTTGAGTCTGTAATTGGGGGCGACAACCATCGTGAGAAAGATGGAGGACGAATGGACATAAAACAAATTCGAATATACGAACCATTAAATTCTTAAAACTTAGGAGGCATTTGGTAGCAGATAATCTCGATAATTTAAAATAAACCCAACAAATAACTATATTTGATACCTAATGGCAATATATTTTACGGTGGTAATCTGAATTATCTCTTATGAGATAATAGATTATCTGAGTAGGGATGGTAATTTTTTCTGTTTCTCCATTTATCCGATCGGTACCATTTTTAACGGATCTAGGAATCCCCATTTTAAACGGCTTAATGGGAGTAAATGGTCCAGAGAGACAGTATTCTCCGCCCCATCCCGTTATCCATCCGCGTCTCTATTAGCTTATATAATGACTCAACGACTCTTGCTTTGCCTTTTTTTCACACACCGTCTCTTGCTTTTCCTTTCTCACAAAGCCGATCTAAAGTTCAGAAGTCTGAACCTACTTCATCATCTTCAATCGCTGATCTGAACTCTGAAGTTCTGAATCTACTCCATCGTCTTCAATCGCAACCGCATCGACGCCCCATGACGCCCTCCAACATTTTTTTTCTTTGGTACGCTCATCTCTTTCTTTTATTTCTAAAGAAAGATGTCTCTTTATTTTTTGCTTTGAAATTTGAATGTACTCTTTTGTTACGATGTTAAAGCTAATGTGTTAGATGTATCAATATCAACGATTGGTAGGTGGGGTTTATTCTATCTTATCCTAATTAATTTTATTTTTTTAATTTTAAATAAATTATAAATTTAATAAAATAATTTTATTTTTTATGTAAACATGTCGAGTATCCTCGTCCCCGCCCCGTTAACTATAACGGCTTAACGGGGCGGGAAACGGGGATGTTTTTCTTAACGGGGATGGGTAACAGTATAGATTGCCCTGGTCCATCCCCGGACCGTTGCCATCCCTATACCTGAGGATGGTTATCCACATTATCAGACATATGGTAATATGATAAAATTATCTTTTTTTTTCTTTTGATCGCTCTCCATACTCGCCATCTTCTGCCTTCATGATACGCTTTGAAATTTCTTTTCGTCTCCAGAATACTGATTGCTTTAAATATCATTTATAAATACAAATTTTTGTAAACATTATCATTTATAAATATAATTTTTTTAAATCTGATTTTGATGTTATATGACTAGTAATCTGATTTCATATACACTATATTACTGTTGCATTATCTGTATATACCAACACAGTAATCAACATTATTGATAATCTATCAAATGATAATCTATCTTGTAGATAATCGATATTACCATTTAGAATTGCTGGCGATGCACCAAACGCAACCTTAAGGCAGTGTTTAAAATAGGGGATAAGGGGATATCCCTTGGATATCCTCGTTATCCCCAAAAGTTATAACTAAGAGAAATATTTCTGAAAAAGTTTAGTCAAAGGGGATAACCCATGTTTAACCATGAGTTATCCCCTGAACTTATTCCCTTAGGTAGTGTTTGATAGAAAAAATATTATCCATGGATAAGTATACGGGATATAGTTTATCCCTTGGCTATCTCTAGGGATATCCTTTGGCTATCCCATTGATCATATCAATGCAAAAAGGTATATCCATAGGATAACTTTTTTTTACTCTTATTTGAAGGGATAACCAGCTATTCCTGCATTTTCTAGGAAATAAATTGAGGGAATAACCCATGATTAACCATGGTTAACCATGAATTATCCCTCTGGTTAACTTTATTCCCAGCTATCCTTTATAGTTATGGCCTGAATATTCCCTTTTATTTCCTATTTCAAACACTAAGAACCAAAGTTGTCAATTTCATTTCGGATTATGTTTTGGTTTAGCTTATGAAACAAAATATTTCGGTATCTAACCGTTTTGGTGCTTCATTTCAGAATATATATATATATATATATATATATATAATATATTAAAAAATTTATTTATAATTCATTTTTCATAAATAATAATAACAACATAAAAATAAAGAGTTTGAGTTTTTAAGAGATGCGGTCGTGCGACTACAAAAAAAAAAGTAGAGTAATTAGGGTTTTTTTTGATACTATATATATATATATATATATATATATATATATATATATATATTAAAATAGTCATGAAAGATTTAACAATTCACAAATTGGTTTTCGAAACATATTTTACCGAAATGACCGAAATATGCCAAAACGGTCGAAATACGCCGAAATGGACCGAAATGATCGAAAAATCTTTGAAATGAAACTTAAGGCTCATCTTTTCGGACAAGCCACCGAAACGAAACGTTTCGGCTGAAATCAAACGAAATTGATAACTTTGCTAAGAACCCAAAATTTTTTGATGATAAAATAATAATTTTAAAAATATATTTATTTTAATTTATTTTTTAAATAAATATTATTTTATATATGTATCTAGATATAGTTTTTGAGAAGTAAAACCCAACTAAAAGAATCCTTCCAATTGCCCGTATTTAATCCTTCAAGTTGCCACACCACTCATGATAGCAATCCCGTTGTTCTACTGGTGTCCACTTGATGCCGCTGAACGTTGCCGCCGTACTACGTCACCCGTTATTGCAAAAAGTCATGGCTTGCGACACCAGTTGAAGCGCCAACGGAGGCCATTGCCATTAGGATCCACGCACCGGCGCAACTTTTCTTTAGCTTTTTTTAGTAGGAAGCACATCAGCGGAACTTCTCCAAGCCAAGAAGCAGTGCCGGCCGGCTGATGTGCGGTCCTAACGTGGCACTGCGATGGTTTGACCATTTCGGGTTGGAGTAGGCGCTTGGAGCTTCCAGGATGCCTTTAAGAATGTATTAATTTAGTACTACGGATTGCTTAGTATTGATTGAATTGTCAATCCAATCTGATGTTCGAAAGATCAAAAATAGGATTTGATAGGGTTAATGAAGCCATATGGGTAATCATGATAAATCAACTATATGGCATGGACACATTGGTCCGGCATCTTCAAGCAAGCCGGGGCTACCTTGATCTTTTCAGGTCGGCCCCGTCAGTCCCGTATCTCCAAGCGAACCAAGGCAGGCTCTTTAGGTCGGCCCCATCATCTCCAAGCGAGCCGAAGCGGTCCCGACCTTTTCAGGTCGGCCCCGTTGGCCCCGGCATCTCCAAGCGAGCCGAGGCGGCCTTGACTTCTTCGCATCGGCCCCGGCGTCTCCAAGCAAGCCGAGGTGGCCCCGACTTCTTCAAGTCGGCCCCGGCGTCTCCAAACAAGCCGAGGCGGCCCCGACCTCTTCAGGTCGGCCCCAGCGTCTCCAAACAAGCCGAGGCGGCCCCAATCTCTTCAGGTCAACCCGTCGGCCCCATCATTTCCAAGTAAGCCGAGGCCCGACCTCTTCAGGTCGGCCCCGTCGTCTCCAAGCAAGCCGAGGCGGCCCCGACCTCTTCAGGTAGGCTCCGTCGGCCCCGGCATCTCCAAGCGAGCCGAGGTGGCCCCAACTTCTTCAAGTTGGCCCCGTCGGCCCCGGCATCTCCAAGCGAGCCGAGGCGGCCCTGACTTCTTCAAGTTGGCCCCGGCGTCTCCAAGCGAGCCGAGGCGGCCCCGACCTGAAGAGCAAGCCGAGGCACCCCGACCTTTTCAGGTTGGCCCCATCGGCCCCGGCATCTCCAAGCGAGCCGAGGCGGCCCCGACCTCTTCAGGTCGGCCCCCGGCATCTCCAAGTCGAGCCGAGGCGGCCCCAACTTCTTCAAGTCGGTCCTGTCGGCTCGGCATCTCCAAGCAAGTCAAGACGGCCCTGACTTCTTCAGGTCGGCCCCGTCAGCCCCGGTATCTCCAAGCGAGCCAAGGCGACCCCGACCTTTTCAGGTTGGCCCCATCGGCCCCGGCATCTCCAAGCAAGCCGAGGCGGCCCCGACCTTTTCAGATCGGCCCCGTCGGCCCAGCCCTTCAAGATAGCCGAGGTGGCCCCAACCTCTTCGGGTTGGCCCCACGCCTGCCAGGACCATCAACTTTCTGACTCGTGCAGCCTGACACAGCCAGGCCCACCTACCAACTGGTTTTGTCAATCAATGGGACCTGGCCCACTAACCGCCAGTTTCTCCCTCTCCGATGGGACAGCACCTACCGACCAGCCCAAACTCATGTAACTCCCACGTGCTCTGCAGACATCTCTCCCTCATGGAATTTCATGTAACTGATCTCCATGCAAGTTTCAACGCCTATAAAAGGGTGAGTCCACTGGAGATTCAAGTATGCGAACTTAAGCATCCATTTATTCTCTCACCCAGAGAAACTCCACCTCTCGGAGTCTTCTCTGCCTTAAAGAGCTCTCTCAAGCTCTTCCTCAGTTGTGACCTCGGTTACTGACTTGGGCGTCGGAGGGTCCCCACCGGAGCATCCCTCCGGTCTTGGAACTTCTTGCAGGTTGTCCAGCTAGGCGAGGATCCACCAGCAAACGGATTATTTTTCTCTGCGCTCAAGACCGGTGATCGGACATCAACAAATTGGCGCGCCAGGTAGGGAGGAGAAGAAAGATGTGAACCATACAGCATTTGCTCGCATTCCCTCCTTTTAAGCAATGGTGGTGACACGGGCTCAAGACGCTTCTACTAGTTACCCTTGGGGCATCCCCCACCAGCTAGGCAACAGAAAGTCAACCTTCCTACTGCCGATCCGCCCATCGCCTATCCACCACCGGATGCAGTTGCCCCAGCCGATCAGCTATGGCCCTTACCCAAAAAGTCCAAGCCCTTACTGCCATGGTCCACGGACTCCAAGAGCAACAGTCCGTGGCCACCCAGCATCAAACTGCTCCCTCACCTGCCTGCCAGCAGTCAGCGAGGAGAGGCTCTCCCCAGCGAGAGGTCGGTCATCACCAAGCTTCCCCCAGGAAGCCTCGACATGAGCCCCTCAAGAGGCCACGGTCCCCCAACTATGGCCCGAGCAAGTTCCCCCCGGAGCCACGGTGCCAGGAGGAACCAAAGCGGAGGTCTCACCTCCCACGCCCTTCTCCATCTTCTTCTTCTTCTTCATCTGAACCGTCCAGGAGGGCCCCAGTGATCAGCCGTCAAGAGGAGGAATGCCTGGACGAGTACCACCATGGCTGAACGAACTCGCCAGAAAGATGAACAATCAGTCAGAGGAGGAATATGACACTATCCTTCCTACACCCGCCGAATATCGGAGGAGCCCGTACCCTCCAGATTCTGTTTACCTCAGACAGATCCATACGATGGTACGATGGATCCTCTCGATCACCTCGAGAGTTACAAAGCTATGATGCAGGTTCAAGGTGCTACGAACGCCCTTCTATGCAAGGCTTTCCCCACCACTATATAGAAAGCCTTTCGTGCCTGGCACACGCGCCTGTCCCCTCACAGCATCGATTCTTTCCGAGAGTTGGAAAGACCTTTTTGGCGCACTTTGATGCCTGCCGAAGGATCCCGAGAGTCGCTGACAGTCTCTTCTCCGTGCCAGAAGGAAGGAGAGTCACTTCGGGACTTCATTGCCCGATTTAAGACCGCCGCCCTCGAAGTCTACCATTTGGATGACGCGGTGGCGACGCTAGCTTTGAAGCGGGGACTCCTTTCGTCCCGCTTCACCTTCTTCCTAGATAAGAAGCCCCCGAGCTCCTATTCCGACCTCCTCCTCCGAGCCCAGAAGTACATTCGCTTGGATGAGGCTGACCTCACCCGCCAAGAGTCCTCAAGAGGGTCTAGCCGAAAACCTGTATGCCCGGAGCCAAGCGGATCTTCTTGCCCTCGGCAGCCCGAGCCGTCCCGCTAGCGGCGTCGGAGCCTCGCCCCTCGGGAGAGCAAGCTCATGCCCCTCCTTGCCCCTCGCTCTCATATTCTCATAGAGATTGAGGGCAAGCCTTACCTTCAGCGACCTCCTCCAATGAAGAAGGGCCTCCCCTGCAACAAAAGCTGCTACTGTCGCTTCCACTAGGACTATGGCCATGACACCGACAGCTGCTACAACTTGAAGCGTGCCATCGAGGAGCTTATCCAATGGGCTGGCCCTCATGGGGCCTCCTCCTGCCTAAGCTACTATCGACAATGCCCCTACGGAGTGGACAGTTGGAATGGTATCCTGGGGGGCGGCTTCTTCATCCAAGCGACCGAGAGGAGAGGAGGCACCGGCTGATGTAGTTCTCAGGGGGGGTCTGCAATTGTAGAAAATGTAAATAATGAAGGCATCGTCGTCTTCATGACGATCGCCAAGCATCCTATAAAAAGGATCTTAGTTGATAGTGGTAGTTTAGCTGACGTCCTTACTTACGATGCATTTGTTAGGATGGGATTATCTCTTGATTCTCTTCAGCCTGTGGCATGCAGCTCCTCTAGTCGGATTTACTGAAGATTCGGTGAGGGTCGAAGGTAAAATCTCTTTGCCCGTGATGGCCAGACCCGCCATGCCAAAGCATCGTCATCATGAAGTTCCTGGTTATGCGAGTCCCCCTAGCGTACAATGCCATCCTCGGACGACCAGGCCTCAACCTTTGGACGCGGTCATCTGACCCGGCGATTGCTCGTGCAGTTTCCCACCAGTGGAGGAGTCGGTGAGATACGGGGCGAGGTCAGTCCGGTCTTGCCCTGTTACCATGCAGCATTAAGCCCTCAAGAGGCTGGGCCAGCCCCGGAGGTGCCTGACCCCAGGGAATCCAGCAAAGGAGGGGAGCTGGCCGAGCGGCTCCTAACTTTTCCTCTTGGAGACGACCCGACGAGAACCGTGCGCATCGGCGGACTCCTCCCCACAGAGGATCGCGACCGTCTCCTGACTTTTCTGCGGGCCAACTCAGACATATTTGCCTGGTCAACATCCGACATGCCCGGCATTCCTCTAGAGATAATTACACACAAGCTCAACATTGACCCAAAGTACCGCCCCGTCCGCCAAAGGAAGAGAAGTTTTGCCCCCGAGCGGCAAAGGGCCATCGTCGAGGAGGTCAATAACTACTTGGTCATATCCAAGAAGCACATTACCCTAGCTGGTTGGCTAATGAAGTCATGGTGCGAAAGACTAATGGGAGCTGGAGAATCTACATCGACTTCACCAACCTTAACAAGGCATGCCCAAAGGATAGTTTCCCTCTGCCCCGGATTGACCAGCTGGTGGATTCCACCTCCGGCCATGAACTTCTTAGCTTCATGGATGCTTTCTCCGGGTATAACTAAATAAAGATGTGTTGAGAAATTTGGGAGATTGTAATTATTTAATTACCCCAACTTTATTGATTTTGATGATTTCCAAAAGCCATGAGTATTTTAAAGGAAATAATGAGTTTATTTATCAAAAACCTTGAGCTTATTCAAAATGAAAGCAATGGACTCTCAATGTTTAAATTCACTGAGTTTTGAATCAATTTGAAAAAGAAGTTTCAAGCTCTATATTTAAGATTTCAAAAAGGAATTTTTACATGTTATATTTCAATCAATGATTTCTTGAAACATGTCTTGAATTCATGCTTAATGTCATATTTATTGTATTCAAGTCAAAATATCATTTAAAATTATTCTGGGACGAATTTCAAAGTCAATCAGAAAAATTTCTGATTTTTGATACGTTCCGGAGCCGACTCTAGAGTTTCAGAGTCGACTCCAGTAAGTAACAGAGATTTCTGATTTTCTCGAGTCGACCCTTGGATTTCAAGAGTCGACCCCTGACTCTGTGCGAGCCGACTCCTGGACTGTGCGAGCCGACTCCGCTCAAACAACAGAAAGCATGTTTTTTGAGCGCTTCTCGAGTCGACTCCCCATTTTCTTCGAGTCGACCCCCGACTGTCGGGAGCCGACACTTTGGTTCTTCGCGAGTCGACCCTCTAACGTTTAAAATGTTTCTATTTTTAGTAATCGACTTCGAGCCGACTCCCACAGTGCTCGAGTCGACTCCGCAAAATTCTGGGCGCAATTTTTCACGACGACACGTCAGCCCCAACGGTAATATTTTCAAATAACGGCTATATTTCTGTGTTTCTAACGGATATTTTTGCAGAATCTATAAATAGAGGAGCTCTTTTCAAATCAAAAAAAGAAAACAAGAGAGTGGTGAAAAGAGAGAAAAGAAAATCTTTCAAAAAGAGGGAAAAACAGAGCTTCATTGGAAAAATCATTTGAGTCAAGAAAAGAGATTCAAAAGGAGTGAAATCAAAGAGAGAGATTCGTGTGCTCCAGAGCTACAATCACAAAAGTTCAAGAGGAGATCCCAAAGCAACCAAGAGCAAATCAAGATCTTCCAACCTAGAAGAAAAAGAAGAAAAGCTTCAACCAACATCCAAAAGCCCCAAAGCTAGGAGAATCTGTGCTGAGGCCTGATTCCACACTTCAAAGGAGTTGGAGAAGAGAAGCAAAGAAGCCAAGCCTGCATTCAAGCTTATTAATCAGGCTTTTCTAAACCTAAGCTTTATTTTGATTATTCTGCTCAAGAGGAGCTGTTGTATTTAAACTCTATTATTTTCTTGTGTACTGATTCAATCAGTGGATTGAATCAGTGGAGGTAGTTGTACCTCGTTGTAAGCTTGGGATAGCTTACGTTTGGGTTCGTTGTGATCCCGTTAAAAACAACGAGTTGGGTTTTGTGCTGGTAAGCCCGTGTAAAACCGGCTGGGTTCGTTGTGATCCCGGAAAAACAACAAGTTTGAGTTGTGAGCTTGTAAAACAACTCGGCTGTAATCTAGGGAGATTATAGTGTGGACCCAAGTGAATCTTGGGAGTGGACGTAGGTGCTGGTTGCACCGAACCACTATAAAATTCTTGTGTTTGCCGTGCTCATTTGTCTCTCACTCTATCTCTCTTATATTTCTGTTTGTGCATTGCTTATAAGTTAATTTCTCTCACTTGCACATCTTGAGTTAATTTGTTTAAAACATTTCAAAAAGTCTTAAATTTTTAAGAACCCAATTCACCCCCCCCTCTTGGGTTGCCATCTGGGCCAACAATTGGTATCAGAGCAAGTGCTCATTTAGAATTTGATCTCACGATCAAGGGCTAAAGATCCTTATGGCAACACAAAGTGGTTCATGTTTTGCTGAAGGTCATTCTACGAATAGACCTCCTTTATTTAATGGAACCAACTATTCATATTGGAAAGCTAGAATGAGAATATTCATTCAAGCTTCTGACTATGAATTGTGGGGAGTAATAATGAATGGACCTAGTACACCCACACACGTAGTTGATGGCACTATTGTTCCTAAGCCCGAAAGGGATTGGAATGATAATGATAGGAGAATGGCACAATTAAATGCTAAAGCCATTAACATTTTGTATTGTTCCTTAGATTCTAATGAATTCAACCGAATCTCAACATGTAATTCCGCAAAAGAAATTTGGGATAGGTTGGAAATAACACATGAAGGAACAAACCAAGTAAAAGAATCAAAGATAAATATTTTGGTTCATAAATATGAATTATTTACCATGGAACAAAATGAAACCATCACATGCATGTTCACTAGATTCACTGATATTGTGAATGGTTTGAAAAGTCTTGGAAAAGTATATACTAACTCTGAGCTTGTTCGCAAAATTCTTAGGTCACTTCCAAGGACTTGGGAAGCCAAGGTGACAGCCATACAAGAAGCCAAAGATCTGAACATCCTACCATTGGAAGAGCTTCTTGGTTCGCTAATGACTCATGAGCTTCAAGTTAAACAACATGTCAATGAGGATGAGTCAAGAAAGAAGAAGACCATCGCCCTCAAGGCTGCAAAAGTTGAAGATAGCAGCAGCGATGATGAAGAGGATGATGATGATGAGACAGCCCTCCTTGCAAGGAAATTCAAGAAGTTTATGCAAAGAAGGAGGCCCTTCCACAAGAAGAGATTTGTATCAAAAATGGAAGGAGAAAAAGAAAAGGATAAGAAAAAGGAAAAGGACAAGGAAAAGAGAAAGAGCCCTTAGTATGTTATGAATGTAAAAAGCCAGGGCATTTTAGATATGACTGTCCTTTACTTAAGAAGGCCTATAAGAAAAAGAAAAAGGCCTACATGGCAACTTGGACTGACAGTGAAGAGTCTTCTTCCGAAGAAGAAGAACAAAAAGAAGTTGCAAATGTTTGCTTCATGGCGGACGACAACGAAGAGGTAAGTACCGAAACCCCCGATGATGAATTTACTTTTGATGAAATGTTTGAAGCATTTAATGAATTGATGATTGATTTCAAGGCTTTGAAAAAGAAACACAAATCTTTGAAAACTGAAAACTTAAATTTAATTAATGAGAAAAATGAGTTAAATCTTGTAGTTAAAGATTTAAAAGATAAAAAGGAAACACTTTTAATGAAAAGAATGATTTTGCTCATAAGATTGATTTGATTAAATCTGAGAATGAAAATCTAATTAAAGAGAAAGAATCAATCTCTAATGAAAATGATTTTCTAAAGAAAGATGTTAAAAAGTATAAAGACATTGTTGAGAAATTTACTCTAAGCTCAACTAAACTAAATATGATTTTAGATAGTCAAAAAGCAGTTTTTGACAAAGCAGGTTTAGGGTATAACATATTTAGAAAACAAAAATCATTGAAAAATATTTTTGTAAAAGCTAACCAAAGTAATATTACTTGTTTTAAATGTAATCAAAAAGGACATAAATCTTTTGAGTGCAAAACAATAAGTAATAATGAAAAATTAAACACTAAAGGAAAGAAAATTTGGGTTCCGAAAGGAACAATTTTTATTGCTACTAACCATGAAGGACCCAAGAAAGCTTGGGTACCTAAACATAAAGTTTAAATTATGTTGCAGGAATGTCTTGTAGCCAAAAGATCAAAGAAAAAGTGGTACCTTGATAGTGGCTGCTCAAGACATATGACGGGTGACAAAGATGAATTCATCACCCTGGAAGAAAAGAAAGGTGGAGTTGTTACGTTTGGCGATAATGGTAAAGGTCAAATTATGGGCCTTGGTAAAGTTCGTATAACTCCATCTACATTTATTGATAATGTACTTTATGTTGATGGTTTGAAGCATAATCTAATTAGTATAAGCCAATTATGTGATAAAAACTTTAATGTTTCATTTAAATCTTCAATATGCACTGTAACTAATTCTATTGATAATAGCATTGTATTTACTGGTTATAGACATGGCAATGTTTACTTGGTTGATCTAGAAAAATTATCTTTGAGTGATCATTGCTTGATTGCTGACAATGCTAATATAAATGAAATTAGTTGGTTGTGGCATCGTAGATTAGGTCATGCAAGCACACACCTTATTTCAAAATTAATTAAAATGGATTTAGTTAAAGGCTTACCTAAACTAGATTTTGAAAACAACAAAATATGTGATGCATGTCAATTTGGAAAACAAACAAGAAGTTCTTTCAAATCTAAAAATGTTGTTTCAACTTCTAGGCCATTAGAGCTACTTCACATGGACCTTTTTGGACCAACTAGAACCACAAGTCTAGGAGGAAAGAAATATGGTCTAGTGATTGTAGATGATTATTCTAGATATACTTGGGTACTGTTTTTAGCTCACAAAGATGAGACTTTCTCGATATTCCTGAAATTCTTCAAGAAAGTCACAAATGAGAAAAACACTACCATAGTATCTCTAAGAAGTGATCATGGAACTGAATTTGAAAATCACTTATTTGAAAGTTTCTGCACTGAAAATGGTATTAATCATAATTTTTCAGCCCCTAGGACTCCACAGCAAAATGGTGTAGTTGAAAGGAAAAATAGGACTCTAGAAGACATGGCCCGTACCATGCTATGCGAAAGTAACCTACCAAAGTACTTTTGGGCGGAAGCTATTAACACAGCATGCTACATCTTAAATCGAGCCCTAATAAGACCAATCTTAAAGAAAACACCTTATGAATTATGGAATGAAAGAAAACCCAATATAAAATACTTTCATGCATTTGGATGTAAATGTTTTATTCATAATAATGGTAAAAACAATTTAGGAAAATTTGATGCTAAATCTGATGAAGGAATCTTTTTAGGATATTCAACAACTAGTAAAGCTTATAGAGTATTTAACAAGAAAACCTTAGTAGTTGAAGAATCCATTCATATAGTTTTCGATGAGTCTTTAGCATCTAGTTCTGAAAAGCTTGATGATGAGGAAGATACAAACATAATTGAAAAAGATCTTGAAAAACTTAATATTGAAGTATCTTCAGATCATGAGCAAGAAGCTAAAGATGATGATTCACATAAGGACGATGATGTCAATATTGATCATAATGATATAGATCTTCCAAGAGACTGGAGATATGCTCATAGTCATCCCAAGGAATTGATTATAGGTGATCCATCTCAAGGAATAAGAACTAGATCATATATGAGAAATATTAGTAATCATCTTGCATTTGTATCACAAATTGAACCTAAAACTATTGAAGAAGCTGAAAAAGATAATAATTGGATGTTAGCAATGCAAGAAGAATTAAATCAATTTACAAGAAATAATGTATGGACATTAGTTGAAAGACCTAAAAATCATTCAGTATAGGATCAAAATGGGTTTTTAGAAATAAACTAGATGAAAATGGCATAGTAATTAGAAACAAAGCTAGATTAGTTGCAAAAGGATATAATCAAGAGGAAGGTATTGATTTTGATGAAACCTTTGCACCAGTAGCTAGATTAGAAGCCATTAGACTTTTACTTGCATTTGCATGTCATATGAATTTTAACTTATTTCAAATGGATGTTAAAAGCGCATTTTTAAATGGTTTTATAAATGAAGAAGTTTATGTTGAACAACCACCAGGTTTTGAAGATCACGAATTTTCAAATCACGTCTTTAAATTGCACAAAGCTTTATATGGTTTGAAACAAGCACCTAGAGCTTGGTATGATAGGCTAAGTAAATTTTTAATTGAAAATGATTTCACAAGAGGAAATGTAGATAAAACATTATTTTTGAAAAGAAAAAGTAAAGATTTACTTGTAGTACAAATATACGTTGATGACATTATTTTTGGTGCTACTAACGATTCTCTATGTCAAGAATTTGCCAAGTTAATGCAGGGCGAATTTGAAATGAGCATGATGGGAGAACTCAACTTCTTCCTTGGACTCCAAATCAAACAAAGCAAAGAGGGAATCTTCATCAACCAAACAAAATACACAAGAGAATCCTAAAAAGTTTGGTATGGAATCAATGAAACCCCTTGGAACACCAATGAGTCCTTCATGCAAGCTGGACAAAGATGAAGAAGGTAAAAGGTTGATCAAAAGTATTATCGAGGTATTATCGGATCCCTTCTTTATTTAACCGCAAGTAGACCAGATATTATGTTTTCTGTATGTTTATGTGCTAGATTTCAATCAGAACCTAAAGAATCACACTTAATAGCTGTTAAAAGAATATTAAGATATCTAATGGAACAAAAAATGTAGGTTTATGGTATTCTAGAGACTCCACATTAAATCTAATTGCATACTCAGATTCTGATTATGCCGGATGCAAATTAGATAGAAAAAGCACAAGTGGTGCATGCCAATTCTTAGGAAGTAACTTAATCTCATGGTTTAGCAAAAAGCAAAATTCAGTTGCATTATCAACTACTGAAGCTGAATATGTAGCAGCTGGAAGTTGCTGTGCGCAAATCCTATGGATTAAGCGACAACTTGAAGACTATGGTATCACACTTAATAAGACACCCATAAAATGTGATAATACAAGCGCAATCAATTTAACTAAAAATCCAATTCAACATTCAAGGACAAAACACATAGAAATTAGATATCACTTTATAAGAGAACATGTAACTAATGAAGAAATTTGTCTTGAATATGTTAACACTGAAGAACAATTAGCTGATATTTTTACAAAACCTTTAAGCGAAGAAAGATTTTGTTATCTTAGAGGAGAATTAGGGATTTGTGATCCTTTGGAATAGATTTTGAAACCCCTAAGGAAATGTATCTAGAGTTCTTTCAATTTCTCAAAATCTTAAGGAAATTTTATCTAGAACTCATATCAATTTGATCTCTCAAAATCCATGATTTTTAATCATACTCAAAGATCAAATTCCGGACTCATTTCAGATTCTCTGAATCTTTATTTTTTTTCTCTGAAATGGTCTCGGAGCCGACTCGGACAGTATCGGAGTCGACCCCTGTTTCTGTTGAAACTCGGGAGCCGACCCCCGCTCTGCGCGAGTCGACTCGATTTCGGGTCCGTGCTCTGTGACTACTCGGGAGCCGACTCCACGCTTTGCGCGAGTCGACTCGACGTGGTCCCAGTTTGATTATCTAGGGCACGAGTCGACCCCACGGACATTTCAATCATTTCTAATCATTCCAAACTCTTTCCAAAGCTTTCCAAACCTTCCAAAACTCCAAAAACCTCTGATTATTCACTCCATCTAGATCTATGGCACCTAAAACCGTGGAGCTAGCAGTAGTGGCGCCGGATTGAAGAGGAAACGGACCGTTCGACGACCCGTTCGCGAGCCGTCTCCGGATTCGTCTTCTATCTTCTCCGAGTGGTTCTCCTGTTCCAGCTACCACTCTTCAGGTAGATCACCTTGCCAGTAGAGTTATTACAACCGGTAGAAAAGTTGATTTTGAGTTATTTGAGAATGAAGGTTTTATAATAGGTAGACAGTTGATTGAGATGGGACTTGAGAAAATGTGTTCACTGGATTGTCCCACGTATCCTGCACTAGTTAAGGAGTTTTACAAAAATTTGACTAGAGGTGATGATGGTTTAGTGAGCGTAGTGAGAGGCATTGGACTGAATATCACTGCCACTATTCTATCTAGACTGTTAAATTTACCCCTGTCTGGACCATCCACTTATGCCCCAGAGGATAGATCGCCTGCCCTCACAAGATTATTGAACAGAAATTTTGAGGGTTTTGAAGAAGTTTTTGCAAGCCAATTGCCTTTGGAGCTGAGGTTACTTCACAACATCTGCAGTAGAATTTTGTTTCCCAAGACTGGCAGATTCGATTATGTATCTGAGAGACATTTTTATTATGGATGCCGTAGTTTCTGGGAAGCCTATTAATTTGCCTCGGATGATCATTTGGTACATTGCTGATTGTGGAGGGAAGAAGAAGTCAAGTTTGCCCTATGGCATGGTTCTAACGAAGTTATTTCAAAGCCAAGGGATTACATTTGGTGATAGTGAGCCAAAAAGGAATTAAGGCATACTGATTATTACTCTTTGGCTACTATTCATCGAATGGGTTTTGTTAAGAGGAATGGAAGATGGGAGAGGAAGAATATTGCAGAGGACAGAGCTATGGATGCTGAGGCCCCCAGACCATCTGTGAGACATTCTTCACCTGAGCCTCCTCAGAGCTCTTCTGTTCCAGATTCTGTTCCAGCCCCTGCTCCTGCTCCTGCTCCAGCTCAGACATCTACTTTATCATCTGTTAGCTTTTCTGATGTTCAGTTAGATCAGCTTAGATCCTTATTCAAATCTGAGATTAGTGAGCATGAAAATAGGTTGAAAAATGAATTTGATGAAAAGTTTATGAATTTGAAAGAAGCTTTGTATTCACTTAGTGATCGGGTTGCATCTATTGAATCTACTCTTAGTTCATCCACCAGCTCCTTAAGTGAAGACTTGAAGAATATTTTTGGAGAGCTTAAGGATATCTGTGGTGACTCAGAGACCTATTCCCAGTGCAACGCCGAGCTTCAGGATAAGATTTTGACTGCTTGTACTTTTGTAGATAATAAGCTTAAAGATTATGTTAAACTACAATGTGAAGGAATGAAGCAGATAGTTGATCATTTGAATAGGATTACAAGAAGAAACTTTTGATATTTTTAATGTAATCTCATTTCAATGTACTGAGTAATCTCATTTTGATGTAATGAAGTCAAGTTTACTTTCAATGTAATGAGTATGTTTACATTTTCATGTAATATCATTTTGAAGTAATGAGAAAGTTTGATGCATTACTTATGTACATTTCAATTGTAAGTATCTTTGAATATCTTGAATGATTATCCTCAATTGATAATTTGAATGGTAAAAGATAAAGAATGATATTGATATTTAATCGATTAATATATTGAGCTTCCTAACCTTTTTGTTGATTACAAAAAAGGGGAGAGATTTTATTTAATCGTATATGCTTTCAATTAAATATATGCTTTCAATACAAAAATTTTAAATTTGAAAGAGGGAGAGATAATTTGAATATTAAAGAGGGAGAGTTAATCTAAGTAAAAGGGAGAGATAACCAAGTTATCATTATGCTTAAAATTTGAAAAGGGAAAAATTATTTGCTTGAACTTAAAATTGAAAATTTTGAATGAATTACAAAATTGAGTTTCATAGGGGGAGCTATCTCATTTAGGGGGAGCCTCTCAATGAACATAAAAATTGATTTTGGTATCGAAAATTTTTCAATACAAACATGCATATACTCAATGTTTTTGTCATCATCAAAAAGGGGAGATTGTTGAGAAATTTGGGAGATAATTATTTAATTACCCCAACTTTATTGATTTTGATGATTTCCAAAAGCCATGAGTATTTTAAAGGAAATAATGAGTTTATTTATCAAAAACCTTGAGCTTATTCAAAATGAAAGCAATGGACTCTCAATGTTTAAATTCACTGAGTTTTGAATCAATTTGAAAAAGAAGTTTCAAGCTCTATATTTAAGATTTCAAAAAGGAATTTTTACATGTTATATTTCAATCAATGATTTCTTGAAACATGTCTTGAATTCATGCTTAATGTCATATTTATTGTATTCAAGTCAAAATATCATTTAAAATTATTCTGGGACGAATTTCAAAGTCAATCAGAAAAATTTCTGATTTTTGATACGTTCCGGAGCCGACTCTAGAGTTTCAGAGTCGACTCCAGTAAGTAACAGAGATTTCTGATTTTCTCGAGTCGACCCTTGGATTTCAAGAGTCGACCCCTGACTCTGTGCGAGCCGACTCCTGGACTGTGCGAGCCGACTCCGCTCAAACAACAGAAAGCATGTTTTTTGAGCGCTTCTCGAGTCGACTCCCCATTTTCTTCGAGTCGACCCCCGACTGTCGGGAGCCGACACTTTGGTTCTTCGCGAGTCGACCCTCTAACGTTTAAAATGTTTCTATTTTTAGTAATCGACTTCGAGCCGACTCCCACAGTGCTCGAGTCGACTCCGCGAAATTCTGGGCGCGATTTTTCACGACGACACGTCAGCCCCAACGGTAATATTTTCAAATAACGGCTATATTTCTGTGTTTCTAACGGATATATTTTTGCAGAATCTATAAATAGAGGAGCTCTTTTCAAATCAAAAGAAGAATAGAGTGGTGAAAAAAGAGAAAAGAAATCTTTCAAAAGAGGGAAAAACAGAGCTTCATTGGAAAAATCATTTGAGTCAAGAAAAGAGATTCAAAAGGAGTGAAATCAAAGAGAGAGATTCGTGTGCTCCAGATCTACAATCTACAAAAGTTCAAGAGGAGATCCCAAAGCAACCAAGAGCAAATCAAGATCTTCCAACCTAGAAGAAAAAGAAGAAAAGCTTCAACCAACATCCAAAAGCCCCAAAGCTAGGAGAATCTGTGCTGAGGCCTGATTCCACACTTCAAAGGAGTTGGAGAAGAGAAGCAAAGAAGCCAAGCCTGCATTCAAGCTTATTAATCAGGCTTTTCTAAACCTAAGCTTTATTTTGATTATTCTGCTCAAGAGGAGCTGCTTGTATTTAAACTCTGATTATTTTCTTGTGTACTGATTCAATCAGTGGATTGAATCAGTGGAGGTAGTTGTACCTCGTTGTAAGCTTGGGATAGCTTACGTTTTGGGTTCGTTGTGATCCCGTTAAAAACAACGAGTTGGGTTTTGTGCTGGTAAGCCCGTGTAAAACCGGCTGGGTTCGTTGTGATCCCGGAAAAACAACAAGTTTGAGTTGTGAGCTTGTAAAACAACTCGGCTGTAATCTAGGGAGATTATAGTGTGGACCCAAGTGAATCTTGGGAGTGGACGTAGGTGCTGGTTGCACCGAACCACTATAAAAATATCTTGTGTTTGCCGTGCTCATTTGTCTCTCACTCTATCTCTCTTATATTTCTGTTTGTGCATTGCTTATAAGTTAATTTCTCTCACTTGCACATCTTGAGTTAATTTGTTTAAAACATTTCAAAAAGTCTTAAATTTTTAAGAACCCAATTCACCCCCCCTCTTGGGTTGCCATCTGGGCCAACAAGATGGACCCAAGCGATGAGGAGCACACATCCTTCGTGATGGAGAAAGGCATTTATTGCTATAAAGTGATGCTTTTCGGCCTCAAGAATGCGAGGCCGACCTACCAAAGACTGATGAACAAAGTTTTTCAATATCAACTAGGCCGGAACATGGAAGTCTATGTGGATGACACGCTGACAAAGAGCACCCATGCCTCCGACCACGTCTCCGACCTAGAGGAAACTTTCAACAACCTCCGTCATTTTCAAGTCAAGTTGAACCCGAAGAAGTGTACCTTCGGTGTTACGGTAGGCAAATTCCTGGGCTTCATGGTGACCCAGCGAGGGATCGAGGCAAACCCAGAAAAGATCAGCGCCATCGTCGACATGAGGCCACCGTCTAGCAAGAAGGAGGTGCAGCGGTTCACGGGGAGGGTAGTTGCTCTGAGTCGTTTCCTCTCCAAGTCAGCCAAGTAGTGCTTGCCCTTCTTCAAAGTCCTGCGAAAGGTAAATGGTTTCAAGTGGACGGACGATTACCAGAAAGCCTTTGATGGGCTAAAGGTGTTCCTATCCTCCCCGCCGCTCCTGTCGAAGCCAAAGGATGGGGAGAGTCTTTTTCTCTACCTTGCCACCTCTTCAGAAGCTGTTAGTTCCGTCCTGGTGCATCTTGACATCGATAGGACCCAGAGACTTGTCTACTATGTGAGCAAGGTGCTTCACGATGCTGAGGTCAGATACTCCAAGATGGAAAAGATCATCTTCGCCCTGATCGTCTCTGCCTGGCACCTTCGCCCATATTTTCAAGCTCATCCTATCGTGGTGCTCACAAATCAGCCCTTCCGAGCTATTCTGGCTCGTCCGGACACCTTAGGCTGACTTGCCAAATGGGCCATCAAGTTGGGAGAGTTTGACCTCTCTTTCTAGGCACGGTCGGCTCTGAAGTCCCAGGTCCTGGCCAACTTCCTGGTCGAGTGCACCTGGATGGATGAGCCGACCGAGGAAATTCCCATGAAGCAACCTGGTGCTGAGCTAGATGACAACGGAGAGTCCTGGATCCTCCACGTGGATGGCGCTTCGAACTCCCAAGGAAGCAGGCCCAGATGGAGAGAAGGTGGAGTGCGCCCTTCGGTTCCTATTTGAAGCCACGAACAATCAGGCCAAGTACGAGGCCCTACTGGCAGGGTTAAGACTAACCCAAGAGTTCGGAATAAAGCACCTCAGAGCTTTCACCAATTCGTAGCTCATCTCCGAACAGATCAATAGAGAGTACGAGGCACGTGACCCCACCATGCCCAGTACCTTGGCAAGGTTCGGCTCTTGGTCTCTCCACTAACTTATTTCAACATTAGCTACATCCCTCGGAGCGAAAACGCCAAAGCTGACACCCTGTCTCAGTTGGCCACCTCCACTGACGGCATCACTAGGGATGCCTACATCGAGCATCTGGAGAGGCCCAGCATAGAGGACAAAGAAGAAGTCCTCCCACTGACCCAAGAGCCAACTTGGATGGATTCCTACATCCGCTACCTCACAGACGGCACCCTTCCTGTTAATCGTGATGAAGCTAGGCTGCTCAAATGGAGAGCCTCCAAATTCACCCTCCTAGACGGACGTCTGTACAGGAGATCATTTTCCTACCCCTTGCTCAAGTGCGTAGGACTTGCCAACGCTGACTATATCCTTAGAAGGTATCTACGAGAACCACCTGGGGGGCAGGTCCTCCCTCATTGTAAGCCAGAAGTATCCCTCATTGGTCTAGAAGTATGACAGCTACCAGCGCCATGCACACATCCAGCACCAACCCTCTGTCCCTTTGAATCCGCTCTCGGCCCCATGGCCCTTCTCCCAGTGGGGAATGGACATCCTTGGACCATTCCCCCCAGCTTTAAGACAGCGGAGATTCTTGCTCGTCGCCATCGACTATTTCATCAAGTGGGTTGAGGTTGAGGCGTTGGCCAAGATCACTGAGAGCAAAGTCAAAGCCTTCTTCTAGAAGTCAGTCATATGCCGTTTTGGCCTGCCTCATACTCTCATCATTGACAACGGTCGTCAGTTCAACAACGCCACATTCAAGACCTTCTGTGACGAGTTGGGGATATGCCACTAATTCACCTTGTCGGCCATTCGCAGACTAACGGAGAGGCCGAGGTCATGAACCGTACCATCCTTAGAGGGCTCAAAATTTAGCTGGATAGATCCAAAGGCCAATGGGTAGAAGAGCTTCCTAGTGTGTTGTGGGCCTACCACACGACCCCAAGGGCTTTGACAGGCAAACCCCCTTCAGTCTAGCCTTTGGGTCTGAGGTGGTCATCCCCGTCGAAATCGGACTGCCAAGCCTGCGCGTGGAGTCCTACAACAAAGAAGACAACTCTGCCCAGCTGAGACCTAATCTCGACTTCATCGATGAAGTGCACGATCGAGCACGGCTGCGTATGGCAACTTTTCACCAGCAGGCGGCCAAGTACTACAATGCCCGGGTCCGCCCCAAAGTATTTCGCCTTGGGGATCTGGTTCTAAGGCCGAGGTGTCCAAGCCCATGGAGGGGTCAAACTGTCCACCAATTGGGAAGGTCCTTACCATGTCGCCGAGGTGCTCCACCAAGGAGCGTATCAAATTGAAGAACTCAACGGCCGACCCATTCCGCATACATGGAATGCTAACAACCTTCGCCGATATTATCTGTTGGGAAGATTGTTGAGAAATTGTTCTCCCAATTTTATTGATTTTGATGATTACCAAAAGCCATGAGTATATTAAAAGATGCAATGAATTTATTTACATGAGCAATGAATTTATTTCTCATAATCAATGAGTATGTTAAGTATGACTATAATCAATTGGAAAGTAGCTTCAAGCTCCATGTTTAAGCTTTCAAAAAGAAATTTTTATACTTCATATTTCAATCAATGAGTTTTTGGAACATATCTTGAATTGATTCTTAATGTCAAATTTATTATATTCAAGTCAAAAATTGATTTAAAATTAATCTGGAACGAATTTCAAAGTCAATCAAAAAATTCTCTGATTTTTGATACGTTCCGGAGCCGACTCTAGAGTTTCAGAGTTGACCCCTGTGATTTCAAGAGTCGACCCCCGATATTGTCGAGCCGACTCCATGACTGTAAGAGTCGACTCTGCTCAGACTCCAGAGAGTTATTTTTCTGAGCACTTCTCGAGTCGACCCCTTGCTTTTCATGAGTCGACCCCCGACTGTCAGGAGCCGATACCTTATTTTTCTTGAGTCGACCCCTTAACTATCTGAATGTTTCTATTTTTGGCATCGCGTCTTCGAGCCGACTCGCCTAAAGTTGGAGCCGACTCCAACAAATCTGGGCGTGACTTTTTCTGTATGCCAACTCAGCGCCAACGGTAATATTTTTCAATAATGGCTATATTTCTTTGTTTCTAATGGCTATATTTTTGCAGAGTTTATAAATAGAGAGGCCGTTTTCAAATCAAAAGATACATATATAGATCAAGAGAGAAAAAAAAAAGAAAAATCTTTCAGAAAGAGAAAAAATAGAGCGTCATTTGAAAAATCCGAGATTCAAAAATAGAGTGAAAGAGAAGGAGTGAAATCAAAGGAGACTTCATCTGTGCTCAAGTTCATCAATCCAAGAAAGTCTAGAAGAAAATCCAAGAGCCATTCAAGATCAAATCAAGAGATTTTCAACATTCAAAGAAAGGGAGAATAAGTTCAAATTAACTCCAACATTCAATCCGTGAAGAATCTGAGCTGAGGCCCGATTCCACACTTCAAAGGAGTTAAGGAAAAGAAGAAAAGAAGAAAAGCCTGCACTCAAATCGAATCTAAACAAGCCCTTCTAAACTTTTCTTTTATTTTGAAATATCTGCTCAAAAGGAGCTGTTTTGTACTAAACTCATATTTTTATCTTGTGGTTTGCTAATTCAATCAGTGGATTAAATTAGTGGAGGTAGTTCACCTCGGCACAAGCTAAGGATAGCTTGTGTGTTGGGTTTTGTGCTGGTGAGCCCGTGTAAAACCGGCTGGGTTCGTTGTGATCCCGGGAAAATAACAAGTTTGGGTTGTGAGCTTGTAAAACAACTCGACTGTAATCGAGGAGATTATAGTGTGGACCCAAATGGAGCTTAAGAGTGGACGTAGGTGTTGGATACACCGAACCACTATAAAATCTTTGTGTTTGCCGTATTTATTTGTCTCTCTCTCTCTTGCTATTGTGCTTTAACTTGAATTAATTATGTATATCCTCTCATCAATAGTTTAAATTGTTTTAAAAGGCTTAATTTTAAAGTACCCAATTCACCCCCCCCTCTTGGGTTGCCATCTGGGCCAACAATTGGTATCAGAGCTTGTGCTCATTTGTTTTTGATTGATCATACGATCAAGAGCGAAAGATCCAAATAGCAACACAAGCCAGCTCGAGTTTTGCTGAGGGCCATTCTACAAATAGACCACCCTTATTTAATGGTTTCAACTATTCATATTGGAAAGCAAGAATGAGGATATTCATTCAAGCTTCAGATTATGAATTATGGAGTGTCATAATTAATGGACCTAGTACACCCACACACTTAGTTGATGGTTCTATAGTTCCTAAGCCCGAAAGGGATTGGAATGAAAATGATAGGAAGATGGCTCAGCTTAATGCAAAAGCCATGAATGTTTTATATTGTTCTCTTGATGCTAATGAATTTAATCATATCTCTACCTGTAATTCCGCTAAAGAGATATGGGATAGATTAGAGGTTACCCATGAGGGAACCAACCAAGTTAAAGAATCTAAGATTAATATACTTGTGCATAAATATGAATTATTTAGCATGGAACAATCTGAAACCATAACATGCATGTATACTAGATTTACTGATATTGTTAATGGTTTGAAGAGTCTTGGAAAAACCTATACTAATGCTGATTTGGTTCGCAAAATTCTTAGGTCACTACCAAGATCATGGGAAGCCAAAATGACAGCCATTCAAGAAGCCAAAGATCTAAACACTTTACCTTTGGAAGAGCTTCTTGGATCCCTTATGACCCATGAATTGACAATGAAGCAACATGTGGAGGAGGATAGCAAAAAGAAGAAGACAATTGCCCTCAAGGCTGCAGAAGTTGAAGATAGCAGCAGCGATGATGAGGATGATGATGAAGACACAGCTCTTCTAGCAAGAAAATTTAAGAAATTTATGAGGAGAAAGAAACCCTTCCACAAAAAGAAATTTGGAAATAAGATGGAAGGAGAAAAGGAAAAAAATAAGGACAAGGACAAAGAGAAAGACCCCTTGATCTGTTATGAATGTAAGAAACCGGGGCATTATAGATATGATTGTCCGCAATTTAAAAAGACTTTCAAGAAAAAGAAGAAAGCGTATGTTGCAACTTGGAGCGACAGTGATGAATCTTCTTCCGAAGAAGAAGAACAAAAAGAGGTTGCCAACATTTGTTTTATGGCGAACGACGACGACGAGGTAAGTTCTGAAAACCCTTGTGATGATTTTGCTTTTGATGAATTATTTGAAGCCTTCAATGAACTTGTAGATGATTTTAAAATTTTGAAAAAAAATATAAATCTCTGAAAACTGAAAACATAAACTTAATTAAAGAGAAAAATGAAGTGATGCTTGCAATTAAAGATTTAAAAGGTAAAAAGGAGATGTTTCTTAAAGAAAAGGATGATTTTACTCATGAAATTAATATACTAAAATCTGAAAACGAAAATCTAATAAAAGATTTGAAAAAGCAAATACAAACTCTATCTTTGGAAATGAACAGCATATTGTAGAAAATGAATTTCTAAAGAAAGAAGTTAAAAAATACAAAGATATTGTTGATAAATTCACCTTAAGTTCTACTAAACTAAACATGATTTTAGAAAGTCAAAAAGCAGTTTTTGATAAGGCTGGATTAGGATATAATACATTTAGAAAACAAAAATCTTTGAAAAATATTTTTGTACGTGCTAGCCAAAGTAACATCACTTGTTTTAAATGCAATTTAAAAGGGCATAAATCATTTGAATGTAATTTACAAAAACCAAATAAGAATTTAAATTTTAAAGGGAAGAAAATATGGGTTCCAAAAGGAACAATATTTGTTGCTACTAACCATGAAGGACCCAAGAAAGCTTGGGTACCTAAACATAAAGTTTGATTTTATTGCAGGAATGTCATGTGGCCAAAAGATCAAAGAGAAAGTGGTATCTTGATAGTGGCTGCTCAAGACATATGACGGGTGACAAAGAAGAATTCATCACCCTTGAAGAAAAGAAAGGAGGAGTTGTTACGTTCGGTGATAATGGTAAAGGTCAGATTATGGGCCTTGGTAAAATCCGTATAACTCCATCCACTTTTATAGATAATGTACTTTATGTTGATGGTTTGAAGCATAACTTAATTAGTATAAGCCAATTGTGCGATAAAGATTTTAAAGTATCATTTGAAACTTCTTTCTGCACAGTATCTAATTCCATTGATAATAGCATTGTATTTACTGGTTATAGACATGGCAATGTTTACTTGGTTGATCTAGATAAATTATCTATGAGTGATCATTGCTTAATTGCTGATAATGCTAATATGAATGAAATTGGATGGTTATGGCATCGTAGATTAGGTCATGCAAGCACACACCTAATTTCAAAACTAATTAAAATGGACTTAGTTAAAGGGTTACCTAAAATAGATTTTGAAAACAACAAAATATGTGATGCATGTCAATTTGGAAAACAAACAAGAAGTTCTTTCAAATCTAAAAATGTTGTTTCAACTTCTAGGCCATTAGAGCTACTTCACATGGACCTTTTTGGACCAACTAGAACCACAAGTCTAGGAGGAAAGAAATATGGTCTTGTGATTGTAGATGATTACTCTAGATACACTTGGGTATTGTTGTTAGCTCACAAAGATGAGACTTTCTCGATATTCCTGAAATTCTTTAAGAAAGTCACAAATGAGAAAAACACTACCATAGTGTCTCTAAGAAGTGATCATGGAACTGAATTTGAAAATCACCTATTTAAAAATTTTTGTGCTGAAAATGGTATTAATCATAATTTTTCTGCACCTAGGACCCCACAACAAAATGGTGTTGTAGAAAGGAAAACAGGACTTTAGAAGACATGGCCCGTACCATGCTATGTGAAAGCAACCTACCAAAGTACTTTTGGGCGGAAGCTATAAACACGGCATGTTACATTTTAAATAGAGCCCTAATAAGACCAATACTTAAGAAAACACCTTATGAACTATGGCAAAACAGAAAACCTAATATTAGATATTTTCATGCAT
>UESW01002014.1:0-255562 GCA_900491605.1 Calamus simplicifolius | reverse complement strand
CTACTGAGTCTTTAAGTGATGATTTAAAGAATATTTTGAAGAACTTAAAGACATTTGTGGAGATGGTAAGACTTATGCAAAGTGCAATACCGAGCTTCAAGATAAGATTTTAACTGCTTGTACTTTTGTGGACGAAAGACTGAGAGAATATGTCAAGCTTCAAACTGATGGAATGAAGAACATCGTAGATCACTTAACAAGAATGTAAGGACACATTTTTGATGTAATGGATGTTTAGTTTTTGCAATGTAATGAATTTATATTATGATTTACATTTTGATATAATGAAGTAATGAAAAGTTAGTTTTGAATGTTCAATGAAGTTTGAGTTTGAATGTACTTCTCTTATTTATCAATGAATCTCAGTTCATGTTAAAGCATATCTTAAATCGTGAATGTGATTGTGTTTGATGCTTCTTACCTTTTTGTTGATAACAAAAAAGGGGGAGAGTTTTATACATGACTGTATATGCATGGGAGAAATTAAACGAATGTTATTGTATATGCATATAATAAATAATTGAATGGGGAGAGAAGGGAGTAATAATTAAACATTACACATAAGAGAATGAATGAAAAAGCAATTTAGATGAAAATGCTGAATTTTGACATTAAACTGTGTATGAGTTTAAATTGAATGAATGGAATATTTATTTGAGTTTCATAGGGGGAGCTACCTCATTCAGGGGAGCCTAACTATGAAAATTAAATAAATTCTTCAATTAATCATGCATATACTCAATGTTTTTGTCATCATCAAAAAGGGGAGATTGTTGGGGGATTGTTGAGAAATTATTGCCCCAATTTTTGATTTTGATGATTACCAAAATCCATGAGTATATTAAAAGATGCAATGAATTTATTTACATGAGCAATGAATTTATTTCTCATAATCAATGAGTATGTTAAGGACTATAAATCAATTGGAAAGTAGCTTCAAGCTCCATGTTTAAGCCTTCAAAAAGAAATTTTTATCTTCATATTTAATCAATGAGTTTTTGGAACATATCTTGAATGATTCTTAATGTCAAATTTATTATATCAAGTCAAAAATTGATTTAAAATTAATCTGGAACAAATTTCAAAGTCAATCAGAAAATTCTCTAATTTTTTATACGTTCCGGAGCCGACTCTAGAGTTTCAGAGTCGACTCCACTCAGTATACAGAGATTCCTGATTTTCTCGAGTCGACCCCTATGATTTCAAGAGTCGACCCCCGATATTGTCGAGCCGACTCCATGACTGTAAGAGTCGACTCTGCTCAGACTCCAGAGAGTTATTTTTCTGAGCACTTCTCGAGTCGACCCCTTGCTTTTCATGAGTCGACCCCCGACTGTCAGGAGCCAACACCTTATTTTTCTTGAGTCGACCCCTTAACTATCTGAATGTTTCTATTTTTGGCATCGCGTCTTCGAGCCGACTCGCCTAAAGTTGGAGCCGACTCCAACAAATCTGGGCGTGACTTTTTCTGTATGCCAACTCAGCGCCAACGGTAATATTTTTCAATAACGGCTATATTTCTTTGTTTCTAACGGCTATATTTTTGCAGAGTCTATAAATAGAGAGGCCGTTTTCAAATCAAAAGATATACATATATAGATCAGAGAGAGAAAAAAAAGAGAAAAATCTTTCAGAAAGAGGAAAAACAGAGCGTCATTTGAAAAATCCGAGATTCAAAAATAGAGTGAAAGAGAAGGAGTGAAATCAAAGGAGACTTCATCTGTGCTCAAGTTCATCAATCCAAGAAAGTCTAGAAGAAAATCCAAGAGCCATTCAAGATCAAATCAAGAGATTTTCAACATTCAAAGAAAGGGAGAATAAGTTCAAATTAACTCCAACATTCAATCCGTGAAGAATCTGAGCTGAGGCCCGATTCCACACTTCAAAGGAGTTGAGAAAAGAAGAAAGAAGAAAAGCCTGCACTCAAATCGAATCTAAACAGGCCCTTCTAAACTTTGCTTTTATTTTGAAATATCTGCCCAAAAGGAGCTGTTTGTACTAAACTCATATTTTTATCTTGTGGTTTGCTAATTCAATCAGTGGATTGAATTAGTGGAGGTAGTTCACCTCGGCACAAGCTAAGGATAGCTTGTGTGTTGGGTTTTGTGCTGGTGAGCCCGTGTAAAACCGGCTGGGTTCGTTGTGATCCCGGGAAAACAACAAGTTTGGGTTGTGAGCTTGTAAAACAACTCGACTGTAATCGAGGAGATTATAGTGTGGACCCAAGTGGAGCTTGGGAGTGGACGTAGGTGTTGGATACACCGAACCACTATAAAATCTTTGTGTTTGCCGTGTTTATTTGTCTCTCTCTCTCTTGCTATTGTGCTTTAACTTGAATTAATTGTGTATATCCTCTCATCAATAGTTTAAATTGTTTTAAAAGGCTTAATTTTAAAGTACCCAATTCACCCCCCTCTTGGTTGCCATCTAGGCCAACATTATCAATGATGTATTCTTTACATTATAAGCAATAAGAGACCTCCTTCAACACTGCGGTCGATCCTTCCTTGCGTCCAAGGACCAGATCTCGCAAAGGAACTCACCGGCATCGTGGCCCATGGGACACCACTCGTCCCGGCACGGCGGTGCCCTCCGAGTCGTTTCAAGACCCTAAAGGCTCCGTAACCGGTCGAGTCGCCCCTCGAGCGGCACATAAACCCTAGGCGATTCAAAAGGAGCTCGCTGGCATCGCGGCCCATGGGACACCACTTGGTCCCGGCATGGCGGTGCTCCCTAGTCGGTTCAAGACCCTAAAGGCTCCGTAACTGATCGAGTCATCCCTCGAGTGGTACACAAATCCTCAAGGCGGTTCAAAAGGAGCTCTCCGGCATCGTAGCCCACGAGACGCCACTCGGCCCCGGCACGGTGGTGCCGCCGAGTCAGTTCAAGACCCTAAAGGCTCCGTAACCAATCGAGTTGCCTCTCGGCGGCACACAACCCCCGAAGCGGTTCAAAAGAAGCTTGCCGGCATGCGGCCCACGGGACACCACTCGGCTCCGGCACGGTGGTGCCCCCGAGTCGGTTCAAGACCCTAAATGCTCTGTAACCGGTCAAGTCACCCCTCAAGCAGCACACAAACTTTCAAGGCGGTTCAAAAGGAGCTCGCCGGCATTGCGGCCCACGGGACCACTCGGCCTCGGCACATCGGTGCCCCGAGTCGGGTCAAGACCCTAAAGGCTCCATAACCGGTCGAGTCACCCTCGAGTGGCACACAAACCCCAAGGCGGTTCAAAAGGAGTTTCCTGGCATCACGGTCCATGGGATACTACTCAGCCCTGGCACGGTGGTGCCTCTCGAGTGGTTCAAGACCTTAAAGGCTCTGTACCCGACCGAGTCGCCCCTCGGGTGGCGCACAAAATTTTGAGGCGGTTCAAGATCAGGGCTTGACGGCACCAAGACTAGTAAGGCACTACCCGATTCTATGCCGTCCTCAACAGGCCTAGTCAGCCAGAAACACCTTGAAAGTCAACCCACGAGGTGCCTCCATGAGCTCAACAGCCTCGCGCCCATTCAAACTATTTTCCTATGTTCGTGCGGAAGCCCCTAAGATGTCCCCAGGAAGCCGCTCAGGCTCACCCAAATTTCCCCCACAGCCAGTGACTAACCGTCCTCCTCGGCCGGTCAAGGACTTGATAGACCGTGAGCCTTGTTCAAATTGCTTCACGGTCAAGGACAGGCGATTAACTCGCTGCACGGGTCTCCGCAGACTTATTTGAATCACTGTCGAGCCTAAGTATGCAAGACCATCGCAGCGCCGCGAATGTGCAAAGCAGTTACAAAGGGGAAGGAAGACAAGAAAATAAGCAAGACATAAGAGAATTTTGAAGAAAAGATCTCTTTCTTTCATTTAGCAATTTCTGGCGAATTACAAAGTCTGACCCGAAGTCAATTACAAAAAAAAAAGGTATGAAGTGCAGAAAGAGAAAATACAAAGTATCTTAGGGCCCGCTCGACCCCGGCTCTTCCCCGGCCTCCTCCTCCTCTGCCGGTTCTTCGCCGCCAAGATCTCCGGGCTGAATCTCTTCAAGATCGGAGCTGTTAATATTGAAGGCTGCGGACATCTTCGCCTTGCAAAGGTCGAAGCCCTTCGCATAGGCATCGAGGTTGGCCTCGATGACTTCCTGCTCAAACTCCGGTGAAGCTTTGTAGTCGGCGACGGCGCTATTGGCTTTAGCTTCGGCCTCCTTGGCTCGCGCCTCGGCCTCCCAGGCGCGGTTTTTGGCCTCTTCGGCGCGGTGCTGGCATCATGAGCGTGGGCCATCGCCCCGGCCCGCTCGTGATTCACCTCGGTCTCCGCCTTCTCGGCCGCGACAGCCCTCTGCATCACGGCACGGACTTCGTTCATCACCACCTCAACCCGGCCCTCCGAGTGTTGGAGCTGGCGAGACAGCTCCTCTATTCTTTTGCCGGCCGCCTCTAGCTCGGCCGCCTTCAATTTTGGCCCAGCACTCTGCCTCTTTTGTTCGACCGCCCAGATCCTCCTCCCGGGCCTTGGCCTCCTTCTGCTGTCGAGTAAGCTTCCCGGACGGCGTTGTGCTCAATTTCTTGTATTTGTCGACCCGCTCCATAGTGCGAGCGAGCACCTCTCCAGAGTGGGTCACCGCTACGCGAAGGGCAAGGGCCCCATTGGCCAGCTGCATCAAGTGAATTTGTCAGGCGCAAGACAACCAAGACATGTCAAAAGAAAGCTAGGTTCGAGGGAATACCTGGAGCACGTTCACCAGCAACATGTCGAGGATTGCGGCATGGGACATCTGCTGCATCTCCTCATCAATCTCCGAAGACCGAGCCTCGGACAGCAGGATGGCGGCCTGCCCTGCATCCCCCATGGTGGAGAGCTTGGATGCCGGTCGCGCTAGCTGCTCTGGCGTCTCCTCGATCAGTCGGTGGACTGGATAGGGTGCGAACCGCCGAACGAGTTTCCTGGCTCGGCCCTGTGCTTGCTGGGCCTCCTTGCCCCGGCATCGGGCCTCCTCGCCCTGGCATCGGGCCTCCTGAAAGTTATCTCCCCCTCTCCGGCAGTAGGGGGTGCCCTCTCCACCTCCGGCTCGGCGGGAGCCGGAGGGCCTCTAGCAATTGTGACCTACCCCGCCTCGGCTAAATCGGCAGCGGTAGGAGCTTCCTCCTCGGGGTCTAAGACCACCACGACAGCCTCAGTGGTGGTTGGGATCTCGCCTTCTTTTGTCTCGGCCCCGGCCGAGCTGGGGACCGCTTCTTCAATCGGCACTTCCTATGCCGGCTCCTCCGCAGGTGTCAGAACTGCGGGGACTTCTTCGGTTTGGGCCGGCTCGCCTGTGCCCTCCTCCGTGCCCTCTTGGCCAGCCTTGCCTACTCGCCCGCATCCTGCCTATTTTGGCGCATGGCGGCCTCCAACCTCTCGGTGGGAATCTTCATTGCTGCACAAAGAACAAATGTTAGTTAAAAAAAAAGAGAGAGAACAAGGGCAACGCCCGGCCGAGGGTGAGAAGAACAGGTTTCTGTGCTCACCGACTGCTGGGGCCAATTCGGCCTCATACAAGTTCTCCTCGGATAGGAGATCCTTGTAGGTAGGGATCTGGCAAGACGAGAGGAGGCGGAAGAGCTCCCCGTCCCTATCGCTCATGAACAAATTTACATCCGGTTCCCTCCAGTCAGTCCTCATTCCCTCCATATGGGCAAAAGATATCTGGATTTTCACCCCCTGATTTTGGATGGAAGACCTAAGGGAAGGACCCTACCCGACCTAGCTATAAACACACACCAGGCCCCCTCACCTTGGTGGCGGAGCTTGTAAAAGGCTCGGAACAGAGACAGACTGGCTGCGGAGCCCTGGAAATGACAAAGGATGACGAAGGCATAGAAGATCCAAATCGAGTTCGGAGTCAACTACGCTGTCACTAACCTATGTCTATCTAGCAGATTCATGAAAAAGGGGTGGAAGGAAAGCCGCAGCCTGCACCGGAAGGACTCCTCGTATAGAGCAACCCGACCCGGGAGGACGGAGCTCACTCTGTCTTTGGGTCCTGGTACGGACAGGCGAATAAAGTCGGAGACCCTATACATGACCCTAACGGCCTCTACTTCTTTAGGGGTCATGGTGGAGGCGATCCCCCCCGGCCCTGCCAGATTAAGACCAGTCACTAGAGGGAGTACTGGACACTGGGAGGAAGAAGGAACAGCTCTCATCGGAGAGGTTTGAGCGGGCGGTTGGTTACTCACCACCGGCCGGTCGCGGATGGTGATTCCACCTAACGGTCGGGGCGCTCGGCTGGCTAATGGGATATGGTCCCCCTCAAGAGGAGGGGACGACTCTACCATTGGTCTCTTACCCTCTCTAATGGCCATACGGTCCATGGGTCAAGGATGAAAAGGTGAAAAATGGAAACTGACCTGGAACTTAGTAAGAAGACGAAGGCTGAAGGTCTCGGGTTGCAGAGAGGCTCAAGAAAGAAGAAAGCAGGGGAGGCAATTGCAGTGTAAAGCTCTCCCCTGAACCCATAGAGCGCTTTTTATACCCCAACTTCAAATCGCATCACCCGAGGACTCACCACGCGGCCTACAACCATTTCACCAGGTACCCAACTGCCGGCAATCTCGCCCATGCCCAAGGTGCTCTGCCTCGGTTTGGCCCGAGGAGCGAGATCCCCGGCCAATGATAGTGCATGAAAAGCGGAGAGGCAATAATAGTACCCACCTTTTTCCCATCTTTCGAGAGGCGCCCCCTCGGGGAGCCCGGCACCGACGTTACCTCCCACCAATCGCATGATTACGGAAGATTTTCGAAGCAACACCGCCTCGGGAGAGCGCGCCAGCTCACCCGCCCATCAAAGGTGCCCATAACTAGCTATCATTTTTTGAATTTTTGCGCCCCTTTCACCAAAAGGACAGCGAGCACGTGGCCCTTCGCGCTCAGGAGCGGGGGGGCATCTGATGTGGCTGATAAAGCCATATGGGCAATCATAGCAAAATCAACTACGTGGCATGGACACGTCGGCCCCGGCATCTCCAAGCAAGCCGAGGCTGCCCCATCCTTTTCAGATCGGCCCCGTCAGCCCCGGCATCTCCAAGCGAACCGAGGCAGCCCCGACCTCTTCAAGTCGGCCCCATCGGCCTCGGCATCTCCAAGCGAGCCGAGGCGGCCTCGACCTTTTTAGGTCGACCCCGTTGGCCCCGGCATCTCCAAGCGAGCCGAGGCGGTCCTGACCTTTTCAAGTCGGCCCCGTCGGCCCCAGCATCTCCAAGCGAGCCAAGGCGGCCCTGACTTATTCGAGTCGGCCCCGGCGTCTCCAAGCAAGCCAAGGCGGCCCCGACTTCTTCAAGTCGGCCCTGTCAGCCCCGGTGTCTCCAAGCAAGCCGAGGCGGCCCCGACCTCTTTAGGTTGGCCCCGTCGGCCCCAGCATCTCCAAGCAAGCCGAGGCGGCCCCGACCTCTTCAGGTCGGCCCCGGCGTCTTCAAGCAAGCCGAGGCAGCCCCGACTTCTTCAAGTTGGTCCCGTCGACCCCGGCGTCTCCAAACAAGCTGAGATGGCCCCAACCTCTTCAGGTCGGCCATGTCGGCCCCGGCATCTCCAAGCAAGCCGAGGCAGCCCTGACCTCTTCAGGTCGGCCCCGGCATCTCCAAGCGAGCCGAGGCAGCCCCGACCTCTTCAGTTCGGCCCCGTCGGCCCCGACATCTCCAAGCGAGCCTAGGCGGCCCCGACTTCTTCAAATCGGCCCCATCGGCCCCGGCGTCTCCAAGCAAACCGAGGCAGCCCGATCTCTTTAGGTCGGCCCCATCAGCCCCGGCATCTCCAAGTGAGCCGAGGCAGCCCTGACTTCTTCAAGTCGGCCCCGTCGGCCCCAGCGTCTCCAAGCAAGCCGAGGCGGCCCCGACCTCTTCAGGTTGGCTCCGTTGGCCCCGGCATCTCCAAGCGAGCCGAGGCGGCCCTAACTTCTTCAAGTCGGCCCCATCGGCCCCGGCGTCTCCAAGCAAGCCAAGGTGGCCCCGACCTCTTCAGGTCGGCCCCATCAGCCCCGACATCTCCAAGCGAGCCGAGGCGGCCCCGACCTTTTCAGGTCGGCCCCATCGGCCCCAGCATCTTCAAGCGAGCCGAGGCAGCCCCGACCTTTTCAGGTCGGCCCCATCGGCCCCAGCATCTTCAAGCGAGCCGAGGCAGCCCCGACCTTTTCAGGTCGGCCCTGTCGGCCCCGGCACCTTCAAGATAGCCGAGGTGGCCCTGACCTCTTCGAGTTGGCCCCACGTCTGCCAGGACCATCAACTTTCTGACTCACGCAGCCTGACACAGCCAGGCCCACCTACCGCCTGACCGTGCTGTCGATGGGACCAAGCCCACCTACCAATTGGTTCCGTCGATCGATGGGACCTGGCCCACCAACCGCCAGTTTCTTCCTCTCTGATGGGACAACACCTACCGACCAACCCAAACTCACGTAACTCCCACGTGCTCTGCAGACATCTCTCCCTTACGAAATTTCATGTAACTGATCTCCATGCAAGTTTCAACTGCCTATAAAAGGGTGAGTCCACTGAAGATTCAGGTATGCGAACTTAAGCATCAATTTATTCTCTCACCCGGGAGAAACTCCATCTCTCAGAATCTTCTCTGCCTTAAAGAGCTCTCTCGAGTTCTTCCTCAGCTGTGATCTCGGTTACTGACTTGGGCATCGGAGGGTTTCCACCGGAGCATCCCTCTGGTCTTGGGACTTCTTACAGGTTGTCCAGTTAGGCGAGGATCCACCAGCAAACGAATTATTTTTTCCTGCGCTCAAGACCGATGATCGGACATCAACAGGATTCAATCTCACAGGTTCACTATATTCATCCGTTTAGCATACCTATCTATGCTCGTGGGATTGGGAAACTAAATAAACTCGCGTGTTCCTGAAACCTATATGGTAGAATTGATGGTAAATTTATTACATTACCCCACTATTATATAAAGCTCTATTTTCCTTCTTCCATTTCATCTCAAGAGCAAACCCTCATCTTTCTTTAAACTTTCTATTTGATCATCGTCGGACCTCCATCGCTCACCGCACTTCGCGGTAGCATGCTTGTTGGGAGAGGCTCAATGCCACCATGCTGGCAGTATAACTTAAGGAGAGTTTGATTCTTTTGGAGTTACAATAGATAGCCTTCTTTTTTGTGTACAGTTGATTTTGTTTTTGTTTTTTTTTAAGTAAAGTCGAAAGTTTTTTTGAATTCGTTGTTATTATAATCTGATATGTTTTCTTTAGAAGATATAGTCTTCTTTTTCCTCTTTTCTTTTTTATTCTTGATGGTTGTAAAAGAATTATAGAATTCATTGTGATTTATAATCTGATTTGCTGTTGCCTTTTTGTGCCTTTTGCCTTAATATAGATAGCTAATAAGGAGTTATTTCCTTTTTGATTTATTATTATTTAGAAATCATCATGCTCCTTGTGATGTTGATTGTTGTGTTAGTATTTTTACTTATTATAGAAATTATGTGCCTCATTGGTTTATCGGTCATGCTTTGCATCAAAATTATGTTGTAGATGCTAATAGACGAGCAATTCTTTTTCTTCTTCTTAGCCAAAGTTTTGGTCAAGTTTTGGCTACTGGCAAAGATCAAGTGGTATATTATTTGTTCTTGCTATACATGTTTTAATGTCCAATTGATGGTATATTGATCGGTTGGCACATTCCAGTTTTGATAATTTGAACAAAAAAAAATCCTTATTTGTAGGTTCTTCTTTTATTATTTTTGGTTAACTTTCAACATGGAAAAAAAGTATTTTGAAAAAATTGGAGTCAATCCAATCTAATCCAATTCTACATGCATGTGTTCCAAACACTATCAATTAAATTACATGGGAATCATTCCCACTTTAAATCCTACATTTCAAATACTTTAATCCAATCCAATCCCATGGGTATGAAATACTATTGGTTTAACAATCTCATGCAATGAACCAAACGTGGCCTAAATAGCTGTTGACCAGCAATTATATGAGATAATTGTTAACTAAAAACTAGGCTAACAACTAATTTTGGCAGGTGGGATGTAAGAAATATAAAAGTTAGAAGACGGGATGGATTATTTGATACTTGTGAGCATTTGGAAAATAGAATGAGATTTTATGATATACAAAGCTTATTTAATTTGCAATTCAGAATCGAAATTACTGATTTCAATTCCAAACATTTACTTAAATAAATTAGAGTTTGATTTCGATTTACTTTGAAATCAGAATCATGTACTGGAAGACTTGGAATATAAAACCCTCATCAATATTATAAATCCACTCTAGCAATTAAAAAATAAAAAAAAAGATGGATTATCAAAATAGCCTCTAATTGTAGCCCACCCCTTCTCCCTAAAATCTTTAGTGACACTGTTAATAGAGGTGAGTTGGTCTTTATATTAGTATTTTTAAGTTATTTCTCCAGTGTTACCAAATATGCTTGATATTTCTAGTAAAATATATTTTTCTTTTTTTTATATTGTAACGACCTAGGCCCATGGGCCCATTTCGTTACAAGAAAGTAAGACGGCCAAGCTCCATACCAACTTGGGCCACCACAGCTCAACAAGGGATTCAATTGATGCCTTGTCCTTCTTACTTTGCTATATAAACCACTTAATCAACTCCCAATTATCCGACGTGGGATAATTGATCACAACCACCAGGCAGGCAGGATTCTAGAGGTGGCCCCCACATGTTCAAGAGGTGACTCCAATCCCCCATGGATGTAGCACTTTGTCCACCATGCAGGCAGGATTCTAGAGGTGGCCCCCACAGGTTCTAGAGGTGGCTTCCATCCCCCATGGATGTAGCACTTTATCCTGTGTAGTACTTAGCTCCTGCACTTCCGACTGGTGCGAGGCTCTGATACCATATTATAACGATCCGGGCCCACGGGCCCGTTTCGTTACAAAAAAGCAAGACGGACAAGGTTCACACCAACTTGAGCCACCACAGCCCAAAAAGGGATCCAATTGGTGCTTTGTCCTTCTTACTTTACACATATAAACTACTTAACCAACTCCCAATTATCCGATGTGGGACAATTGAGAGGGGCATCACACATAATTAGTTAGATTTTACATATATTCTTGATAGTTTTTAATGCATTTCCAGCAAACCTACATGAAATCTAGGTTACTCAAGTTTCTAATTCTGCTTCCGAGTGGAGCACCAAACCAAATAGACCCATAATCTAATCCTCTTAATTTTCAACCACTGATGCTTTATAAACTTTCTATTAGACTCTAGAAGTTAATTTACTATGTCATCATGGTCCAATCGTGGATACCTTATAGGCAAAATCATCATGTTGCTATCATATAATAACTAATGTATATTATCATTTCCAAAATATCCAACCCCTAATGTATAAGATATTCTTTAATTAGCTCTTTGGCTGCTTTCCTCCGACCCACCACCAAGGATTGAAATGGAGGTCCTTGCTGTCAACCATCTTCAGCCTGCTACAACACCCCAATCTTTTATTCTTCCTCCTTCAAAGTTGTTATTCCTACATGGCTTCGCCACCAAAGTAGTGGAACCCTAGCATTAGCCAAGAAAAGTACACCACCGGCCTACCCTTGCTCCCAAAGCTTAACCCATGTTCATATTATAGTTGTGAGAATCGAATCGAACCGGCCGGTTATACCGATTGAACCAAGACCCAAAGGCCGAGCTAGTCTGATTCTAACATAAAACCAAATGTGTAAGACATCCAAAATAGCCCGATCAACTCGTTTGGTTCACTCATGAACTGGTTAATCCGTCCGGCTCACCAGTGAACTGATCAACCAAGCCTGAACCAAATGGGGTCACGGGTTTTTCAATGATGTTTCAAATTCTCTGGCCTTCTCTCCTTTCGACTTTCGAATTCCGAGTTGTGACTTCCTTTCCTTCATAATAGTGATGAAATAATGGTTGTGGTTCTAATGGTGGAGGTTGTCGTGATAATGATGGAAATAATGCTTGTAGTAAAAGTAATGATGCTAGTGGCAATGGTGAAGATAAAGGTCAAAATATTGATAGTGAGGAGACTCAAGAGCCTACGATGCATACTAAAGATACACAAATGGGTTTTGAGTTTTGACCCAAATTTTACACCTTTTAACGACTCTTATTTTAATTCTTTAGTGTAGGTAGTAGATTTCAAGCGTATTTTGACTTTTATATTTAGATTTTAAAAGATTGTTATACATATCACTTTTAAATTATTAGTTTAATGTATTTGTATGATTATAATTTAAAGTTTTCTATGGATTTAGATGTTAAAATTTATTATCATGTTGACCTTAGTTTTTTATTAAAAATAAATTTTTATTAATATAAATATATTTTATATCAAAATAATTGAACCGATGGTTCAATTGATGACCCGACGGTTGAACTAGTAATCCGGTGACCCGAGCCCTTGGCCGGGTCGATGTTTGGATTGGATATGACAACTATGGTTCATATTATAAGGCTAGAAGTGGGCCCAAACTAGCCTAAGGCCTGTCGGGCCATGCTAGCATTAGATTAGATCATGAACTAAGTCTCTCTCTCTCTATATATATATATATGAGCCAAGCTTGGGTTCAAAACTGAGATCCATATTAATTTTAAATTAGGCTCGGGTAGAACATTGGTCCAGCCTAAGCTCGGATCCAAGCCTGAATTATGCTCGATTAATGAGCCCAAATTAGTCCCAAAAGATCCACCTTCTCCCTTTCTCTCCAATCTCCACTTGCCTCTACCTTTTTTTGATTCATCCCTAGCTTTGGCAATTGCTCTATTTTCTCTAGACCCTTGTTGATGATGCGGTGCAAGCCCTTGAACCCTTCGTTGTTGCTGTCCACTTTGCTCTCCTTTTTGACACCTCTCTTTATGTTGTCGTCTCCCTTCCAAAGTTGTCAATTTTATTTCGAATTATATTTCGGTTTAGCTTATGAAACGAAATATTTCGGTATGAGACCATTTCCGTACTTCATTTCAGAATATATATATTGATGAGGGATAAAATCACCATTGCATTAATGACCGCCCACATCAACAATTGGGTCAGGTCCAATCCCAACATCCTACCAGCCAGCTGGCGTAACAGCCAAGCGACGAAACCGAATCACCTTTGATAAAGTCGGGCCGCCCTGACAACTCGAACCACTCTCATACCTCGGCAATCTTAGCCGACCATACCTCGGCAACCCGAGCCAAGCCATTCTATACCTCGACAATCTGAGCCGATCGTACCTCAGCAATCCAAGTCGAGCCATTCTATACCTCGGCAATCTGAGCTGACCATGCCTCGGCAACCCGAGCCAAGCCATTCTATACCTCGGTAATCCGAGCTATCCTCATACCTCGGCAACCCAAGCCGAGCCATTATATGCCTCGGAAAACCAGGTTATTCCTCGCTCTGGCCGGACCAAGGCATTTGAAATACCTCTGCGGAATCCGGCGCGGGAGAGTTCGAATTCACTATAACTAAATAAGATTCCAAGCAGGGAATCATACCCAGAAGTGGCCTAGGACCCACAAGAGTGGCATGGAGTCTACATTATCACTGAATCTCAAGGCATCAACCAGCTCTCCTAGCCATCGATCCTTTAACAGAAAAGATACAGATCCTACTGACCTCATAATAAACTTGATTCGAATATGTTCTGAATTCTAATGGCTTTCAGACCTCTCCTCGCGACACGCCCAAGGAACCATGTGATCCCCTATAAATGTCACGGTCCTCTAATCTCTTAGATACACAATTACTCATACTCACACTCATTCACTGGCTCAGATATTCCATTGAAACTCCCCCTGAGCTCAGAGCTCTGGAGAGAACACCCGCCTAAAGGGGACTCTTCTGTGAGAGTCTTTTCCTCACATCTGCTTGCTATGAATCTCCACTGACTTGGGCATTGGAGGGTCCTCCACAGAGGGCAACTCCTACAGCACCCTCTGCGTGTGGACTGTCTTGCAGGTTCTGCCCGAAGCTACGAGATTGGTATCTGAATCAGGAGCCAAAAGCACACTCGAGCCAAGAATGGATTTCCGCGGCAACAGATTGGCTCTAGAGGAAGGGCCTCAATCTCATAAACTTGTGATCCAGGAGACATGACTCAAAAAACAAGAAGAAGCATCCTCTAATGGCCAATCGGAAAAGAGCTACATCTGAAGCTAAAGATCAGGTCGCCTCTCAAAGGCCTGATCCGATTAGCGGTGCGGTACCTCCGTCGCCACCGCCAGCTGAAACCCCTTCGCCACCGACAACGGTGGTAACGTTGGACTAGTTCGCCACTTTGGTCCAGCAAGTTCAGGCATTGACCCAGTTGGTCTAGGGGCTCCAGGTGACTCCTAGCCCTACCGTCCCTGCTCCTCAGCTTCATGAAGAGGCCGCTGCCCCTGCTGCCAGCAATCTCTTCCTCTAATCCGCCGGAAGCAGCGGATTATCATCACCAGCCTGCAAAGGTAAAACCAGCGCCGCAGCGAGTTGGAGGGAAGAGCCCGCTCAGATCTAGGCGTGTTCGTTCCCCTTCTCCGGTGTCTTCCCAGAACTCGACGCCGCTGCCGCCTTCCCATCGCCCGATCCCTCCTACCACTCTAGATGAGGGGATCAGGCAGCAGATGCAGGAGATGCGGCAAGAATGGCATTGGGAGTTAGACGCTGCCAGGCAAGCCCCTCCGTCTCAACCAAAAGAGGAGAAGGACATCCCCTTCTCCGAGAGGATCATGAGGGAAGTGATTCCCCTCATGTTAAGCTCCCTACCATCGAGCCGTACCATGGATTCACCGATCCCGATGACCATCTCAGCGGCTTCAGATCTATCATGATGTTCCACGGAGCGTTAGATGCGATCCTATGTCGAGCCTTCCCCTCCACCCTAAGGGGATCTGCCCGAACCTGGTTCAACAGCTTGAAGCCAGGTTCCATTGATTCTTTTGACGAGCTGAGCTATTTGCTTATCAGCCAGTTCATCATAGCTGTCGCCAGTGACGGAGATCCGATTCCCTCTCCAAGGTTAAGCAGAGAGAGGAAGAATCGCTGAAGAATTACCTCGGCCGCTTCAACACGGCCCTCTTAGAAGTCGACCATCTCAACCACGAGGTGGCCATATCTGCCCTGGCCAGAGGAGTGTCCAAGGAGGGAGACTTCTACCTGACTCTAGTGGTTAATTACCTAAAGAACCTTTCGGACATGATGTCCTTAGCGGACAAGTATGCCAGGTTGAAGAATCGAGGAGATCAGCTCGGGCCGAGCAGCTGAAGAAGAAGGAGGCAAAGGGCACGGACAAGCAACAGGCCCACCACCGCGCTAGCCCGTCTCGCCACCACAGAGCTCCTCCACCGCCGCCTCGAGACCGAACTCGAAGTTCGGCTCGAAGGTTCGACCGTTACAGTCCCCTTACCGCACCAAGAGTGCAGATCCTGATGGAGATCAAGCGGCAAATTCCTCGGCCTCCCCCTCTCCGAGGCAATGCGACTTAGAGGGACCCTACCAAGTACTGCCACTTTCATCGGGACTACGGGCATGATACTGAAGACTACTGGTAGCTCAAGAATGAGATTGAGTGATTGATCTGGCAGGGAAGAATGGACCGGTTCAGCGGTCCCCCTAAGCCGAACAATGAGGAGAATCGCCAACCTGAGCCTCGCCAACTTCCTCCACCAAATCCCCCGATCGTCGGTAATGTCAATGTGATAGTGGCAGCCGATCCCCATCTTCTTGGTCAAGCGAGGAAAACTTGCCAAAGAAAGCTCGAGTTGATGAGCTCACTTTCTCTGATGAAGACCTTCGGGAGGTATAGTACCCCCATGATGATGCCTTGGTTGTATCTTTGAACATGAACAATTATGATGCACACCGTATTTTGATTGATAGTGGAAGCTTGTTAATGTTTTGTATTTCGATGCTTTTGTGAGATTAAAATTCTGGGTAGAAAGCCTTCGACCGATGGAATTCACCCTAGTGGGCTTCACAGGTGACTCCATAATCCCTGAAGGAGTCATCACTCTGTCAGTCCGTCGGCACTGGCCCCGCGTGGCTACCGTGCTCATGGATTTTCTCGTGACCAAGCTCAGGTCTCCTTATAATGCCATCCTCGGCAGATCGAGGCAAATATCTCTCAAAGCCATCATTTTCATTCCCCATCTCGCCATGAAGTTTCTCATCAAATGGGGAGTGGGGGTTGTTCAAGGAAGTCAGATAATAGCTCAGCATTGCTTTGTCGTCGACCTTTAGTCCAAAAAGCCTGAGGTGGATGGGCTGGATACTTGGGAAGATCTCGCCGAGCAACGAGGAGAGCCAGCCGAAGAACTGGAGGAGGTACTACTTGACGAGGCTCGGCTCGACCAAACCATAAAGATTGGGTCATAGCTGGAAAGAAAGCTTCGGCAAGATTTAATTGAATTCCTTCAGAGGAATGCTGACGTCTTCGCCTAGTTTGCATCGAATATGCCCAGAATCAGCCCAGATGTCTTGGTACACACCTCAGCGTGGATGAGACATTCAGGCCCATTAAGCAGAGCTTTGCCCCTGAGTGCCAAAAAGCCATCGAAGAAGAGGTGGATAAGCTCATCAAAGCTAAATTCATCCGGAAAGTCAATTACCCCGACTGGCTAGCGAATGTGGTCATGGTGAAAAAGTCGAATGGCAAATGGAGGATCTGCATTGACTTCACTGACCTCAACAAGGTCTGCTCAAAAGATAGCTTCCCTCCTCCGTGGATCGACCAGCTTGTGGATTCAACTTCAGGCCATCAAATGCTAACTTTTATGGATGCCTATTCGGGCTACAACCAGATCCGAATGGCGTCGAAGATGAGGAGAAAACCTTCATCACCGACCAAGGTATATATTGCTATCGAGTTATGCCCTTTGGTTTGAAAAATGCAGGTGCCACCTACCAAAGGCTGGTCAACAAAGTTTTAAGGAGCAAATCAGTCGAAACATGAGGTGTATGTTGATGATATGCTGGTAAAAAGCAAGAGGCATCCCAGCACATCAAGGATCTCGCAAAGAGCTTCGCTACACTTCAAAAGTATCAGATGAAGCTTAACCCCACCAAATGCGCCTTCGGGGTCAACTCCGAAAAATTTCTCGACTTCATGGTCTCTTAGCAAACATCGAGGCAAACCCTCAGAAGATCCAAGCCCTGCAACAAATGGCCCCACCTGGGTCAGTCAAGGACATGCAACGCCTCACTAGGAGAGTAGCGGCCCTCAGCCGCTTCATTGCTGATCGGCCGAGAAATGCCTTCCCTTCTTCAAAGTGCTTCGGTCGACCAAAAACTTTCAGTAGACCCCAGATTGACGGAAGTCCTTTGAAGACCTCAAGAAATACCTCAGCTCACCACCTCTCCTCAGCAGCCCGAAGCCAGGGAAAGTGCTAAATCTATACCTGGCACTCTTTGAAGACGTTGTTGGCTCGGTGCTAATTAGAGAGGAGAACAAAGTTCAAAGACCTATTTATTATGTCAGCAAATTGCTCAAGGATGCTGAAACAAGGTATACTCGAGTCGAGAAGATGGTCCAAGCCCTGGTGACATCGGTTCGAAAGCTGCGGCCATACTTCAAGGCGCACACCATCGTCGTTCTGACCGACCAACCCTCAAGGCAATTATCCATCGTTCGAAGCATCGGGAAGAATGACCAAATGGACTGTCGAGCTGAGCGAGCATGACATTCAGTATCAGCCTCGTCCATCCATTAAAGCCTAGGTTCTAGCGGATTCCTCTTCGAGTGCACCATACCCGAAGATAACTCTATTTCAGATACCCCCGGACAACCAAAGCCCAGCGCCCCATGGTTGCTTCACACTGATGGATCCTCCAGTGGGCGGTTCTGGCGCCAGCCTAGTCCTCACCAGTCCGAAAGGCGCAACTTTCAAATATAGCATCCGCTTCTCCTTTCGGCTTCAAACAATGAAGCAGAGTATGAAGCCTGCTGCTGGACTCCAAATTTGCCCACGAACTTAAGGTCAAAAAACTAATTGCCTACACCGACTCCCAGTTGGTGGCTGGCCAGGTGCAGGGAGAATTCGAGGCTCGAGAACCAAGTATAATTTGGTATCTCCAAAAGGTGCATGATCTATCCTCCTGTCTTGGCAAATTTAAAATTATCCAGAGTCAATGGATCTCAAGCAAAAATTTCACTTGGAGGTCCTGGAGAAGCCCAGCATCGCCGACGCTGATCAGATGATGCATATTGACACCGAACCATCCTGGATGGACCCCCTGCATAAGTACCTCAAAGAAGGGTTGCTGCCCATTGATAGAAAGGAAGCAAGGAAGTTGAAAATGCAATCATCTCATTATGTTCTGATTGATGACCGGCTGTACAAGCGGTCCTTCTCAATGCTACAACTTAAATGCCTCCAACCAACAAAGGCCGACTATGCTCTTCGGGAGGTCCAGAAGGCATCTGTGGCAATCACCTCGGCGGTCGGGCCCTATGCCACAAAGTGTTGCGTCAAGGGTATTATTGGCCGACGATGCAAAAAGATGTCGACGACCTCGTTCGAACCTGTGATTCATGCCAGAGGCATTCAAATGTTCAGAGGCTCCCCTCGATGCACTTGACTTCCATATCATCCCCCTGGCCCTTCGCCAAGTGGGGGATGAATATTCTTGGCCCTTTCCCCCTCGCAACGGGGCAAAGAAAGTTCTTATATGTTGCAATTGATTATTTTACTAAGTGGGTTGAAGCCGAAGTAGTCGCCCAGATAACCGAAGCCCGTGCTAAAGACTTCGTATGGAAGTCCATCATCTGCCGCTTCGGTCTTCCCCACACTATCATCACCGACAACGGGAAGCAGTTCGATAACCCTAAGTTTAAGAGTTCTACGAGGATCATGGCATTCTCCATCGTCTGACATCGGTCGGACATCCTCAAGCTAATGAAGAAGCCGAGGTAACCAACCGAACTCTCCTGCAGGGAATCAAAGCTCGGCTCAATCGGGCACAAGGCCGATGGGCCGAGGAACTCCACCATGTGTTGTGGGCATATCGAACTATTGAAAGAGTACCCATAGGGCAAACCCCATTCAAGATGGCTTTTGGTACAGAAGCCATAATCCCTGTGGAAGTCGGACTCCCCTCCCCTTATGTGGAAGGCTATTCAGAAGAATTCAACGATGAGTAGCTCCAACTAATCTTGACTTGATAGAAGAAGTCAGGGAGAAGCCCGAATCCAGATGGCCGCCTACAAATAAAGAGTAGCTCGTTATCACTCACCAGAGTCCGAGGAAAGTTTTTCCTCCCTGGCGATCTGGTGCTTCGGAAGGCATCCATCTCGAAACCACTAGAGCAAGGAAATTATCCCCGAATTGGGAAGGTCCCTACCAAGTGACGGAAGTAATCAGACCCGGCACCTACAAGCTCCAAGAGTTGGATGGAAAACCTATTCCTCAAATATGGAACTTAGATAATCTCCGTGCATATCATCTACGCTCTTACTAAACTCATTTTATTCATTGAACTAAATTTAATTCTTAAAGACTCGCAAAATTCTTATAACTCTCCTTGAAAGCTGCAATGAGAAGTAGGTTTATAAATCCTCGGCCGGGCCGAGCGATCTCCATACCTTGGCCGCGCCAAATAAAATATATTTGACAAACCTCGGTCGGGTCGAGAGAGCTTCGTACCTTGGCATCACCAAGTAAAATATAATCTTGAAGCCTCGGCCAAGCCGAGTGACGGTCTCTGTACCTGGCAGCGTCAAGCAAAATATAATCTTAAATCCTCGGCCGAGCCGAGCGATCTCCATACCTTGGCCGCACCAAGTAAAATATATTTGACAAACCTCGGCCAGGCCGAGAAAGCTTCGTACCTTGGCAGCGCCAAGTAAAATATAATCTTGAAGCCTCAGCCAAGCCGAGTGACAGTCTCCGTACCTTGGTAGCACCAAGTAAAATATAATCTTAAATCCTCGATCAGGCCGAGCGATCTCCGTACCTTGGTCGTGCCAAGTAAAATATATTTGACAAACCTCGGTCGGACCGAGAGAGCTTCATACCATGGCAGCACCAAGTAAAATATAATCTTGAAGCCTTGGCCAAACCGAGTGATGGTCTTCGTGCAGCGTCAAGTAAAATATAATCTTAAATCCTCGACCGAGCCGAGCGATCTCCGTATGTTGGTCCAGATAGCAACCCAAGAGGGGCGGTGAATTGGGTTTTTCAAAAATTTAAACTCTTTTGAAAGATGACCCCCAGCGGAAATAAAAACTTAGAATCACAAGTTTAAAACTAAGCAACTATAAATAGAGAGTTGAAGATAAAGAGACAATCACGGCAAACACAAGAGATTTTATAGTGGTTCGGTGTACCTACACCTACGTCCACTCCCAAGTACCTCTTGGGTCCACACTATAATCAAACTGATTACAGCAGAGTTTTTGCAAGCTCACAACTCGAACTTGTTATTTTCCCGGGTGCACAATGAACCCAGCTGGTTTTCAAGGCTCACCAGCACAAAACCTTTCACCACAAGCTAATGCTTGCCCAAGGCTAACAACCTCAACTGAATCAATCACCAGATTGACCCAGTAAACAGTATTTGTTTTACAAGAAAAAAAAATAGCTCCTTTAATGAGCAAATATACAATAATGAAACAATAATTAGAGATTAGGAACCAAAGCCTGATTCGCAGATCTTGGTGGCTTCTTCCTTCTCTTCCTTTGAATGGATCTTCCTTTGAATGGATCTTCCTTGAAGATGCTTTTGAGACGCAGAAGATCAGAAAAACTAGGGCTTCTTCCTTTTCTTGAGATTTCTTCTAAATAGAACAGCAAAGGCTTGGAATCTCTCTCTCTTCTTTTGGGGAATGAGTATGATCTTTCCTTACAAGTTTTCCCTCTTTTCTTTTCTGATAGATCTCAAAGATTTTCTCTATTCTTTTCTTTTTGCCTCTCTCTTTTCTCTTTTGGGATGCAATCAACCCTCTTTTATAGATCCGATTAATCCACAAATAGTGTGAAACTATCCGTTAGAAGCAAGTGTAAAAGGATTAGATCCATAAATAACAATAGCCGTTGGATTAAAATAGATAAAGATAAAGTTTAGAGTCGTTCTGACAGTTCTGGAGCCGTGTCTGACATTCTGGAGTCGGCTCTAACTTTTCTGGAGTCGGCTCTAACTCGAAATTATTTAATCCGCTCGATCTGGAGTCGTCTCTGACTTTTCTGGGGTCGACACAAAATTCTTCTGGAGTCGACTCTAACAGTCCGGGAGTCGACTCTAAGTCGTGGCCTGAAAATCCATCGTTCTGTTATTTCTGATAGAGTCGGCTCCCACAGTCCCGGAGTCGACTCTAAGTCTGTGCCATTTTCCGGAGTCGGCTCTGTGATTCCATGTGTCGACTCTAATGTCTGCAATCTTACCTTGACATTAGATTCAAACCAGAACTTGATTTGACTCTTGATTTTGATCATCAAATAGACTTATAATCTGAAAAACTTAATCAAAATCATTAGTAACATCAAATGTTATACTCAAATAGTTTTGTTAATCATCAAAATCCTCAATTGGGTCAACAATCTCCCCCTTTTTGATGATGACAAAAACTTTGAGTATATGCATTAAAAATTCATTTGAATTGAGAATTATAGACATTGTTAAAGCTTAGAGACTTCCTAATAGAGAATTTGATGCCAATATTCAAAATGAATAAAAATAAACAAAACTTGACATCAATCAAAATGATTTAACTTTTATATGGAGAAATTTATTAAACTCCCCTGCATTGAATAGCTCCCCCTATGTAGATAAACTGAGTTCTTTCTCAAAATTGTTCTTCATTTTCTTTCTCTCCCTCTCTTTCTTATATGCATATACTTATCTCTCCCCCTTTTTTGTTATCAACAATAAGGTGAGTTTAAGAGCAATAAAGAATTTATTAGAGCGAGAATGTTGGTTCGAATAGTCATAAAGATAGGAAACTTATTCAATGACATTCAATCAAAGATAAATTTGAAATAAAAGTGTAATATGCATTCAAACATTTGTATTCCAAAGCAAGATTCATTACATATTTTAAAATGACAGATTTAAGTATGTAAATCCTAGATACATGCTAAGAAAGCAAGAAAGTAAGAAATCCTAAGATACAACCTAGGATAGGATATCAAAATCAAATATGCTTATACACAATTTTCTTTAAGTGTCCAATCATTTCCATAACATCATCTTTTGGGTCTTCTTAAAACTTTCAAGACAAGCTTCAATTTGAGAGACGGCGAGGTCAATATCTTTCTTCAGTTGACTGGTAGCATGAAGATAAGTTCCAGAACCGTCTGCAATGCCTTCCATCCTTTCAAAAATTTTATGAAGATCAGTGCTAAAGGATTCGACGGAATTGCTAATTGAAAAAGAAATCATGTCAAGTCTTGAATTAATCTCATCCTTTAATTGATTGAACTCCTCTCTTAATTTACACATATCATTTGTTCTTGACTGTCATACTCAGCCAGTAAAGCTCTGAGCTGACCTATTTGCTCCTCAGAAAATCTTCAGATGCCAATGCTGATTGATGTGGAAGTTGAGAGCTAGGTCCAGCTCTGAGGGTCCAGCAGATTGTCCAGCAGAAGAAGGTCCAGCAGATGGTTCAGGAATGTCTTCTCTGACTTCCTCAAATCTAACTTCTTCAGCTCTGGCCTCATGTCCCTTTTTATCCAGTTTTCATTTTCTTTTCTAAAGCCCATTCGTGAATTGTAGAGACACTATAGTAATCTGTATGTCTTAATTTTCTTAGTGGCTCATTGTCCATTATAAGTACACCTTGGCTTCTGAATACCAATGTCAAAACCATACCATATGGCAATGTAGATCTCTTCTTAGTAGCTGCCTCCGCCATATATCCTATCATCATTCCAGCAAGATTTACAGGTCTACCAGTGAGAATGCAGTCCATCAATAAGATGTCTCGCTCCGAGACATATTCAAACCTTCCGATTTTAGGAAATAAATTCTTCCACAGATATTGTGAAGTAATCTGAGTTCCAAATTAAGTTGATTTGCCAAGATTTTCTCAAACTCAGAAACTTCTCTCCCTAACATCCTTGATAGTGCACCTCCTCTATCTTCATGAAGATATTCAACAAGGCCAACGGTAGGCATTTCCAATAGATTACCAAGGGATTCGGCTGTGATAATTACTTTTGTTCCTCTTACAACACTCACTAAGCCTCCCTCTCCTCTACATAAATCATTATAAAACTCTCACTAGGGCAGGGTAAGTAGGGATATCCAAAGAGCAAACCTTCTCCATCCCATTTCTTTCAACAACCGCCCAATAGCAAAGCCCTCCGAAATAAAAAAGTTAAAATCAACTTTTTTCCATAGTAATGGCCTTACCAGCTAATTGGTCGACTCGAGGAGAAGATGGTGAGGGTGGAGAGTCATCTTGAGTGGCAGATGAAGAAGATGACGAAGGTTGCCTCCGATTTGAATGGTGCTTCGTCGGAACAGTCGAACCACCAATGATAGCACGCTTTTGGGAGCCATGGGATTCGATTGGAATGAGTAATCAAGGGTTTTGAGGGATTTGGAGGGTTTGGAATCGGTTTGGAACAGCTTGGAAAAGGTTTAGGAGACGATAGGAATCGTTTGGGGTCGACTCCACCCTTTTTATTTTGACCTAGTTCCACTTAGAGTCGACTCCCGAAAACGAGGTGTCGGCTCCGAACCAGAGAATCTGTCAGCGCCCGAATTAGAGTCGGCTCTACAGAAGCCAGAGTCGGCTCTAATTGCCCAGACAGAACATCAAAATAAGAAGGTGTCGACTCCACAAACTGTAGGTGTCGACTCCACAATAGTTTCAGAAAAAAAATCAAATTTCAAGGATCTGAAACTGATCAAATTAATCATCAAACTCTAGATAAGTGTTCCTTAATAATTGGGGAAACAATGAATCAAATTTCTAGATAGATTTCCTTATTGACAAAGGGGATTTTTCAAGAAATTATTGAAGTCTAGATAGTTGTTGTCCTTAAGAGTTTCAGAAAATTATTCTAAAGGATCACAAACTCCTAATTCTCCTCTAAGATAGCAAAATCTCTCTCACTCAAAGGTTTGGTAAAATATCAGCTAATTGATCATTAGTATTAACATATTCAAGACAAACATCTTTGTTAGTTACATGTTCTCTAATAAAGTGATGTCTAATTTCAATGTGTTTAGTTCTTGAATGTTGAATTGGATTTTTAGTTAGATTGATAGCACTAGTATTATCACATTTAATAGGTATTTTATCAAGTGTGATACCATAATCTTCAAGTTGTCGCTTAATCCAAAGGATTTGAGCACAGCAACTTCCAACATACTCTGCCTCAGCAGTGGATAATGCAACCGAATTTTGCTTCTTGCTAAACCAAGAGATTAAGTTACTTCCTAAAAGTTGGCATGCCCCACTTGTACTCTTTCTATCTAATTTACAACCAGCATAGTCAGAATCAGAATAAGCAATCAATTTTAAGGTTGAGTCTCTAGAATACCATAATCCTACATTTTTAGTTCCATTTAAGTATCTAAAGATTCTTTTAACAGCAAGTAAATGTGATTCCTTAGGATTAGATTGATATCTTGCACATAAGCAGACAGAAAACATGATATCTGGCCTACTTGCAGTTAGGTAAAGAAGTGATCCAATCATACCTCTGTAATGCTTCTGATCTACTTTCTTACCTACTTCATCCTTGTCCAGCTTGCATGAGGGACTCATTGGCGTACCAAGGGTTTAGCAGATTCCATACCAAATTTCTTGAGTATTTCCTTTGTATACTTTGTTTGGTTAATGAAAATTCCCGCTTTCTCTTGTTTGATTTGAAGTCCAAGGAAGAAGTTTAGTTCTCCCATCATGCTCATCTCGAATTCTCCCTGCATTAGCTTAGCAAATTCTTGACAAAGGAGATTGTTAGTAGCACCAAATATAATGTCATCAACATAAATTTGAACGATTAATAAATCTTTCCTTTTCTTTTCAAAAATAAGGTTTTATCAACATTTCCTCTTAGAAAAGTCATTTTCAATTAAAAATTTACTTAATCTATCATACCAAGCTCTAGGTGCTTGCTTTAAACCATAAAGTGCTTTGTGTAGTTTGAAGACGTGGTTTGAAAATTCATGATCTTCAAAACCAGGAGGTTGTTCAACATAACTTCCTCATTTATAAAACCATTTAGAAATGCACTTTTAACATCCATTTGAAATAAGTTAAATTCATATGACATGCAAATGCAAGTAGTAGCCTAATGGCTTCTAATCTAGCAACAGGTGCAAAAGTTTCATCAAAATCTATACCTTCTTCTTGATTATATCCTTTTGCAACTAGTCTAGCTTTGTTTCTAATTACTATGCCATTTTCATCTAATTTATTTCTAAATACCCATTTAGATCCTATTATAGGGTGATTTTTAGGTCTTTCAACTAGGGTCCAGACTTGATTTCTAGTGAATTGGTTTAACTCTTCCTGCATTGCTAACATCCAATAACTATCTTTCTCGGCTTCCTCTATAGTCTTAGGTTCTATAAGATACAAATGCAAGATGATTATTGATATCTCTCATTGATGATCTAGTCCTTACACCTTGAGATGGATCACCTATGATTAGGTCCTTAGGATGACCATAAGCATATCTCCAATCTCTAGATAGATCTTTATCATTTTGAACAGTATCAATACCATCATCCTTAGGTGAGTCATCATCCTTAACTTCAGGTTCTTGATCTGAAGATACATTTAATTTTTTCAATATCTCTTTCAATCAAAGATGTATCTTCCTCATCATCAATTTTATCTGAACTTGATGCTAAAGACTCATCAAACACTATATGAATGGATTCTTCTACAACTAAGCTTTCTTATTAAATACTCTATATGCTTTGCTAGATGTAGAATATCCTAGGAAGATACCTTCATCAGACTTTGCATCAAACTTCCCAAGATTATCCTTACCATTGTTATGAATAAAACATTTACAACCAAATGCATGAAAATAACTTAAATTTGGTTTCCTATTGATCCAAAGTTCATAGGGAGTTTTCTTAAGGATAGGTCTAATTAGGGCTCTATTTAGAATGTAACATGCTGTGTTTATAGCTTCCGCCCAAAAATATTTTGGAAGTTGGCTTTCACATAGCATGGTACGGGCCATGTCTTCTAAAGTCCTATTCTTCCTTTCTACAACTCCATTTTGTTGCGGTGTTCTAGGTGCAGAGAAGTTATGATGTATGCCTTTTTCAAAATAGAATTTTTCAAATAAGTGATTTTCAAATTCAGTTCCATGATCACTTCTAATAGACACTATGGTAGTGTTTTTCTCATTAGTGACTTTCTTAACAAATTTCATGAATATTGAGAAAGTCTCATCTTTGTGAGCCAAAAATATTACCCAAGTGAATCTAGAGTAATCATCTACTATCACTAGACCATATTTCTTTCCTCCTAGACTTGTGGTTCTAGTAGGTCCAAAAAGGTCCATGTGTAGTAGCTCTAGTGGCCTAGTAGTTGAAACAACATTCTTAGATTTGAAAGAAGTTCTTGTTGTTTTCCAAATTGACATGCATCACATATTCGATTATTTTCAAAATTTAAGCTAGGAATACCTTTAACTAAATCCATTTTCAATAATTTAGAAATTAGGTGTGTGCTTGCATGACCTAATCTACGATGCCATAGCCAACCAATCTCATTCATCTTAGCATTATTAGCAACTAAGCAATGATTACTTGGAGATAAATTACTCAAATCAATTAAGTACACATTGCCATAGCGTTTACCAATAAAAATAATGCTGTTATCAATGGGATTAGTAACAGTGCAAACAGAAGCTTCAAAGGAAACCTTGAAACCTTTGTCACACAGTTGGCTAATACTTATTAGATTATGTTTAAGTCCATCAACATATAAAACATTATCAATATGAGTAGATGGAGTAATTTGAATCTTACCAATACCCATGATATGGCCTTGACCATTATCACCAAAGTAACTACTCCACCTCTTTTTGATTCAAGGGTGATGAATTGATCTTTGTCACCCGTCATGTGTCTTGAGCAACCACTGTCCAAGTACCATTTTCTTTTCAGTCTGATGGCTGCAAGACACTCCTGCAAAACATTTATGTCTTAATTTTAGGTACCCAAGCCTTCTTGGGTCCTTCATGGTTAGATGCATTAAATATTGTTCCTTTGGGAACCCAAATCATCTTTTTCTTTTTATGTGGAGATTTACACATATGATTTATGTCCTTTGTTTCCACATTTAAAACAAGTAATGTTTAATGATTTTTTAGCATGTACAAAAATATTCTTCAAAGATTTTTGCTTTTTAAGTGGATTATATCCTAATCCAGCTTTATCAAAAATAGCCTTTTGATTTTCCAAAATCATATTAAGTTTGATAGAGCTTAGAGTAAATTTATCAACTATAGGCTTAAGTCTATCAACTTCATTTTTCAAACTTTCTTTTTCTTTTATCAAAAGTTCTTTATCAACAACATGCTTTTCATTTTCTAATGATAGTTTTTGTATTTGAGTTTTCAAATCTTTGTTCTTTGAACTTAGGTTCGCAAAATCATCCATTAGTTCATAAAAAGCACTATGTAATTCATCAAAAGTGAAGTCATCAAGAAAACTCGGACTTACCTCATCGTTGTCCGCCATGAAGCATAGATTGGCCATTTCACTCTTTTCTTCTTCTTCGAACTTGTGCTTTCTGAATCGCTCCATGTGGCCATCATTGCCTTCTTTTTGAATTTCCGGATGCCTTTCTTTAGTTGAGGGCATTCAAATTTAAAGTGACCCGGCTTCTTGCATTCAAAGCAAATAACTTCCTTTTCTTTGCCCTTGTCCTCATCTTTTCTTGCAAAGGGCTTTTTCTTTTCAAACTTCTTCTTCTTCATGAATCTTTTAAATTTTCTTGTGATGAGTGCCATATCCTCATCATCACTTTCATCTTCGGATTCATGAGGCTCTTCCATATATTCAGAAATCTTAAGAGCCATAGTTCTCTTCTTCTTTGACTCATCATCATCAACATGTTGCTTGATTTGAAGCTCATGAGTCATCAAGGATCCCAACAGTTCTTCTAGGGGTAGTGTACTTAGATCCTTTGCCTCTTGTATTGCCGTCACCTTAGCTTCCCAAGTCCTAGGCAAGGAACGCAAGACCTTTCTCACAAGATCAGAATTATCATAAGATTTACCAAGACTTTTTAAATCATTAACTATATCAGTAAATCTTGTAAACATATCAGCAATAGATTCACATGCATCCATTTTAAACAATTCATATTTATGAACTAGCATGTTAATCTTTGATTCCTTGACTTGATTTGTTCCCTCATGGGTAACCTCAAGTCTATCCCAGATTTCCTTAGCAGAAATGCAAATAGATATGCGATTGAATTCATTTGCATTTAATGAGCAGTATAAGACATTCATTGCTTTGGCATTGAGTTGTGCCAATTTTCTATCATGTTCATCCCATTCCGTTTCCGGTTTAGGAATCTCCATGCCATTAACTCTAGCAGTGGATGTGTGTGGTCCATTGACTATAATACTCTATAGATCATAGTCAAGTGCTTGAATGAATATTTTATTCTAGCCTTCCAATAACCATAGTTAGAACCATTAAATAAGGGTGGTCTATTAGTAGATTGGTCTTCGGAAAAAGATGAACCAGCTTGAGTTGCCATGTGGATATTTGACTCTTGATCGTTGGATCAAATCAAATGAGCACTAGCTCTGATACCAATTGTTGGTCCAGATAGCAACCCAAGAGGGGGGTGAATTGGGTTTTTCAAAAATTTAAACTCTTTTGAAAGATGACCCCCAGCGAAAATAAAAACTTAGAATCACAAGTTTAAAACTAAGCAACTATAAATAGAGAGTTGAAGATAAAGAGACAATCATGGCAAACACAAGAGATTTTATAGTGGTTCGGTGTACCTACACCTACGTCCACTCCCAAGTACCTCTTGGGTCCACACTATAATCAAACTGATTACAGCAGAGTTGTTTTGCAAGCTCACAACTCAAACTTATTGTTTTTTCGGGTGCACAACGAACCCAGCTGGTTTTCAAGGCTCACCAGCACAAAACCTTTCACTACAAGCTAATGCTTGCCCAAGGCTAACAGCCTCAACTGAATCAATCACCAGATTGACCCAGTAAACAGTATTTGTTTTTACAAAAAAAAAAACAGCTCCTTTAATGAGCAAATATACAATAATGAAATAATAATTAGAGATTAGGAACCAAAGCCTGATTCGCAGATCTTGGTGGCTTCTTCCTTCTCTTCCTTTGAATGGATCTTCCTTTGAATGGATCTTCCTTGAAGATGCTCTTGAGACGCAGAAGATCAGAAAAACTAGGGCTTCTTCCTTTTCTTGAGATTTCTTCTAAATAGAACAGCAAAGGCTTGGAATCTCTCTCTTCTTTTGGGGAATGAGTATGATCTTTCCTTACAAGTTTTCCCTCTTTTCTTTTCTGATAGATCTCAAAGATTTTCTCTATTCTTTTCTTTTTGCCTCTCTCTTGTTCTTCTTTGGGATGCAATCAACCCTCTTCATAGATCCGATTAATCCACAAATAGTGTGAAACTATCCGTTAGAAGCAAGTGTAAAAAGGATTAGATCCATAAATAACAATAGCCGTTGGGATTAAAATAGATAAAGATAAAGTTTAGAGTCGTTCTGACAGTTCTGGAGCCGTGTCTGACATTCTGGAGTCGGCTCTAACTTTTCTGGAGTCAACTCTAACTTGAAATTATTTAATCCGCTCGATCTGGAGTCGTCTCTGACTTTTCTGGGGTCGACACAAAATTCTTCTGGAGTCGACTCTAACAGTCCGGGAGTTGACTCTAAGTCGTGGCCTGAAAATCCATCGTTCTGTTATTTCTGATAGAGTCGGCTCTCACAGTCCCGGAGTCAACTCTAAGTCTGTGCCGTTTCTTGAGTCGGCTCTGTGATTCCATGTGTCGACTCTAATGTCTGCAATCTTATCTTGACATTAGATTCAAACCAGAACTTGATTTGACTCTTGATTTTGATCATCAAATAGACTTATAATCTAAAAAACTTAATCAAAATCATTAGTAACATCAAATGTTTACTCAAATAGTTTTGTTAATCATCAAAATCCTCAATTGGGTCAACACCGTACCTTGGCCGCGCCAAGTAAAATATATTTGATAAACCTCGGCCAGGCCAAGAAAGCTTCATACCTTGGCAGTGCCAAGTAAATATAATCTTGAAGCCTTAGCCAAGCCGAGTGATGGTCTTCGTACCTTGGCAGTGCCAAGTAAAATATAATCTTAAATCCTCGGCCGGGCCGAGCAATCTTCGTACCTTGGCCGCACCAAGTAAAATATATTTGACAAACCTTGGCCAGACCAAGAGAGCTTCGTACCTTAGCAGTGCCAAGTAAATATAATTTTGAAGCCTCGGCTAAGCCGAGTGACGGTCTTCGTACCTTGGCAATGCCAAGTAAAATATAATCTTAAATCCTCGGTCGGGCCGAGCGATCTCTGTACCTTGGCCGTGCCAAGTAAAATATAATTTTGAAGCCTCGGCCAAGCTGAGTGACGGTCTCCGTACCTTGGCAACGCCAAGTAAAATATAATTCTGAAGCCTCGACCAAACCGAGTGATATATTTCTAAAGCCTCGAACAAACCAAGTGAATTATCCCTGAAGCCTCGGCCAAACCGAGTGATATATTTCTGAATTATCCTCGAAGCCTCAGTCAAACCGAGTGATATAGTTCTAAAGCTTCGACCTAATCGGGTGATTCCTCAAACACCCTGACGCGACTAAGGCATCCTATCATGCTTTGGCAGAGGTAAGTAACATTTCTTCACTCACTAGCAAGATTATACAAGTTATTTCTTTTCAAAGAAACACCTACTTCATCCCTTAAATAAGATCATGTTTACCACATGAGTTCATAGGGCCGCCCAGGCCTCCCTCTGACCTAAACAGAGATGAACACTTCCTCCATATAGGACTAAATATCATGTTAACAAAAACAAAGTAGCAAAAGCGCTGTTGGACTTATAGATTATGCTACTATCCGAAAAGAATAAAATGAGAGTAGCAACTCTCAATACAATCACATCAGAAAAAGAAACATATGTTAAAAGAAGAAAGAGTAGGAACTTTTTTTATTAATGAAATAATTGCAACCTCCTGAGAGGCATTACAAGTGCATTATAGCATAGAAAATACAAATAAGATAAAAGCTCGGTTGAGCATCTTCAGTTGATAACGATGTCTCTACATCCAACCTCAGAAATCAGAGAAATCAAACAGCTCTGTTGAGCCACTGGTTAATACCAAAGAACAAAGTAGGACATCCACGGATCCCTCAGACGGACACATTGGGGGATCAGAACCAGGTCAAAGACCTGTGGATGCTTATGCCAATGAAGCATCCCCCCAAGTGGGATGCTAGTCTGCTGGCCACTGCCCAACAACATAGGCAGAGAACCAGCAGACCAACACCACCCTCCTCCCTTTTCACATGGAAAAAGATTCCTCAGGCAGATGAACTGAGGAATCCAAATTGCGGAAGGAGGTGAACTCCATGTCTACCATGGGGAGTACGTATGCTTTGCATTTCCTGTGGTCCCTATGGCAAGTGACAAAGGACACACAGGAATCGCGTATGTGTGATCCCCATATGACCTCTACGGGCATCCCGTGCGCTCTCCATATGACCTTTGAGAATTTCTCCTTGAGGACTGCCTGCTCTTTAGCAGCTTCTCCATCACCCCAGTTATCCAGGACAAACTAGCTTTCAAAAGGGAAGCTCGATCTCCTCATCCTCGATGAAACAAGCGCCATGAAAGCCCTTACGACTCACAAAAAGAGAAGGTCTTGGAAGATAGCCTAACACGGCCCGCTCTCCCCATTTTATAGGCAAGTAAGTCGAAGACAGTCATTAAAGAAGGGAGCCCCTAAATTTGAAACACCCTTGCCATGCTGCCACGTGATAGGGCAAAAGAAAGGAGCGCATTCTGAAGCACGCCGAGCATGCCTCCCAAGCTGTGACGAAAGGCAGAAGATTTCCTTCTGGTCTCGAATCAAGAGCCTTAAATGCAGGAAATCGGTCGCAGGTCCTTGAGATATGGGCAGGTCTGGGAAATCTCCTTTCGAAAATGACGCCGTCTAATGGCAATCGAATGCTTATCACGTACGTTAAAAAGACCCGCATTGGAAAAAGCCAGCGGGATAAATGCCTCGAGCAAAAACAAGGCGTCCTTCAGCAAAGCCATTTCGTATGCCTCAGCAAAAAACGTACCAACTTTTTGCTTCGGACAAACCAAACTATCTAACCTCGGCCCCAGCTGAGGTATTTGAGCCATTTTTGGCCCTCTCATGCCGAACCATTTCGTGCCTTAGCAAACCAAGTAAGTTTGCGCGTGCCTAACCTTGGCCCAAACCGAGGCAAAGTCGGAGTTACATCCCACGGCAAAATCGAACAATTTTATGCATCAGCAAAACTAGTTAATCTGGCTTCGATTGAGTAGAATCTTCGATTCGGAACCCCAAGGGCTATCCGACCTTAAAGCATGTTTCATTTACGATTCATTTACCATCAAGGAAACTCCCAGCAAAAAGGTCATTCAGAAAGGCAATGACCAAAGCAATAAGGCAGAGCAAAAAGAGATCAAAAGATTCATTGAAATTTGATCAGATTACAGATTGAAAAAGCGAAAATACATAAGCGACCCTTAAGAATCAGGGTTCGGTCCCGAGAACCTTCTTGATAACATCCGGAAGGGCTTGACTTGCTTCACCCGCTTCAAATGTTGTTAGAAGAGAATCTCGGATTCCTCAGCAGCAGACTGAGGGCATTCTTGGGAGCGATGGCCTCATTAGGGCCCAGGATAGCATCAAGATCGACGTCCAAAATATCCTCATACTCGGCTTCTTCAGCCCCCGGGGTACGAGCATCAAAAATGTTCGACCTCCAGAAAGGATAAATCCAACTCAGGATATGCTCGAGAGATCTTCGCTCGAGTTTCCTCCTCGCCGAACTTGAATGCATCGGTACAAGCCTCTCTACGCTCTTCGAAAAATTGAGCAGAACTTTTGTACTCCTCCACAGCCGAGGTGATTCGGTTATTAGCTTCAACTAGCTAGTCCCCGAGTTCGAGGTTCATTGGTGACTCGAGGATAACTCCGCCCTTATAGTCTTAAATTGCTCATGCGCCTCGAGCCCGATTTTGCCCATCTACAAAACATCAGGACGTTTGAGTCCACAAACAAAAGAAAAGTACCGGAAGCAAATAAATGAGAAGACACTATACCTCTTCCTCTCACTGAGCCATTTTATTCCTCAGCTCCTGAACCTTTTCCAGGGCCTTCAATTTGGCCGATTTATTCTGTTGGAGACCCTCCTTGAGGTCATTAATTCGGGACTGTTTGTCCCCGATTTCTCGCTGAGATTGATCGAGATCATCGGTGAGCCTAGCAATCTGCTCATGTTGCCATTTCACCGATTTTCCATATCGACAAGTCCTTATTCAGACCGGCGAGCTGATCCCGCTGCTGCCGGCACCTGTGCTCCTCCTCCTCAAGCCTCCTGCCCCAATTATTTTCTCCTCAGCATGACTAGCTTTCAGCTGGTCCCATCTTTTATCGAAATACTTGCATCGCCTTAACTTCGTTGGCATGCTTAGCCTTAATTTGGGATAACTCTAGGCAGCCTTGTCCGATTGTTCACGAAACCCTGGAGCTCTCTGACTTGAGCCTCGAGCTGAGAGGCCCTCTCGGCTATAATTCGGTAAGACTCGCCCACCTTCTCAAAGTCCGCCTTAACGGACGCCAAGGCCCTGGAAAGCCGGCTGGTTGAATCCACCCTTGTCCGAAGGTCGGCTGCCTCCTTCCTGGCTGAGCACAAGCCCAGTGGCCAAATTTAAGCGCCAATTCAGCGCCCTCGTAATCAAGGCATTCCGCATGAAAAATACAAGTAAGAAACCACGGCCAAACCGACCCATCAGGAATTACAACCTCGGTACAATAACTTACCCGAGGCGTAGTTCGAAGCAATCTTCATGAGAGTAGCGTTACTAATTTTGGGAAGAAGGTAAACATCCTTCGGTGCCCCGAGCCAACCGAAAGCCGCATCAATGATATCCTCACTGCAGGCTCGTCCGTCGAGGAACTTCCCCCGCGCAAAATAGACCTCATCAAGGCAGTGAGCATGTCATCCACCTCTGAGCCATGGACAAGAGAACTCATAGCCAAAGAACCGGCCTGAGGGACTTCGGCCTGAGGAACCGCCATCCGCTTGGCTTCCTCCATCAAACTTTAGCCTGCAGGGCCTCGGATGCTTCGGCCCCAATTGAGGGAACCCCGGCCCAAGCGTCCCCTTCATTCAATGATTCTTCTTCTTCTTCCTCTTCCTCTCCGACTGTTGCTTCATCTCCGACAGACTCCACCTGAACTCCAATCTCTTTCACGATGTCCCGGGGACCACGAGAGAGAGACCCTCAGCAGGAGGCACCTCGACCTCCACCAGCCTTTCAACAGGCAGCTCCACTTGAGCTTCGATAGCTGACACTGCCTCTCCTGACCCCTCCACCTGAGCAGGGGCCTGTTCCATGCGCAGTGGACTCCCCACCGCTGGTAACTGAAGAACCTCTGGCAGGAGGATGCCGGACGGACCGGACATCTCCTCGGCATCGTCTGACACGATTACTAGTTGGAGAGGGAAACCTCAGCGGCTCCTCCCGAGCTCCCCCCAATGGTTTCCTCTGCTACCTTGCCCCCTCGGCAGGGAGGGCTCATCAATTACGGCTGGCGCTTTCGCTTCCTCCCTCTTGAAATAGAGGAGTGGCGGCCGATGCAGTATTTCCTTGGCTCCCTTGAGCGAGACCCGGAAGGACGGACCCTCTTCTCGGACCTGTGCTTGTCCCAAGCTGGAGCCCCTGTGGCGCTTGCCCAGCTCCTTCCTTATTTGGCCCACAAATGCGGACCTCTCGGCTGAAAATGCAAAAGATGTTCAGTTAAAATAGTAGCGGAATTATATAAACACACTGACCATCAGAGCAAAGACTCACCTTGAGGGTCAATAGAGCTAAGCCCGGCGGCAAAAAGGGCATCCTCTGCTAACAGAGTGCTGGCTGAAACCTCCTGACCACTGCGAAGGGTAACCAATCTTTTCTCCTGCTCGCTCAACTTGGGCGCGCCTCCGGATCCTTCACATAACTCGCCCATCCTCTCGAAAATCTGAACCGATGTTTCCTTCGGCAATGAAAAATCGGGACTTCCACTCCTTTATCGAAGATGGGTTATCAGAAATCATCTTGAACGACTTCGGGGACCAATGTAGGGCCACTCAGAGCTCCTCCCGAAAACCAGTTGTAGCATACTCGGAATATGGGAAGGGTCGCAGTCACCCCAACACGACTGCACATCGAGATGAACCGATAAGATTGCGCCAGCTATTTGGGGCTACCATTGTTGGACATATGTTGTAAAACCTCATCACCTCCTGTATCAGCGGGTGAAGAGGGAATCGAGACCTGCCCTCAAGCTCTCCTCCTCGGCTTAATTCGGTTGAAACCCGGTGCTCGGTCCTTGGCACCCATAAGGCTACATCCAGAGGAACCCTATAATGGCGACGGATCCTATCCAGGTCATCAAGGGTTACCTCAGAGGCAACATCACCTGGACCCTTCATATTGGCTGAATGGGGGCAGGATACGAACAAGCAAGCAAGGGCTCAGAGAAAGAATGAAAAATCTCTATGACAGGACAAAGAAGCATTGCAGAAGGAGCGCCGCCCCAGCCCTCTTTAAATAAACGCTTCAGAGAGAAAGCCCGAGATGCCAAAACTTCCGATATGGGCACCAGAAATAAAGGAGTCCCGCCATGTGGAACTTCCGCTATCGCGGCTTGCTGGAAACGAGGCGTTTCCTCCTCGAGCTACGAAAAATGATGACGAAATAGCGGCCCGTCATTTACGAGATTATCATTGCCCGCCTTTTCGAATCCCCCAAATAAGATTGTTCCAGAATTCTACTCCCTATATCCAAACTTACACTTCGGACTAGGAGTGGGGGCATGTGATGAGGGGTAAAATTGTTATTGCATTAATGACCGCCACATCGACAATTGGGTCAGGTCCAATCCCAACATCCTACCAGCCAGCTGGTATAACAGCCAAGCGACGAAGCCGAATCGCCTTTGATAAAGTCGGGTCGCCCTGACAACTCGAACCACTCTCATACCTCGGCAATCTGAGCGACCATACCTCGGCAACCCGAGCCGAGCCATTCTATACCTCTGAGTAATCCGAGCGAGCCTCATACCTCGGCAATCTGAGCCGACCATACCTCGGCAACCCGAGCCGAGCCATTCTATACCTCGGTAATCCGAGCTATCCTCATACCTCGGCAACCCGAGCCAAGCCATTCTATCCTCGGGAAACCAGGTCCTCGCTCTGGCCGGACCAAGGCATTCGAAATACCTCTGCGAATCCGGCGGGAGAGTTCGAATTCACTATAACTAAATAAGATTCCAAGTAGGGAATCATACCCAGAAGTGGCCTAGGACCCACAAGAGTGGCCTAGAGCCTATGTGATCACTGAATCTCAAGGCATCAACCAGCTCTCCCAGCCGTCGATCCTTTAACCGAAAAGATACGGATCCTACTGACCTCATAACAAACTTGATTCGAATCCGTTCTGAATCCTAATGGCTTTCAGACCTCTCCTCGCGACACGCCCAAGGAACCAGGTGATCCCCTATAAATGCCACGGTCCTCCAATCTCTCAGGTACGCAATTACTCATACTCACACTCATTCACTGGCTCAGATATTCCATTGAAGCTCCCCCTGAGCTCAGAGCTCTCGAGAGAACACCCACCTAAGGGGAACTCTTCTGTGAGAGTCTTCTCCTCACATCTGCTTGCTGTGAATCTCCACTGATTTGGGCGTCGGAGGGTCCCGCAAGGGCAACCCCCATAGCACCCTCTGCGTGCGGACTGTCTTGCAGGTTCCCCTCGAGGCGGCAAGATCGGCATCCAGATCAGGAGCCAGAAGTGCACCCGAGTCAGAGAACGAATTTCCGCGACAACATATATAATAAAAAATTTGTTCATAATTCATATTCTTCATAAATAATATAACAACATAAAAATAAAGAGTTTGAGTTTTTAAGAGATGCGGCCGTGGGGGTAGGGTAACTAGGGTTTTTTGATATTATATATATATATATTAAAATGGCTCTGAAAGGTTTAATAATTCATAAATTGATCTTCGAAACATATTTTTTCGAAATGGCCGAAACATACCGAAACGACTGAAATACGCCGAAACGCACCGAAATGGCCGAAAAATCTTTCGAAGCGAAACATAAAACTCATCTTTTCGGATAAGCCATCGAAACGAAACATTTTGGCCAAAACGACCGAAACAAAATAAAATTGATAACTTTGCTCCCTCCTCCAGTACACCCCCCTCCGCTGTCACCCTAGACTCCAATAAATCACATCTATAACACAATGCTAGGAGGTAGGTATGAGAGCCTCTCGCTAATCCCATCTCTCCTGCTTCTAAATTCTTTGGGGTAATTAGATGTTGTGATGAGGATCACTTGCCCAATTACTTTGAAGATGTTGAAATTTGCACATTGAATTCACCATGGTGATGATTATGGAAAAGACAGCAGCGATCAGAGTACTAGCGATGAATAATGAAGAAGATATGAGGAGGCCCTTCATCAATCAAATTTTTAAACCTTGATTCAGATGTTGTCAACTCAAAACCCTAAGGTTCTATTTGAATGAGGCATTTCAAGGCAACATTTTAGAATTTAGAATTTCATAAATTTTTATTTGATAGTTATTTTGAAATAAAATTTTATCAAAGAATTGTAAAGTTTTCTAAAAATATATTTTATAATACTTGTATAAATTTATGTAATTTTACATAAATATTAAATATTTATTTCAATTATACTCATCAATAATAATAATATAATAATAATTAAAATATTTATTACTAACATTATTATACATATTAATAATATTTATGAAATAGTAATATTTATATATGACACTATATTTATTAAATATGTATATTTTTATTTAAAAATATTTATAATAATAAAATATTTTAGAATAATATTAGAAACATTACTAATTAAATTTATATTTTTATTATAAATAATTTATTAATTAAAATAATTTTATTTATAAAATATTTATAAAAAATATAAATGAATCATTAAATATTTATATATTTATTATAAAAAATAAAATTACTATTAATTACATAAGTTATAAATTAAATAAATTTAGTTAGTAATTATTTTAATTTAATAATATTTATTGAATATATTATGATAATAATATTATTTTAACAATGTTATTTTATTTATGTAATATTTATTTATTTTAAAATAAAAAAATATTTATATCAATAAATTTTGTGTAATATTATGTAAATATTTTGTTATGTTTATAAATAAATACTTTGATTACTTGCAGTGAATTTTTAGGAGGGATTTAAATGACACCTTTAAAAATGGAATTGTAAATGATAACTTTGAGGATTTGCAAATATTATGAAATTTTAAAAATTCCTCCTTAAGAGTAACACATGAGACATTTTGTTTTGAAATTCTAAAATATTCAATTCAAATGAAATTTCTCCTATAAATTCTCTATCCAAACATACCTAAGAGTTAATATCCAAAATTTTGAAATAATTTTTTAGATCGGCCAAACCTCAAACCCCAAAAAAGAGTTTAGATTAGGTTGAGACAGATATAAGTAGGTCAGCTGTGGCAGCCTCATTCGTCTGATTGTCCTCCAGAGACATCGTAACAAAGGCACCAACTTTAGATTTTGCTATAGCTTCAACCCTAACTCTTCAGAGCCCCTTGTAGACTTTGGACAACTCCAAGATAGAGCCATGGTTGATGGCACTAGGTTGCCACAGAGTTCAAGACTCAGATGACTAGGGATCGCCAATATTGCCAGAGATCCAAGGGCAGTAGATGGAGTGCACCAAACCTACTTCTTGTCCCCACTCTCACTCCTTCGCACATGGATCAATGAAACAGGGATCGAGAGTTTGGTTCCCCCAAACGATTCCAAATCCAAAGCTTGATCAAATGTTGATCAAATTTGACAAATCGGATGCATGAAAGCATCATCCTCCATTGATGCATGAAATTTGACAAACCGGATTCATTGATTGAATCGACTCATAAGCATATGCCACATGTTCTTTCTCTCTCTATGTTGTATTTCCTTCCATAACAAAATTAATTTCCTTTCATTTTATTTTAATTATGCGCACCAACTACGTGCAACACCATTCGAACTCTTCCCCCATTCACTTATTTTGAGAACTAAAAATAAAATCAACTTTCAAAAAAATTATTAAAAAAATCATGATACAGTAGCAAAAGCCTAGAGGGCATCATTCTAGAGAAAATCATAACATGTGTAACAATACAACATCACATCCAAAAATGCTAACTAGAAGGCATTATTTGAGTTTCATAACATTGTTTAAGCACCAAAGATCTTTCTAAGTACTATATGTGGAACTAAACATATGCTAGCATGGGGTTTTATATATTCTTCCCATTTAAGTCTTGTTATCCTTGCCAATCGAAAGATCCCGATCTTATCAAATTTAACCATAGATATGAACAATCTAATCACAAATACTATAATTAACTTCTAATTGGCCCCAAAGAGACCCAGTTGCAAAGTCTCATATTCTATATGGATCATGAGTCAAGTCTATTATGATATCATTTATAATTACCTAAAATTTTATCCAAAAAAGAGCCTAACCGTGAGGTATAATTGGGGTTATTTAGCTATGTAAGTACCCAAAATTTCTATATGCATAATATTAAATATATACTAGCATAGGCTCTCACAATATGTACAAGTATGAAAGATTATGTTTCCATGTTGAGAAAAGGAGAGAAATAGGGCGAGATGTGTGTATTGTTAATTACAAAGTAGCTAAACATTTACATGAGGTCAAAGGCTTCTTATGAAGCAAGCATGGAGTCTAAGTAGAAAATATTATATTTTTGCATGCCATACATTGCGTTCCCTGACAGATTGCTCTCCTTGATGTACACGAAGCTCTATATGGTTCTAGGGAGAGCATGGTCATAAACATCATAATCCTTGTACATAGTGAGTCACTATTTTTTTTTCATTTTCCTTTTGCAAAGATTTCATTTGGATGAGCAAGAAATATTTTAACTAAAACCCCTAAAGGTTTAAGGTCATTTAGTTGCTCTATTTTTCAGATTTCTTACCAAATTTATTAAATCTTTGCATCATATACATGGCTTCAATGTTCTTGATAAGTAAAATTCCCATGATTATTGGTTCCTATTATATTAGTTATATAAGTTCTTAACTAGTTACTACACATTTAGTGATTCCTATTATGCGTCATGCTTGTTATAACTCATGACCCTCTTCCTATTCAGCTATGGTAGTATGATGGCATTGAGCTTGCAAGTTATGGATTATTTCGAAACTTATTGATGAGGGATGAAGTGGAATGATGTAATCTAGGAAGAGATAGTAATAACTAAATGAAAAATGAAGTGAAGCTTGGCTACATTTTTATGTAAAAGAGCAGAAAATTTCATGAAGGGATTTGCATGTTAAACTAAACTTGAAGAAAAATCCTTCAAAATAGTAAAGAGAAAGGATCTTTGTGGCTAAGAAACAACACAGGCTAGGGCTTAGTTACTCTAATATTTAGATCGAAAAATATTGAAAGAGGAATACCCGGTCATTAATATATCAGATATTAGAAGGTTTACACTCAAGGATGAAGTTCTTGGATGACAAGGAGATTCCTCTAGTTGAAGGACTTCTTCTATCTGTTTCGCATCACGGAAGACCTTCTTCTTTGGAACCTGGAATTATCAGGGATCCTACACAAACCAAATTAGAGTTAAGAACATAAAAATTTGGTGAAGTATGAAATGAAGGAAGAGAAAGGCAGGTTGAAGTTAAGATGAAGCTTGGCGGATTTGAGGTAGCTTGGTTGGCCTTCTTTGTGGAGTCTTCTTGCACCTTGGAAGATGGAATAGGATGGAGAATGGCTAATGGATCTTGGCGTGGAAATAACTTTCTTGAAATAGCTAAGGGCCTCTCACCCACTCCCTCTCGGAGGATATTTGCTAACACAAATGGAGGAAAATAAATAGTAGCTAAGGGCCTCTCACCCACTCCCTCTCAGAGGACACACAAATGAAAGAAATAAACTCAACTATCATTCATCATAAATTGTCTTTACAAGAGAGCTTGAAGTAGTATTTATAAACCTCCAAGGGACTTTTGAAATTCAAATTACATGGAGCTTTTCATGGAAAGTTGCAACCTAAATTCAAATTACATGGGCTTTTTATGGGAAGTTGCAACCTAAGCTAGCTATAAGGGTAGAAGGTTGAAACAACTTATAACTAAGCTAAAAAAGAGGAGAAAAAAGTGGGCAGCTCCTTTGAATTTAATTCTCCTTGGTGATGTGGCATGTGGTGATGTGGCTTGATGAGGTGTATACCAAGAGGTTAACATGGCACCCAACAATGCTTGCTGAAGTGGCGTCGACCTTGGATTGATTTGTTAGAGTGATTGAATGCATCAAATCTTCAAGCTCACTTGCTTATCTTGAACCCAATTTCATACCTATCTTGGACCCAACTACTAGACTCACTAAATACAAACCAATTTGACCCTACTTGGACTCAAGAACCCAAATTAAAATAAACCAACTTTAATTACATGATTCAAATTTAAAGAAATAAAATTATTACTCTATTTACAGGACACATGAAAGACTTAAAGCCATACTGAATTAGATCGAAGCCTCTTTCGAACTTTGGTGTCCGCACCAATTCTCCTAGGATGGGATGAACTTGATCCTGTCGAGTAAGGACTGGTCTGACTTTGATACCTTTCTAGCAGGTCTGGATCGATTTGCTGCAGATCCTCTCGGATGATCCAGGAATCCTCGGATTCTAGCCTTCCTTGCCATCGAACCAGATAATGTTGATAGCCCTTATTTCTGGTGGTAATTGCCTGGTCATCCAAGATATGTTCAATCCTATCTTTTTGCTTTGACTAAATTGCTGGTGGACACTCTGGTAGGGTTTTACTCTCAAAGGCTGGGTAAGGTTCAAAAGGCTCACTAGGAATTAATGCCGGCTCTTTGTATTCTTTCAGATCAAAAATATTAAATGTTGAACTAATGCCATAATCTGGTAGTAACTCTAACACATATGCATTAGGTTCAACTCTCTTTAATACTTTGAAAGGTCCAGCTCTTCAGGCATGCAGTTTCTTCATAGTTCCCGGTGAGAACCTTTTAGGTCTAAGTTTAACTATGACAAAGTCTCCTATATTGAATTCTTTCATTCGTTTACGTGAATTGGCCATATGCTTATAGACTTCATTGCTCATTTAAATTTTCTTACTGATCTCCTTATATAATTCCTTAATATACTGTGCATATGACTCAGACATTCATTCATGAGTAGGTAATGAAATGAGGTCAATAGGTTTCTAAATTGGTGAACCTTCATTAATTTTCTTTTCTAAGTCTTTATCATTCATCAAATGCAACCCCTGTTTTTTTTCCTTCAAGTTACTAGACCATCCCTTAATGTTGTCTTTGGGTGAAAAAGGGTTTATAACTATCTTCTTTCCATTAAAATTAAAGGAATAAGAATTAGATCGACCAAATAAAGTAGCATCATGATCATATAACCAAGGTCTGCCAAAATAATGCTACGAACCCCCATTGGAAGTATGTCACACTAAACTTTCTCTAGGTACGACTAGAATTGCACCTGAACTTGACATCTAAACTTGACCGATATCGAAGTGGAATCTATCCAGGAAACCTTATAAGGGTTGGAATGGGAAGCAGTGGGTAATCTTAAACTCTTAACAGTATTAGTTGAAATTGCATTGATACAACTCCCACTATCTATAATGATTTTGCATACTTTCTCCCCTATTTTAACAAAAGTTTGTAAGATGTTAGTCCTACGCCAGTCTTTCGGTTCTTTGGTCTGGGTCAAGATACATCTAATAACTCCTAAAGACTCAGACAAGTCTAAAACTTCTTCATCTCCATCATACTCATCAGCTAAATTCACTTTTGCTTCATAAATCTCTTCCTCCAAATTCTCAATTGATTCATCAACTTCCTCCTCTACTTCTCCTATATGCAAGGCTTTAGTAGGACATTGACTCGCATAATGACCTACCTGATGACATTTGAAACAATGTATATTTTGAGTATTACTCCTTTGGATTTCTGGATTCTTTCCTTTATCAATCTTTCGGACCAAAGGAGTATTGGGTATGTGTCAGCTAAAGTGAGTCTGGCTTGGATTAGGCCTTTGGCTTGGGGCACTCATCCTATTGGGTTCAGACCGGCGGACAAATGGTACTTTTTGAAATCTTTCGAAGTCTCTAGCTACCTGGTATGCTTGTTCTAAGTCATGGACTTCTCTAAGGAATAGTTCTCTTTGAATCTCTTTCCTTAAACCGGTTCTAAATCTGGATAGGGTTACTGTTGGGAGAGTTAATCCCCGAGGCATGCATATTTTAAAATTTGATAACAATTATCAATGCAGAAATTTAAAGATTACATATTAATCTTTCTAACATGCATCAAGATCATATCTTTGCCTTATATTATAAGATAGTTTCATCTAAGTATTGCACATAAATTAAATAATTAAGATCATATCTTAATCTTCAAGATAAGAAGTCATACTACTCATCTTGAAGCCTGCCTTAAGATCTAAGGATCAAATCACTCACCTTAAGAACAATAGGTAAATCCTTTGTGCTCTGCAGCCGTTCAATCGTCCGGCCTCTAGTATTGTCCACGCGAAGCCCCCGAATGATCGGATTCCTGGGAGTGCTAGCTCACGGAAAAATAATTTTGCTGATCTTGAATTCTTCCACTTGAATCTTCCTTCAAGATCCACCAAGCTTTTGCTAACACTAAAATCACACCAGAATTTTCTGTTCTAACTCTTAGAACTGTAACACTTGGTTCTAACTGTTTAGAATTTTTGATCTCTTTGATCTTGTGTTGTGTTATCTGGAGGGATGTCCTCTATTTATAGTTTCATATTAGCCAGCCTATTGAATTCTAACATTTAGAATACCGCTGTTTTGTGAAAACCAAAGAGACATATTAAATTCACACACTTATCAATGCATGAAGAGTTGTGTGGAGTGCTCTTCCAAAGAGGTACATTAATTCACACGCTTGTCAATGCACGGAGAGTTGTATGGAGTGCTCTTCCAAAAAGGCACATTAATTCACACACTTGTCATGCACGGAGAGTTGTGTGGAGTGCTCTTCCAAAGAGGCACATTAATTCACACACTTATCAATGCACGAAGAGTTGTTTGGAGTGCTCTTCCAAAGAGGCACCTTTTAGCAAAATTTATTTTTCTTGAATTTGGAATCATTTGAAGAAGACTAAAAGTTATAAATTAAATTCTGCATGAGAATTTAATTTCTCATGAGATGAGATTTTAGTTATCTCATCATGCGAGAAAACCTTTTTCACACATGGGGTTTGGATTTTTGGTTTTAAGCTGATTTGAATTTATTGGACTAAACCACATAGATCATGGTCCTAGCCCAAATCAAATTTGGCTAGTCCTGAATCTATTTAAATCCAAATCAAGTCTAATTTCAAATCAATATTTGAAATTGATTAGTCCTTCTAATAGACTTAAACCAAATTGAATCTTATTCACTTGTACTTAACCCAATTGAGATAATTCAATCAATCAAATTGATTAATTAAATCATATACGATTCTCAATCGTTGATCAGCAAATAGATCATCCTAGGAAACTTCTATGCGTGTGACTCTCTAGGTTCGAACCTAAGCCGGTAGCATAGAAACAACTTTCTATACTAATCGATGTGCCCATCTAGCAATGGAACCCGACGTCCGGATAGGTCGAAGAGTTGCCGAGCAAACTCCAAGAACCCTAAGAAACAGTTACCGTATAATTCATCCTCTTGACCACAAATGCTAAGGATGGCTTAAGAGCCTGTCAACTCTAAATAGCAAATCCATAAAGTGATTTCAATTTTAGTGATCATGTGACTTTCACATGAAGTGCCTTGGCCAAGGTCTTGCTAAATTGAAACACAAGCATTTCTCCTTTTAACGGGATAGGTCAAATTCCATCTTGATCCACAACTGACTACCACAAGTACTTGACTGCACCCAGTAACCTTTCGTAGCTGGATTAGAAATCCAGGTGGTCCGGCACCTAAGTACAATGAGTTGCTTGTAAGCCACTGGTTGTGATCTTCAGGTCTGAAGGATACTTATACCTATATCTTCTCGGATTAACTCTTGACAGTAGAGTATCCGAAATGAGTCACGTTCGGTGAAATGTACTCCTACACTTTCACCTGTATGTCATACCAGTGTCTCTACACTCCTTGGTTAAGAGGACAACCAACAAATATGATATACAACGTCCTATAATTGATAGTACTATGGCCCTGTCATAGTATATCATTTGGTCGCGAACTCTTTTAAGGACCTTCAAAGATAAATCCTCCTTTATCGTGAAGGAAGATCCTGAGGGCTTCATTACTATTAGGAGTTTTAAGAAGATGTTCTTGTAATGAATAAACTGCCAAATAACTTTTATTAATATATCAATTTATATACAATTTACATTAGCACAATCATCAAATGATTGGCTTTAGGATACAATTCCCAACAAACTCCACTTAGCCTAAAGCCACTCATTACAGTATCTAATACCCATCTTCAACTTATAGTCATCAAACTCCTTGATGCTGAGTGCTTTAGTAAATGGGTCACCTAGGTTTTCCTTTCCATCAATCTTCTGAAGATTTATGTCACCTCGGTCTACAATCTCTCGAATAAGATGAAACCGCGCAGTATGTGCTTGGTGCGCTGATGTGCTCGTGGTTCCTTTGCTTGAGCTATGGCACCAGTGCTGTCACTGTACAACAGGACTGGTCCATCTATGGAAGGTGCCACTCCAAGCTCGGAGATAAACTTTCGCAGCCACACAGCTTCTTTCGCAGCATCTGATGCAGCGATGTACTCTGCCTCGCACACCGAATCTGCCACTGTATGTTGCTTGGAACTTTTCCAGCAAACAGCTCCACCATTTAGGATAAACACGAAACCCGATACACTTTTGCTATCATCATGATCTGATTGGAAACTGGAATCAGTATATCCAACAAGTTTCAAATCAGACTCTCCATAGACTAACCACTGGTCCTTAGTATTTCTCAAATACTTAAGGATTGTCTTAACAACTTGCCAGTGTTTTTCTCCTGGATCAGATTGGTATCTACTCACTACTCCTAGTGAGTATGCCACATCTGGTCTTGTACATGTCATGGTGTACATAATCGATCCTACTGCCGAAGCATATGGAATTCGACTCATACGTTCTCTTTCATTAGGAGTTGTCGGACAATCCTTCTTAGAAAGATGAATTCCATGGCCTATCGGAAGATAGCCTTTCTTGGAATTCTCCATGCTAAACCTCTTTAGCACTGTGTCAATGTACGTAGATTGGGATAAACCAAGCATCCTCTTAGATCTATCTCTATAGATCTTCATCCCTAGGATGTATGATGCTTCTCCCAGATCTTTCATGGAGAATTGTGATGATAACCATGTCTTTATTCCTTGTAATGCAGGGATATCATTCCCGATTAAGAGAATATCATCCACATATAATACAAGAAATACAATAACGGAACCGTTAGCCCATTTATAAATGCAAGGTTCTTCTTTATTCTTAATAAAGCCATAAGATTTGATCACTTTATCAAATCGTATGTTCCAACTCCTAGATGCTTGCTTAAGTCCATAAATAGACTTCTGTAGCCTGCACACTTTAGACTCGTCTTCAGATATAAAACCTTCAGGCTGTATCATATACACCTGTTCTTCTAAATCACCATTTAGAAAAGCGGTTTTAACATCCATCTGCCAAATCTCATAATCTAAGTGTGCTGCTATAGCTAGCATAATCCGAATGGATTTCAGCATTGCCACAGGAGAAAACGTTTCGTCATAGTCAATACCATAACGTTGACGATACCCCTTGGCAACCAGACGTGCTTTATAGGTCTCAACCTTTCCGTCTGCGCCTCTTTTCCTCTTGAAAACCCACTTACACCCTATGGGTTTTATCCCTTCGGGTGGGTCAACTAATGTCCATACATTATTGTCCTTCATGGAATCAAGTTCGGATTTCATGGCATCAAGCCATTTATTAGAGTCAGTCCTTTGCATAGCATCCATATAGGTGATCGGATCCTCGTTGTTCTCATCGAGTTCAACAGGATCATCGTTCTGGACCAAGAAACCTAAGTATCTGTCCGGTTGATGTGGTACTCTACCAGATCGCCTTAATGGTGCATCTAAAATGGGTTTTGAGTTTGATCTAATCAACTCAGATTCTAAGGGTTCACTGGTTTGTTGTTCCTTCTACTTGATGAACTTCCTCAAGTTCAACATTAGAGCTATTTGTTCCTTCACTAAGGAACTCCTTTTCAAGAAAAACTGCTCTATTACTAATGAACAACTTTTGTTCTTCAGTATTGTAGAAGTAATATCCTTTGGTTTCTTTCGGATAGCCGATGAAAAAATATTTGTCAGATTTGGGTTCAAGTTTGTCTGATTTTGCACGTTTCACATAAGCCGGACACCCCCAGACTCTCAGATAGGTGATAACCGGTTTATGTCCATACCACATCTCATGTGGAGTTTTAGAAACAGACTTACTTGGAACCTTATTGAGAATATGACAAGCTGATTCTAATGCATATCCCCAAAATGATATTGGCAAGCTTGCAAAACCCATCATGGACCGAACCATGTCTAACAGAGTTCGATTCCTTCTTTCCGACACACCGTTATGCGGTGTTCCAGGAGGAGTCCATTGGGAGAGAATCCATTCTCCCTTAAATATGTCACAAAGTCATTGGAAAGGTATTCGCCTCCTCGATCTGATCGAAGGTCTTAATACATTTTCCTGTTTGTTTTTCTACTTCTTTATGATATAGTTTGAACATTTCAAACGATTCAGATTTATGTCGCATAAGATAGACATAACCGAACCTAGAAAGGTCGTCTGTAAAAGTAATGAAGTAGTAATATCCACCTTTGGCACAAGTGCTCATTGGTCCACATACATCAGTATGTACTAGACCAATAGCTCTTTGGCTCTTTCACCTTTTCCAGTAAAAGATGACTTGGTCATTTTACCAAGAAGACAGGATTCACAGGTAGTTAATGATTCACAATCATCAACTCGAAGGATGCCCTCCTGAGTTAACCTGTTTAATCTGTTCTTATTGATATGACCCAGCCGATGGTGCCAAAGATAAATGTCTGTGACATCAGTTGTTCTAGGGCGCTTACTTGATTTGTACACTACATTCACAGGCTGTGATAATATATAAATGCCATTAGATAAATGCCCAGTCATTACAGTGACTCCATTCATAATGATATTCAAAGTAACATCCTTTATTAAAATTTCATAATGACTTTTGGCCAGAAGGCCTACAGAAATTACGTTCAACAAGAACGTTGGGCAAAAATGACAATCATTTAGTATAATGACATTTCTATTGAAAACTATTTCAAGAACTCCTAATGCCAGAACTGGAACTAATCTTCCATCGCCGACATTAAGGAATCTTTCATTGTCCTCAAATCTTCTAGTGACCTGTAGTCCCTGCAATGAATTGCAAATGTTAAAAGGACTCCCGGTATCCAATACCCAGGTCTGATTATCATATACAGAAAAATTACAAGGTGTTATCATATAAATACCTTGTTGAGCAACATCTTGCCCCTTTTTCTTCTTTGGCCTGTTTGGATCAAGTGTGGCAATGTAAAGAGGACAGTTCCTCTTCCAGTGCCCTTGCATCTTGCAATGAAAGCATTCAGCTTGACTTTTATCAACTTTCTTCTTCTGCATCTGACCCCTTATAGATGTCCTAGCATGTTGCACCTTTTTCTTATTCTTTTTCTTCTTCCCTTTCCCAAAGGGTTGACGCCCTACCTTAGATCCTTCAACCACATTAACCAAACCCTTAGAGAGCTGGTTATCCTTCTCAAAGTTCTGTAACAACCCCAACAAACCGTGGTAGTTGACTGCAGGCTTTGTCATTCGAAAATGAGTAAGGAAAGGTCGGAAGGATGGAGGCAAGGAATTCAGGATCGCATCTTTTCCCAACTGCTCATGTAGGGGAAAGCCGAGCTTGCTTAGAGTTCTATCTTCTCGATCATGTACAATACATGATCAGTGACAGGAGATCCATCCCTCATTCGAGCATTAAAAATAGCACAACTAGTCTTGTGCCTTTCAACGTCGTCAGGTGTGCCGAAAGATTCATTCAACGCTTGAATGATTTCTTCTGGCTGAGCATTCTCGAACCGGCGACCGAATTCATCGTTCATTGCTGCTAGCATGATGCAACGTACGCTAGTTCTATCATTGAGCCACTTCTGATAAGTGTCTTTCTCAGAACTTTGTGTGTTTGCATCAGGTATCTTTGGTGCAGGATTATTCAGAATATATAGAATCCTCTCATGCTCAAGGACGATCTTAAGTTTTCTAAACCAGCTATTGAAATTTGAACCATTCAACTTGTCACTATCCAATAGGGACCTTAATGATAAATTAGTGGCCATTTTCTGCATAAGGAAAAACTAAAGTTTATTAGTATATAAATTGATTCAGTCTAAAGACTTGGACTTTAGTCTAAAGATTCTTCCACTATTTTGTTCAAATTGGCAGCCTCTACACCCCAATTCGAAGAATTATTCTTAATTCTTTAGCGGGCACTAAGATCTACATAGACTACATACAGGCCCAAGTGAAGCTTGGCCAACCCATATGCATCTAAGAGTAGGTTCAAAACCAATTGTTTCCCAAACAATTCTTAGTGTTCAGTTTTGCCCCATGTACCTCTTCAGCAGGCATGGAGTGCCTCCACTGAAAGTTCTGGTTAGGTCCAACCATTAAATGATATAATCAGTGTAACCTATCAATAGACAACCAAGCCCGAGTGAAGCTCGGCTCACCTGACTGTCTATTTAATAGTTACGCTGACTTATCATATAATGAATGATAATTCCGATGGTTGACAAGCACCAGGCATGGAGTGCCTCCAATGATTATCAAGACATCGGACTCATTATCACCCACCTTAATGGGAGGCTATGATCTAGTTATCATATAACTATTTCATTTTAAGGACCTAATAATTTTAGAGGATTTTAATAATTTGAAGACAAATTGACTAATCAAGTTCTCCCACTGAATCTATGAAATCGGTAGAATGAAACAAGATTAAGTCAGGTTAAGTGGCACCTAAATCAGTCAGACTGATTTCCTTACAGGCATGGGTCAACCCGAATCAGGTAAATGATCTGAATCATAAATGGTTCACCACATTGACCAGGTGAGTGAGATCGATGGGAGGGATATGCCATTAACTCGTTAAAGACGCATCAATACGAGTAGCTCCCAATTAAAAACCATTCGATCGTTGATCCTAGAGCAACTTGCCAACTCACCTTGACATCATATGGTTAACCAATTCTGATTTGACCATCTAAGAGATTCATGCTCAACCACGGAGCCTAATCTACTTCCATTTGGTTTAATCAAAGAGAAGGACATGATCAACTACAACTATTGTTTGATTTAGAGCATTCTTAACCTAATCTAATTAGATTTGATCAAATACTCTTTTAGTCCAGTTGATTTAAACCTTAGGGTCTAACCCTTTATGGACCCGATTTAGCTAACCCAAAAGATTAAATATATTTCATGTTTACATGTCATATATTTCAATCAAGCATCACATGTATTATGTTACTACTCATAATTCCTATATTTAGATCATATCTAAAGAGATTATGAATTAACATTTGACATTCAAATTAGACTCTCATAAATATTTGTATGTTTCATAACATAGACATCATGCCATCATATATCATATCTATGTTTTATACTAAACATGCAAATATCATGCTTTTATACAACATCAATATGTATCAAATATAAAACATCTTTTGAGAGTGCATGTAATCTATGTTTTGATGCCAAAGCTCAATTTAAATTATCTTTGATTGAGCATCAATGATAAAACAATAGCACGGCAATATGTCATAGAATACCTCATTGAATGGGTAATTTGGATTTTCAATCCATCTGTGACCATATAGCCTTGTGATTAGTTTTAGCCATAATTACACAATTAATAAGAACATTAATTTACATGCAATAAATTAGATCAATAAGAAACCATTGCTCTGATACCATTTGTTGGGAGAAGTTAATCCCCGAGGCATGCATATTTTAAAATTTGATAACAATTATCAATGCGGAAATTTAAAGATTACATATTAATCTTTCTAACATGCATCAAGATCATATCTTTGCCTTATATTATAAGATCGTTTGATCTAAGTATTGCATATAAATTAAATAATCAAGATCATATCTTGATCTTCAAGATAAGAAGTCATACTACTCATCTTGAAGCCTGCCTTAAGATCTAAGGATCAAATCACTTACCTTAAGAACAGTAGGTAAATCCTTTGTGCTCTGCAGCCGTTCAATCGTCCGGCCTCTAGTATCGTCCACGCGAAGCCCCGAATGATCGGATTCCGGGAGTGCTAGCTCGCGGAAAAATAATTTTGCTGATCTTGAATTCTTCCACTTGAATCTTCCTCCAAGATCCACCAAGCTTTTGCTAACACAAAATCACACCAGATTTTCTGTTCTAACTCTTAGAACTTAACACTTGGTTCTAACTGTTTAGAATTTTTGATCTCTTTTGATCTTTGTTGTGTTATCTGGTGAGGGATGTCCTCTATTTATAGTTTCATATTAGCCAGCCTATTGAATTCTAACATTTAGAATTCGCTGTTTTTGTAAAAACCAAAGAGACATATTAAATTCACACACTTATCAATGCATGAAGAGTTGTGTGGAGTGCTCTTCCAAAGAGGCACATTAATTCACACACTTGTCAATGCACAGAGAGTTGTGTGGAGTGCTCTTCCAAAGAGGTACATTAATTTACACACTTGTCAATGCACGGAGAGTTGTGTGGAGTGCTCTTCCAAAGAGGTACCTTTTAGCAAAATTTATTTTTCTTGAACTTGGGAATCATTTGAAGAAGACTAAAAGTTATAAATTAAATTCTGCATGAGAATTTAATTTCTCATGAGATGAGATTTTAGTTATCTCATCATGCGAGAAAACCTTTTTCACACATGGGGTTTGGATTTTTGGTTTTAAGCTAATTTGAATTTATTGGATTAAACCAATATAGATCATGGTCCTAGCCCAAATCAAATTTGGCTAATCCTGAATCTATTTAAATCCAAATCAAATCTAATTTCAAATCAATATTTGAAATTGATTAGTCCTTCTAGTAGACTTAAACCAAATTGAATCTTATTCACTTGTACTTAATCAATTGAGATAATTCAATCAATCAAATTGATTAATTAAATCATATACGATTCTCAATCGTTGATCAGCAAATAGATCATCCTAGGAAACTTCTATGCGTGTGACTCTCTAGGTTCGAACCTAAGCCGGTAGCATAGAAATAATTTTCTATACTAATCGATGTGCCCATCTAGCAATGGAACCCGACATCCGGATAGGTCGAAGAGTTGCCGAGCAAACTCCAAGAACCCTAAGAAACAGTTACCGTATAATTCATCCTCTTGACCACAAATGCTAAGGATGGCTTAAGAGCCTGTCAACTCTAAACAGCAAATCCATAAAGTGATTTCAATTTTAGTGATCATGTGACTTTCACATGAAGTGCCTTGGCCAAGGTCTTGCTAAATTGAAACACAAGCATTTCTCCTTTTAACGGGATAGGTCAAATTCCATCTTGATCCACAACTGACTACCATAAGTACTTGACTGCACCCAGTAACCTTTCGTAGCTGGATTAGAAATTCAGGTGGTCCGACACCTAAGTACAATGAGTTTCTTGTAAGCCACTGGTTGTGATCTTTAGGTCTGAAGGATACTTATACCTATATCTTCTCGGATTAACTCTTGACAGTAGAGTATCCAAAATGAGTCACGTTCGGTGAAATGTACTCCTACACTTTCACCTGTATGTCATACCAGTGTCTCTACACTCCTTGGTTAAGAGGACAACCAACAAATATGATATACAACGTCCTATAATTGATAGTACTATGGCCCTGTCATAGTATATCATTTGGTCACAAACTCTTTTAAGGACCTTCAAAGATAAATCCTCCTTTATCGTGAAGGAAGATCCTGAGGGCTTCATTACTATTAGGAGTTTTAAGAAGATGTTCTTGTAATGAATAAACTGCCAAATAACTTTTATTAATATATCAATTTATATACAATTTACATCAGCACAATCATCAAATGATTGGCTTTAGGATACAATTCCCAACTGTTACATCTTCTGATTCAACAATACTACATCGCATAACATATTCATCAAACTTAGCAATGTATTCCGACACAGGCCTATTCCCTTGACTTAGCCATTGCCATTGGTCCAGTAACCTTTGCTTATAGGAGATAGGTAGGTACTTCTTCCTAAGATTGATTTTCATGGATCTCCAAGTACCTATTAGCATGTCTCCTCTTTGTCTACACAGTCGCTTAACATTTCTCCAGTATAACCTAGCTTATCGGATTAGTCTAAGCTTGGTAAATTTGAACTTTATGTCCTTTGACATTTCATACCATTCGAAATATTGGTCCATATCTTCCTCTCAATCTATGTACACCTTAGGGTCTAGGTCCCCATCAAAAGTGGGTGCATCAAGTCGGATACTCCTAAGGGCTCTTTTATCTTGCTCAATGTAGTCATGATGAGGTCTTCTTTGGTGGGGTTCAACAATAGGTTCAGGATATTGGACTTTAGGATTCAGAGGTGTCATTCTGGGTGATTAAGGCTCAGCAGGAGTCATATGAGATTCTTCTAAGGAATCAATCCTTTCTTGCATCTGGTCAAACCTAGTGTTCAATTGATTATAATGCTCAGTCATAGTCCTCATTAAAACTTCTAGATTTGGGTTCATGGCTACACTGGGTTGACCTGGATTGTGCTAGTATGGGGTCTCTGATCTAGTTGTCATGCAATGCAATTAGGCACACAAGTCGACCATAACGACTAATGGATCCTAAAACCTAGAGCTCAAACTAGATGCCTAATTAAAGTGGCAAACTAATCTATAGTAACTCAGCACCTAGCCAGGCAGGTGTAAGGGGAGTGTAGGTCCCTGATTGCCAGCTTAGACACCAATTTTAAATTGGCCAAGAGGCGGACCAGCACACAAGCCCTTGAACCACCGTTCTAGACACTAAGCACGGAGCACACATAGAGTAATTGACACAGTGACTCGATACTAGCCTGAACCCAACCAGTGGGTGTCCCTAGCTCACTAGAGCAATTTGGGTCTAATCTTTTTTTTTTTAATTAAAGGCTAGGGTTGTTATGTAGGATTGTGGTTTTGGGCTAAGGACAGATGATGAAATTCTGCCCTTATCTTGTGATGGGAGTGCCCTTAAGATAGCTTATGCAAATGATGGCATGCAACAAAGCAATGTCATTATATTAATTAAGAATGTAACTTCAAACAAGTTATAACTAGCTAAACAAGGAATTCAAAATTTAAATTTTAAATTTAAATTTTAAATTTGAATTTCAAATTTCAAATTTCAGAATTTAAATTTTAAATTTTAAATTTTAAATTCTAAGTTTTCTTAGAGGAAAACTTTAAATTTAAAAATGTGGTTAAAATTTAGGTATCTAATGTACTAGAAAGAAAACTTTCATGCATATGTTAAAAGAAACCTCAGATCTGAAACCTATTGAAAAAGTTTCCAGATCTGGCTTGAATTGGCACGACTTAATTTTAGAGTCTAATATAAGCTAAGATTCATAAAAGTAGGAAAGAACTCCATGAATCCATCCTTAAATGAATGAAATTTCAGCCCTATGTTCTATATGCAGAAATTACAGAAAATAACAGAAAATGCAGAAAATGGAAAAATATGTCCTAACCAACCTGGCTTTGATACCAATTTGATGGGGGATGAAGTGGAATGATGCAATCTAGGAAGAGATAGTAATAACTAAATGAAAAATGAAATGAAGCTAGGCTACATTTTCATGTAAAAAAGCAAAAATTTTCATGAAGGGATTTGCATGTTAAACTATACTTGAAGGAAAATCCTTCAAAATAGTAAAAAGAAAGGATCTTTGTGGCTAAAAAACCACACAGGCTAGGGCTTAGTTACTCTAATATTTTAGATCAAAAAATATTGAAAGAGGGGTACCCGGCCATTAATATATCAGAGATTAGAAGGTTTACACTCAAGGATGAAGTTTTTGGATGACAAGGAGATTCCTCTAGTTGCAGGACTTCTTGTATCTGTTTTGCGTCATAAAAGACCTTCTTCTTTGGAACCTGGAATTACCAGGGATCCTACACAAACCAAATTAGAGTTAAGAACACAAAAATTTGATGAAGTATGAAATGAAGGAAGATGAAAGACAAGTTGAAGTTAAGATAAAGCTTGGCGGATTTGAGGTAGCTTGGTCGGCCTTCTTTGTGGAGTCTTCTTTTACCTTAGAAGATGGAATGGGATGGAGAATGGCTAATAGATCTTGGCATGAAAATGACTTTCTTGAAATAGCTAAGGGCCTCTCATCCACTCCCTCTCGGAGGACATTTGCTAACACAAATGGAAGAAAATAAATAGTAGCTAAGGGCCTCTCACCCACTCCCTCTCGGAGGACATTTGCCAACACAAATGGAAGAAAATAAACTCAACTTTCATTCATTATAAATTGTCTTTACAAGAGAGCTTGGAATAGTATTTATAAGCCTCCAAGGGACTTTTAAAAATTTAAATTACATGAAGCTTTTTATGGGAAGTTGCAACCTAAATTCAAATTATATGGAGCTTTTTATGGAAAGTTGCAACCTAAGCTAGCTATAAGGGTGGAAGGTTGAAACAACTTATAACTAAGCTTAAAAAGAGGAGAGAAAAGTGGGTAGCTCCTTTGAATTTAATTCTCCTTGGTGATGTGGCATGTGGTGATGTAGCTTGATGAGGTGTACACCAAGAGGTTAACATGACACCCAACAATGCTTGCTGAAGTGGCATCCACCTTGGATTGATTTGTTGGAGTGGTTGAATGCATCCAATCTTCAAGCTCATTTGCTTACCTTGAACCCAATTCCATACCTATCTTGGACCCAACTACTAAACTCACTAAATACAAACTAATTTGATCCTACTTGGACTCAAGAACGCAAATTAAAATAAACCAACTTTAATTACATGACTCAAATTCAAAGAAATAAAATTATTACTCTATTTACAGGACACATGAAATACTTAAAGCCATACTGAATTAGATCGAAGCCTCTTTCGAACTTTGGTGTCCGCACCACTTATGGATGTACTTTGATATTATTTGGCTTCTGCTGCGAGCCATTTTTGTACATGATGACATGTTTGTCCTATCATATTTATGTATTTGCATGTCATGATAATTTGCATTTTATCTTGCATATGTTTCTCTATTATGTCATTATAACATGTCAATCCTCAAGGAGATTGTGATTCAGATTTAATGATGGCTAAGCCAATGTATTATTATTTAATGCAACTAGGACAACCCGTTGGTATCCAATGGGTGGGCAATTATTACAGAAAATATAAAGGAGAAATGGGTGATAATGACACCTAGTGAAGATGATGGATTTTGATATAGAGGTATGCATACTGAAATAATCAGCAACCATATCTTTCAGGACTCACACAAGTTTGAGACAAACCATATGCAACTTTACTCACTTAGTGAGTGCTTGGTAGCTCAAATAATATTGCCATTATAATCTAAGATCACTTATGATCCATATCATAAGATGATTTGATCTTCGGTAATTTAAAATTATCATATTTGATATGTATATTAGCAATCAAAGATGTACAATGATCTATGATTACCATAATTGTTATACTATGGAAATTATGAATCACCAACTGTAAAATACTAAAGTTATCCCTAATTAGTTAATCACTCTTTACTATAAAATAACTACCAATATATTTTACAGGTACTATAATAATTTATTATTATTATATATTATTTTTATTATAATATTTACATTAAATTATTATATAGTTACAATATTATAGTGATAGATGAAGCAGTCCCATCACTTGCCTCACTATCACAACTAGAGATTCCATTGCTATTTAGGCAACCTTAGGCTCTAGGACCAAATTTGGCCTATAAGAAGAAACCTCACCCAATGATGGTAGGGCTCTCATGTGGATTCTCTCTTCTATTACATTTCTCATTCATCTTGGCACCTTACTTAACTTAATGTTCCAACTTAGGCATGGAGCACCCTTTTGTAGGACTAGGTTTTACTTTAGTTATCAGTTTAGCATCTATCTCAATATCCCTTTTGGCATTCAGGGTCCCTCAATAGGATATTGATGCTATAAGAGTAGTGCCATCTATGAAAAACAAAGTATGGAACATGCCATCCGAGCACCCCAAGGTCGCTTTGTATCATCCAATAAGGTGTACCCACAATCTCATGAGCTTGTCCAGCAAATCAAGGACATTGGATCCTTCTATAGCAATGGCTTCTGATGGTTGTCAATTCATTGGTGAGAGGGTTGGCATAAGTTTTGAAAGATTTGTAGCCAACAAAAATAGTTCCTTGGCTAGGAAACATACCCTTGGCAGTACAAAGCTAAGGCATCAAAGAAGTAGGAGATAAAAGGGTTTATATCCTTCTTTGACACTGACCTTGAGGAGATTTGGACTCTTCAAAATGATGAGATGATAGTCTCTATGCCTATCGTTAACTACCAAGTGAAGAGGATGTTGGTCAATAATAGTAGCTTAGTTAATATCCTTTATTTTGAAGCCTTCAATAAGGTGCAATTAGTAGCAACCACTTGAAGCTCTTTAGTCGCTCGTTGCTTAGCCTTTCTAGAAGCTTGGTCCTTGTCGAGGAGACTATTAACCTTCTGATAATAGTCGAGAAGAGTCCCGCTAAGCTACAATAATGTTGGAATTCCTTGTGATGAAGGCTCCTTCAACTTATAATGATATTTGAGGTGTTCCAGCCTTAACACACTCAAAGTCATCATGTCGAGCTATTGTCTCACCATAAAGTTTCCAATCATGAATGAAGTTGAGGAATTTAGAGGTGATCAAGAAATGATGAGGTAGTATTATGTAGCCATACTAAAAAGGAAAGACAAAAAGATTGAGCTCCTTAACATGGGGGGCCTCAACTAGGAAGTTGATCGAGTTTAGACAAGCTAGTTGGAGAGCTCTAAGCACTAAAAGACAGCACACCTACTGTAGGTGAGTTTACTTTACACTAAAAAAGAAAAAGAAAAAGAAGAAGAAAAGAAAAAAAAAGAGAAAAGAAGAAATGCAAGGTAATCTCTTTATTTTGTTGAATTAGAAGGCAGCTTAAGGGTATTATATGTCAAAAAAGGCCATTTGGCCATACATTTATATTTTGATGAAGTTGGCTAAATACCAAAGTCAAATGGCCATACATGTAGTCCATACCTCACTCGTGGCTATAGCAAGATCTACAAACAACTACATTCCATCATTGTAACCCTCATAAAAATTGGCAATGAAGGTCTCTACGCTAGCAAACCAACTCAATGCTAAAAACTTTGAATTAGTGATATTTTTTAATAGCCCAAATAGAGGCAAACTAGCTCCTTCTAGAGCCCCTTGATCTCTTGATGAAGTTCCAGAAGCTCCTTTTGTTATCATCTCATTATGACTTGGAGGTAATAGAGATTAAAATGAGGTTTCTCTATAACTACAACAAAGGATGCTAAGGAGTAGGGCTAGTAATACTTGCTTTCGACTCCCTGTTACATACATAGAAAATAGAGGCCAAGGTTATAACGCATTGGTGTCTTAGCTACCCTTTGAATAATCGATGATACCATTGTCCTAAGGCCTATGAAATCTAGGTATTTAAGATCGAAGATATCTTTATTGCTACAGGCAATGAAGCATCACCATGCGTTCTTCCCTTATTGGTCTAGCTAGCAACTCTATGTGATGGAATTGGAGTGCTATGGCTTATCGAAGTACCATACAATGGGATTAAAGCATCACAACTAACTAATGATTTCCCAAGAGGTATACGTTAAATGATTTCCTATAATGTTTAGTCCATATGATCCTTGCATCTCAAACAAAGCTTTGAGCTGGGCCTACTCATGATGACCTATGAAACTCGGTATGCAAGCTTAAAAACAGCTCAAAAGAACTCTCCTCACCAAATAAAGAAGCGGTTCCATTTCACTGAAGAGCTAACCTTGTTGAGAAATTATTGAAACATAATTGCTCCAACTTTATTGATTTTGATGATTTCCAAAAGCCATGAGTATCTTAAAGAAAACAATGTGTTTATTTATCAAAAACCTTGAGCTTATTCAAATTGAAAGGAATGAACTATCAATGGTTATATTAAATGAGTTTTGAACCGTTAGAAAAGAAGTTTCATGTTGTATGCTCAAAAGGATTTCAAAAAGGAATTTTTAATACATTATAATTCAATCGATGAATTCTTGAAACATGTCTTGAATCCATGATAAACGTCATATTTAATGTATTCAAGTCAAATTTATATTTTAAATTTAATTGGGACAAGTTTTAAAGTCAGTCAGAACATTTTTCTGATTTTTGTATCGGTCTCGAGCCGACTCATGGGTTTCCGAGTTGACTCCCCAAATTGCCTGAGTTTCTCGAGTCGACCCTTGGCTTTTCAAGAGTCGACCCCTGAATTCTTGCGAGCCGACTCCTGTCTGTGCGAGCCGACTCCGCTCAAACAACAGAACCCATGTTTTTTGAGCACTTCTCGAGTCGACTCCCCATTTTCCTCGAGTCGACTCCCGACTTTCGCGAGCCGACACTTCTGTTTTCGCGAGTTGACCCTTCATTGCTTAAAATGTTTCTATTTTTGGTAATCGACTTCGAGCCGACTCCCACAAAGCTCGAGTCGACTCCGCGAATTCTGGGCGCGATTTTTAACGATGACACATCAGCCCCAACGGTAAGATTTTTGAATAACGGCTATTTTTCCCTGTCTCTAACGGATATATTTTTGCAGATTCTATAAATAGAGGAGTTCTTTTCAAATCAAAACAACCCAGAAAAAATCAAAAAGAGAGAAAAGAATATCATTTGAAAAGAGGGAAAAACAGAGCATATTGGAAAAATCATTTTAGCTCAAAGAAGAGTGTTTCAAAAGGAGTGAAATCCAAGTGAAAGTTTTGTCTACTCCTTCTCATCATTCCACAAAAGTCAGAAGAAAATCCAAGTGCGTTTCAAAGATCAAATCGGCGGATTTTCAAAAGAAGAAAAAGTTTCATCTCAACTCCAAAAGTCTTCAACGATCAAGAATCTAGCTGAGGCATGATTCAACACTTCTAGAGGAGTTGAAGAGAAGAAGGAAGAAAGCCCAAGCATCTACCATCTGCAAATACAATCAGGCTTTCTAACCTTTTAATTTTTTGTACTTCATTTGTATATTTGCTCAAGGGGAGCACATTATTGTTCAAACACTATCATTATTATTTGTTTGCTGATTCAATCAGTGGATTGAATTAGTGGAGGTTGGTATACCTCGTTGCAAGCCGGAGTGCTTGTGTTGGGTTAGTTGTAAGCCCAAAGAAAAACAACGTGTAGGGTTTTGTGCTGGTAAGCCCGTGTTAAAACCAGCTGGGTTCGTTGTGCACCCGGTAAAACAACAAGTTTGAGTTGTGAGCTTAGAAAATAACTCGGCTATAATCTAGAGAGATTATAGTGTGGACCCAAGTGAATCTTGGGAGTGGACGTAGGTGCTGGTTGCGCCGAACCACTATAAAATTGTCTTGTGTTTGCCGTGCATTATTTTCTCTATCTCTATCTCTCTTTATTAACTGCTTGTTCATTGCTTATTAGTTAATCTCACTTGCACATCTTGCTAACTAATCAATTAATAGTCAAAAAGTCTTAAATTTTTAAGAACCCAATTCACCCCCCCCTCTTGGGTTGCCATCTGGGCCAACAAACCTACTTGAAAGAACTTTATTAGAAAAAAAAGAGAGCGAATATATTAAAAACTGCTTGGAAGAACTCTTTTCACCGAGCAAGAAGAGAAAGTCCACTTTGCTAGAGAGTTGGCTCACCAGAAAGAACTCTAAAAACTTTACTTGAAAGAAAGAGAGTTGATATATTGAAAATCACTTAGAAAAACTCTTCTTATCAAGCAAGAAAAGGGATCTTACTTCATTGGAAAGTCAACTCACTTGGAAGCTATACTTGGAAGAAAGAGAGAGTAGATTATCAAAGATTACTTAGAAGAACTCTCTTCACTTAGCAAGAGAAGGAGTTTCACTCCGTTAGAGGATCGACTCACTTGAAAGAACTAAAGAGCAAATACATTAAAGATTACTCGAAAAAACTCCTCTCATCGAATAAGAAAAGGGGGTCTACTTTGCTATAGAGCTGCTTAAATGGAAGCATTCTATTAGGAAGAAAGAGAGGGGAGATAACCAGAAATTTATTTTAAAAAAACTCTCCTCACTAAGCAAGAGAGGAGGGTCCATTTACTAGAGATTTGACTTGTTTAGAATAACTTTACTTAAGAGAAAGAAAGCATGGATTGCTAGAAGACTACTCGAAAGAAAGAGGCTTATTAGAAGATTGCTTGGAAGAACTTTTCTTATTAAGTAAGAGAAAGTAGTTTGCTCTACTAGAGAGTCAATCTAGCCCTTGGCTTGTTGGCTTAATGGGTTGCGGGCTAACTCCACCCTACTTTTAGCACTACCAATAGGGCATTGATGTGAGTTCCTGGGTATATCTGTCCAATTATAAAATTGCCACTTATTTGTGACATTCTTTACTCCTATCATTCCCTCTCCAAATCCTAAGCAAATAGAACTCTACTTCTTTAGTCCATCGATTTGGTTTCTCAAGTGTATCATTACATTGAATGTGATTTTGTTAAAACCCATAGTTATATTGTTGAACTAGGTGGGAAGAGATCATGGTCATGCCAATAGGCATTAGTTGTTCTTTGAATTTTAAATAGTCATAAGGTTAAGTCATTTGAGGCTATCAAATTTATCAATAATCATAAGATGATACATATATTTAAAACCCATTTAGACTCTCTCTCTCACTCTATCTCCCTTTTGGTGGTATCATGGTTATAGTTTAGGTGTGACATTGGGTTGGCTTAGATTTAGGTTGGTCTTGAAATTTCTTAATATACCATCAATCCCACTTTGATCAAGTTAGAATAAGAATAGATATGATAATTATCCACTTTATTGATCAATTTGGAGGAGGTATTTTGAAGGAAAGGAAAGAAAAGAAAAGTAAAAAAAAAAATTAAAATACTCTATTTAAGATTTTTTTAAGTAGAAAAAGAAAGAATTTAAATTTAGAATACTGATATCTCTTAAATCTCTCAATAACAATAATTTTTAACTCCCTAAATTAGAAAAAAGAAACCAGAAAGAATAGAAGCTTAAAAAAACACATTAATTTCTTTTATACTTTTTATTTTATTATAAATTTTATTAAAATTTATAAATTATTCATTCATAAAATACTACTTACCTTCGCATTTCTCTTCTTCTTCCTAGATAAAACATATTTCTCCCCTTTGTCTCTCTTTTTATAACTGTACACTCTTTCACACAACGCCTCTTTTTTTATATCTAAAAAGATAAATAATAGTATAGCAAGAAATTTATTTTAATCAATAAAGATATATTTATCACATTAAATTTATAATTTATTTCTTTATTTTACTTTTTTTTGTTTTTTTTGTTTAAACAAACAAGTGTAGGATATAGAACTTTTCTTTCTCAGAAAGAAAAGTTTTCGATCCTATCTTTACCTTTCTTTACTTTTATCTTCTTTCCAATCTCACCTTTTTCTTCCCCCCTCTTTAACTCCAAAATGTAGTGTTGGATTTCAAAATCAGAAACTAAATGAATACTCTTCACCCTGTCATGCATGCATCCAGCTGATGAACCTGAGCCCGATTCCATGGTTGTAGGGTCGGCGTAAGGTTCCCGTTCCTCTCAACTCTCTCCTACCGTCATTTCGGCCGGGGACCAGTCTAACGATTATCGGCGGGTTGGACCCTGCCGGGCCCGTCCGCACCAGCTTTTCCTTGTTTTCGATCCTTTCCTGCACGTTTCCAATGTTTCGGCATCTCCGAACATCTCGACTCCGGAGCTTTGCTTGGTTTGTTCCATTCGTTCTTTTTTTTTTTGTCAAAAAAAATTGTCGGTCGAGTTGCTCCACGTTGATTTGCGTTCTCCTAATATTTGATTCTACAGCGAAGGGGCTTTGATTTGGGCTAAGTGTTGCCCGGCCAGATCTGCAAGAAAAAGACGTTCAAGCGGAGATCCCCTGTTACACGGTCAGTACTAGCTGATTTCTTCTTCTTCTTCTTTTCTTTTCTTCTTCTTCTTCTTCTTTTTTTTTTTTTTTTTTTTTTTTTTTTTGTTTTTTTGCTTAGCCTATGAATCCATACGATCCCATTCCTATGCTGGTGCACTCTATGGTATGAACTAACCAAAGTGAAAAGAAGTTCACATTAGGATGTGCTTAATAAAGGACCTACATTCATAAACATCGGCATCTCAAATGATATTTTTGAACTGGAATGCCATTTTATAATTTAGTGGAGAACTTCTGCATTGATGCTGTGGTGAGCCTGGATTTTCAGATTTATTAGCTTCCGTTGGCTCACTTTTTACTTGCATGATTGGAGAATCTTGGAATGTTAAGTTGAGGGGAAATATGAGGGATGAGAGAAAATGATTTTTGATGATTTTTAAATTCAGTATGCATGGGAGATGGTAAGCACATTTGGAAATTGTTAAGGAATCATGGTCTGAGACTGGGGTTCACACAACTAGTTTTAAGTGTACATCCTCATAAATCTTATGCCTAGATGCTCAACAAGCAATTGAGTTTGAATTGCATTGTTTGCATTAGGAAGCCGGCTAAATGATTTTAAGAATAAGTTAAGTTAGGCAAGAGTTAGTGCAAATTATGATTTCTTAGGCCAAGCTTGAGTTTGATCCCTTATTATTACAGGTTGCTGATATAAACCAAAGTAAATTTATATAATTGTGTTGAATCTCAGAAAAAGCAGCAGTATCAACTAGGATAAGGTTGAATTGTATTTTTTGAGCCTTCTTATCATTGTGTTTGCAAAATACACGAGGTCCTAGTTTCTCCAATGATAAAAGCATTATCAATGGGATAGATGAGTAATCAATAATCAAACTTTAGAAGGTTGCCAAAGAAGACTTCCTTCAGGGACCTCAATAGAATGAACTTAAACATGGATGATTTTCTTTTTTTGATGCATAAAGATGGATGATTTTCAAATTGTAATTTTTCCTCCAATTCCCTGAGTTAGGATTCATTAGTTTTGCAGTTGTTTGTTATGCTAGCAATGGCCTATCCTTATGCAAACACTATTGCAAGAGGCTAAGAATGGTTTCATCGTGGAACTTTCTGTGCCGGTGATATAGATGATTTATAATTGTTTTATTGTTGGACTCATGCTCTTCTTAAAACAATGACAATACATCTCACAACATAGAATTGCCACTACTCTTTAGTCAAATGCATGGTAGGCTGAACCGAACCAATTGGGAACTTGCTCATTTTTGCATTTGGTTTGGTGTGGATCCTGAGCCGGTTCGAATTGTGTGGAACCACCCAGTTCAATCTGGTTTGGGTGTTTGAGGATGACCTAAGGTAGAAGATCTTAAATGCTTTCTTGAGATGATATAATGCTTATTTGAAAAATAAAAACTACTAAAAACTTAAAAGTAAATTGTCTAATAACAAAATGATAAGTATTAGAGCTGATATCTGACCCCTAAACAATGGAAATTCTAACAGGAGAAGCATTTTAGGGCTTTTGTGGCCTAATATGATGCATTTAAAAGATAAAGCTGAGACTATTATTTAAACTGTTTCAGCAAATAAACCTTAAACCCTAAATTACTGCAAGAAAAGATTCCTTAAGGTATGTATGAGATGGAATTTCTTTGTCACTTGATGGCCACTTCCAAATGTTGAGAAGCCTCTCCAAGTCCAATAAGAGATGCAACATAAAGTTTCTCCCTAGTCACTGACTTAAGAAGCACTTGGAAATGTTGGAATGATGATCCAAATGGTGGCAGCTGAACTTTAATGACACAAAATAGAAATCAAATAGAATGAAGATTGCTGCATATAATCAGCATTACATGAAAACCTTGGGGGAGCAACCATTCATGCAGGATTGAAAAGTGGCTTCTAAGCAAAATGGCATTTCACGTGCAATCTAATTGCAAGTCAACAATTACTTCATGCTTAAGTAACTCGTTGACCAAGTAAAGATAAACAAAATAGTCGTTAGTCTAGTCCTACTAACTAACGAAATGGTCAGGCAGCATAATAAAAAATAAAGAAAGACGCTAGGATCTTATATGGGCCCTAGTATCAATTGAAAAGTGGATTCTAACCAAAAATAACTCCCTCTCTTCTTTTTCTTCTTCTTCTTCTTTTTTTAATATTGGTGATGATAACAAGTTAAGCTCATCTTAGACTTCATTATTAAATTCTTCATATTTCAGCCTTATATCATTCAATTGATCCAGAAACCATGCAATAGACCATGCCAAACCATGTATAAGTAGTGGTAGAAATGGTCTTAAATTAATGGAAAGTTTTTAACTAGGTCAATTCATACTTGGACCTAATGTATTGTTATTGCTAGATTCAAGTCATTGTTAGCTTGAAGACGACAAAATTTATGTATGTAATTCTTTTTGAAAAAATGGACCATGATGATTCTCTCATTTCCTTTCCTTATCCTTTTTTTTGCTCACAATTATCTTATTCTTTTCCTCCTCTCCTCTTTACAAAATTGTTCCTTCTTCCTCTCATCTACTCTGTTTGGTTATTTGCATCATTATCTTTTTTTGACTTTGACCCTAGCCCCTCCATATCTACTATTGTCTAATGCTGTGTTGTCAAAAGTGCAAGTCATCCAACCAGGCACTTGCCTGAGAGAAGTGAGGTGCTAATTTAAAAAAAGATATTTTACATAAAAATTAATTAAAACTCAAATTACTAAAATTCATCATCAAATATAACTTCAATAACATTATATATCATCATGGTTTTAGATTGTGGTGAGATGTCTTGTGAGATGATGGGATGGTTGCCATTGCAAGTGTCGAGATGAAACCATCCCACCACCAGTGTTCCAATCAACACATCTTGGGACACCTCCATCCCAAGTGCTGGGATGGGTTGAGACAATGGCATGTCCCCTTCCACATAAAATTAGAATGTTCCTATCTCATGGAATTTAAAACTTTGATTATAACAATACCAAAACTAAAGAAATTTATTCCTAACAATAACATCATGCTGTTGCCGCCAAGTCATGTTCCTCGAACATCGGGTAGCGGAGTAGATTCGGAGGACAGAGAGGACAAGTCGGGAATCTCCTAACGCCTCCTCCTCGATGGGATTCCTATAAGAAAGTCGGGGACCGGTTGCTTCGGTGGGGACCCTCTGACGCTCAAGTGAGCAACTTGGGAAATAGTGATGAACAATGGACTAAAGACTTTAGCCAGAAAAACTTGGAGTTCAGCTCTCTTCTCTCATTGTGAGTGAAGGTTCTTATACCTATTCGGAAGTCCCCTTTATCCACTTTTGGAAGGTTGTTGATTTCGAGACGTTATTGTCTAGTAGTTGGCAGACGGCAAGGTTGACAAGGACGGGCCGCAACCATCTCTGAGTTTGTCAGGAATAGCCCTATCTGTCAGCCTTCTGCTAAGTGCGGCGCCATAGGTGGTAGGTGGGCTGGGTCACGTCAGGCGCACGCCGTAACTAGCAGTAGCCACGCGCAGTCGTAGGCGGTTGATGGGCCACGTGGCGGCTGCATATGGTCCAAGGCCGAGGGAGACCCTGGGGTCTGAGGTCAAAGGGGGACCTTGAAGTTCGAGGCCTAGGGGGAACCCTGGAGTTCGAGGCCGAGGGGGAACCCTGGAGTTCAAGGCCGAGGGGGGACCTTGAGTCCGAGCCGAGGGAGACCTTGAAGTCCGAGGCCGAGGGGGACCTTGAAGTCCGAGGCCAATGTTATGTCAGTCGTTCTAGCCGTTAGCTCTAACGTGGCTTAATCAGCCACATCATATGTCCCCTCGCCCCCGAGACGGTGCGGGTTCACTCCTGGCTCAGCGAAAGGAGCGTAAAACCACTAGGTGGCTAATCCCGGTGCATTGCCAATTGTGGAGGGGCACGTGTCCTCGGGGGCAAAGACCCTTCAATGTAGGTAGTATGGGATCGTAATGCCACCGCTCCTGTCAGTCCTTACCGTCAGATCTGGGAGGATCCTTCTCGAAACGGGAGTCCTTTCGAAACCCACGGAAAGGTAACCACCATTATTGTCATCATTATGCTGACGTTATCGATGTTTCGGATTGGTTGCAGACCATGCATTCCGTGCGTCAGGTGATCACCAAGGTGTCCTCTCCAATAGTGGGAGTGCACGTGGCCGGCCAGACTAGGCGGAACAATTCGAAAAGAGGCATAACAAGGGGGTGCTCTGGACCTGATGTCTCACACTCCCGAGACCTTCTTCCTCGAGTCCGAACCTCGCCGAAGTCTTCCTTCCCAGACCTTGCCGCTTTTCTTGCCGTTTTCCTTCCTTCATCCAGGTCAGTCCTTCCGACCCTTCCTTGCTTCCCTTATCATGGCTTCTTCTCCTTCTTGGTCATCCTCTGCTCCACTCGAAGATCGCTTTTCCTTCTTGCAGGTGCGAGCTTCTCCATCACCCACACCCGCATGGTCTTTTTCTCCTTCTCCTTCCTCCGAGGACCTTGTTCCTCTATCACAATGGCAGGTCGTCAGCCGGGCCCTCGTCAGGGGTCGTCCGGTGGCCGCCGGTCCTCCACCTAGGGTTAGAGCGGAAACCCCAGAATGGGCCACCTCCACCATGACCGGCCAAGAACTAGTAAATCTTAGGGCCCAGTACGGGATTCCGAGCAGTGTCCGGCTGTTCATCCCCACTCCCGACGATAGGGTGACTTCCTTCCGACCTGGAAGAATCGCCCTGTACATGGTATCCCTTAAGGCGGGCCTTCGTTTGCCCCTTCATCCCTTCGTCATCAACCTCCTTGACCGCTACTCCTTAGTGCCCGCGCAACTAGTTCCGAATTCTATTCGGACCATTTGCAGTCTCCTGGTGCTGTGTCACCTCCAGGGTGTGAAGGCTAGGATTTTCCTCTTCCGTTGCTTCTACACTCTCCATCATCAGTCGGGCTGGTGGTTGTTCCAACCTAGGCCCAGCCGTGCCCTCAAATTGAGTCTTCCTACATTTGTCAAAGGAAGGAAGACCCGATTTTTCTTTGCCGATCTCAAGGGGGTGAAGCTGAGTTGGGGGGACCCGGACGTAGGGCCGAACAAGGACAGTCAGTGGCCCCGAGGGACAAAAAGGCATTCGGACAATTGTTGACCGCAGTGGTCCCCGCTGCAACTAGCTCCTGTCGGAGGAGAATCTCTGGCTCGTGGCATCCTCCCGAGGGATGGTGAGCAGCCACAGACCTTTCCCTATTCCTTTTCTTGTTTTTCTTTTTTTTGATTGGCCCTGACTTGCCTTGACTTGTACAGACATGAGGCCTCCGATCAAAATGCTGATGAGGGCGGTCGCGAAGAAACGGAGGGCCACCGGGGAGGGAGGGGGGTCGAAGAAGAGGCCTCGGCCTTGGTCCCCCGCTCCCCCCTTCGACGACCAGCAAGCGGGCGAGGAGGTTGCCCCGCTGGTCCCTCAGCCTGCAGCCCCGCCTACCGCTCCACCGACCGCCTTGTCGATTGCTCCGCCAATAGACTTCACTGCCAACACGCCCTCGAGGAGTCGAGGGCCGCGATGGTTCATCCGAATGTGGAGTCGGCCGCTTTGGGTGCGGAGCCGGCCGAGCCTGCAGTCTCTCCGACATTGGAGGAAGGCCCGCCGACGAGCGGGGATGCCATGGCAGCGGCGAGGGCTGCTGCAGAGGATGCCTCGACTAGCAGGGGCTACGGAGGAGCACCGCCAGCGCCCGGGGCGACATTTGTGCCCTCGGCCTCGGCTAGGCCCGCAGGAGGGAGGACCGAGGCAGACCCCTTGGGTGTCCCTTACGTATGACGGTCGCACCGCAGAGCGACTGCTAGCCAGGGTCTGCCTGTTGGAGCTCCGAGCAGAGTTCGGCCAACTAGACGCCCTCGCCATCCTTCGGGACGCCTTCGCAACGCATTTATGGGTAAGTGTCTTCTCTGCCCCTCCTCTTCTCCCTGAATTTCTTCTGCTTCATTGTGTACTAACGAAGGCCCTTCCGTGCAGGCGGTGAACTCCTTATCGGCCCTAAGGGACACCGCCCTCCGGAGCCACTGCGCCCACCAGGCGACCTTGGCCGCCATGGCCAGGGCGAGGATGCCGAAAGCGCGCTGGAGACGGCTTGAAGGGAGGCTGAGGGCGCTCTAGAGGCGGCCCGAAGGGAGGCCGAGGTGACCCAGAGGGCGCTGGGGGTGGCTCGGAGGGAGGCCGAGGAGGCCAAGAGGACCCTGGAGTTGTTCATGTGGAGGTCGAGGAGATCAGGTTGCAAGGGGCGGCCGACCTCGGGCATGCTCGTGCCGCTGAGGTAGAGCTGGTGAAGAATGTGGCCAAGCTAGAGGCCAAGCGGCACCAACTGGACACAGTGGTCCAGGAGGCGAGAGAACTTGAGGGGCGAGCCGAGAATGCAGAGGAGATCACCCGGATGGCCAATGCCAGGGCCGCTGCTGCTAACACCTGAACGAGCGAAGCCCTCCAGAGAGCAATGAAAGCCGAGGAAAGGGTTGCGGCGGCGGGGCGACAGCAGATGCCGTGGAGCGCTTCCAAGGTTCCACTGCCTTTTCTGAAGAGGTGGCGGAGGGCTCGCGGATGCCTATCTCCTTGGCTTCTAGGACGGAAAGAGGAAGGCCGCGAGGGTCTCCAACATCTCAAACCTCAACAACCTCGAGCCCGACGTCAACGAGGAGTCGGAGGAGCCGTCTGGTGGTGGATCCGCTCCGGCCGATGCCTGAGGGCCTCCCTCCGCCCCTTTGCCTCTCTTTATTATTATTATTATTCTTTTTACCTTTGTCATCATTGTATCAAAGTCCGACCAGAGTCGGTGTTTTGTAGACATTTGCCAAGTAATGAAAATGATACTTTTCTTGAAATTTTTGTGCCTTAAAAAATTTCTTTGAATACTTAGCTCAAATCAACGCGTTCTTTCCTTAGTCCGCGTTAGAATGATCCCCGATAGGGCTGCATCGGTCCGGTGCTCGCTGTAAGCGGGCTTGAGACTTAGTGGTAGTGTCGGAGCGGATCTCGGAGTGAGTGCCAAGGTTGGCTCTAGAACTGACCTTGGTGAAGACTCGAGGTCGGTCTTGGGCATTGCTTTCGCAGTAGATTTATGGCGCCGATCTGTCGTCGGAGCTTTAGGGCCGGCCGGGGTCAGTCCTTAGGTGCTGAGCTGGTCTCGAGCTTTAGGTGCCAATGCTGAAGTTGGTCCTCATGCCGACCCGAAGTTGATCTTTAGTGCCGAACTGGTCTCGGGCTTTTGGTGCCGACCGGAGTCGGGCTTTGGTGCCGAGCTGGCCTCGGGCTTTCAGTGCCGATCAGAGTTGGGCTTTGGTACCGAGTTGGCCTCAGGCTTTCAGTACCGACTGAAGTCGGGCCTTGGCTGAAAGGATGAGATACTCAAACACGTTTTATTAGCCGAGAGGGTGAGTTATTCAAATTCATAAAAGAATGAAGTACTTAGATTCATAATCAAAGTTGGTGTACATTACTGGTAGTACCGATGGAGGTTATCAGCGTTCCAGGTGCGGGGAAGTGGCTTCCCGTCTAGTCCCTCGATTCAGTATGCTCCATGGTAGAGGGCCTCGATGATCGGTAGGGTCCTTCCCAATTCGGTGACAGCTTGCCTCCTTCCGTTGGCTTCGAGACCTCGGCCCACCTAAGAACCAAGTCCCCTGGCAGGAATGCCTTGGGGCGGACACGAGCATTGTAGTACCCGGCGGCTCGCTGGCGATAGGCAGCCATCCTGAGTTGTGCCCGGTCACGTACCTCTCGACGAGGTCGAGGTTGGCTCGCAGCCGGCTCGGGTTACCCTCCTCGTAGTATGACTCAACCCGAGGACTTGAGATGCCGATCTCCACAGGGATGACAGCCTCAAACCCAAATACGAGGCTAAAGGGGTCTCCCGATGGGAGCCCGCGGCGTTGTGTGATAGGCCCATAGCACGTTGGGGAGCTCCTCCACCCATCTTCCTTTGAAGTCATCCAGCCGCGTTCTGAGCCCTTGAAGGATGGTGCGGTTTGTCACCTCAGTCGCCTCGTTTGTTTGTGGATGGCCGACGGAGTAAACCGCTGGTGGATGCCCAACTCGGCACAAATCTTCTGAAGGGGGCATTGTTGAATTGTCAGCCGTTATCGTTGATGAGGGTGTGGGGCAGCCCGAACCGGCAGATGATAGACTTTCAGAAGAAGGACCTCACCTTGCTCTCGGTGATCTTTGCTAGCGCCTCGGCTTTCATCCACTTGGTGAAATGGTCGATAGCGATAAATAGAAACCTCCGCTGACTAGAGGCCGGGGGGAACGGTCTCAGAATATCCATTCCCTACTGGGCCAAAGGCCACAAGGCCATCAAGGGGCTCAGCTGAGAGGTCGGCTGTCGCTGGATGTTAGCATGCCGCTGACAGCAGTCGCACCTCCGAACCAGCTCGACGGCGTCTTCCTTCATGGTGAGCCAGTAGTACCCCTAGCATAGGGCCTTATATGCCAATGCTTTGCCCTCAGATGGCTTCCACATATACCTTCATGGATCTTTCGGAGAACGTAGTTAGCGTCTGCGGGGCCGACACACTTCAAAACTGGGTACGAGAGGACCTTCGGTACAGCCGCCCGTCTAGTGTTAGAAACTTGGGAGCTCGACGTTTAAATAGCCTAGCCTCCGCAGGTTCTCAGGGAGAGTGCCATCGGTGAGGTATCAGACGTAAGCATCCATCCAAGTGGGCTCTTGGTTGATCGGCAGGGCTTCCTCGACGGCCTCGATGCTCGGGACCTTCTTCACATACGTCCTCCCAGGGCCCCGTCGGCCGAGGTGGCCAAACGAGACAACGCATCGGCTCTGGCGTTCTCACCCCTGGGAATGTAGCTGACACTAAAATAAGCAAAAAAAAGGTATGTGATTGGACCTTACTCAGATAGCGGGATATAATGGGATCCCGAGCCTCATACTCTCCAGCAATTTGTCCAAAGACAAGTTGGGAGTCGGTGAAGGCTCTAAGATGCTTTACTCCGAGATCTTTGGCTAGCTTCATTCCCGCCAACAAGGCTTCATATTCTGCTTGATTGTTGGTGGCAGGGAAAAGGAACCAGAGGGCATAGGGCATACTCCACCGCCTCTCCCTCTAGGCTTGCTAGGATGCGTTCGGCTTCACTTTCCTGGGAGTTCGACGCGCCATCCACGTGGAGGATCCAGTCCTCCCTCCAGCCTCCGCTGTCATGTCTGAGGACGTCGAGTGGGGTTCTTCTAGTTGCTCCTCGGTCCAGGTGCATTCGATCAGAAAATTGCTAGGACCTGGGACTTCATGGCTGACTTCGGCCGAAATGAAAGGTTGAACTCCCCCAACCTGATGGCCCACTTCGCGAGTCGGCCGGAGGTGTCAGGACGAGACAAGATTGCTCTAAGCGGTTGGTCCGTGAGCACCACGATCGGATGGGCTTGAAAGTAAGGCCTGAGACGCTGAGTGAGACGATCAATGTGAAAATAATCTTTTTGGTTTTGTAATACCTGATCTTCGCATCATGAAGCACCTTGCTGGTGTAATAAACAGACCTCTATGCTCTGTCTGCATCAATGCGGACGAGCACGGAGCTGACTACCATGAGGGAGGCTGCGAGGTAAGGAAAAGTTCCTCTCCCTTCCTCGGCTTAGACAACAACGGCGGAGTAGACAGGAACTCTTTCAACTCCTCGAAGCCTTTATGGCACTCCTCCATCCACTGTAAGCTGCCCGAATCCGGCCGAACTTTATTCGCCCTTTGGTCCGACCAGAGCTTGTAAGCTGCCCGAATTCGGCCGAAGTTTCTTCGCCCTTTGGTCGGCCGGGGCTTGTAAGCTGCCCGAACTCGGTCCAAGGCTTGCAGATCACTCGGCTCCTAGCATTGCTGGGAGCGCTCGGCCATACCGAGGCTTCGTGGAATCGGACTCGGCCCAGCCGAGGTACTGAGATTTAGCTTAGGACTGGCCTAGCCGAGGTACGGAGATTTTCTGCTCAAGGGGATAGCTCGGTTGTGCCGAGAAGGGGTAAGCAGCATTTATTTTTCATTATGACTTTTCGAAAAATGATTGTAGCGATTATGCCGTGGATAATAGAAACAAGATGCCAAAGCTGTAAATAGGACAAGTCTATAGAAAGTGTACCCTACTGATGGTATATACGGAGATTGTCTGAATTCTATGTCCGAGGAATAGATTTTCCGTTCAGATCCTGGAGCTTGTAGGTACCAGGTCCGATGACTTCCGCCACTTGATAGGGGCCTTCCCAGTTCGGAGACAACTTTCCTTGTTCTAGTAGTTTGGAGACGGATGCTTTCCGGAGAACAAGATCGCCGGGTGAGAAGGATTTTCCTTTGACTCTGGAGGCGTGATAGCGAGCCACTCTTTGCTGATATGCAGCTACTCTGATTCGAGCTTTCTCTCTGATCTCTTCCACCAGATCGAGATTGGTGCGAAGCTGCTCGTCGTTAGACTCCTCCGAGTAGCTCTTCACCCGCGGAGAAGGGAGTCCTATCTCCACGGGGATGACGGCTTTCGTGCCGAAGGCCATTCGAAATGGGGTCTCGCCAGTGGGGATTCTCTGGGTGGTGCGGTAGGCCCATAGGACGTGGTGGAGTTCGTTCGCCCATCTGCCTCGGGCTCTGGCAAGCCGAGCTTTGATCCCTTGAAGTAGGGTCCGGTTAGTTACTTCGGCTTCTCCGTTGGCTTGCGGATGCCCTACCGATGTGGCGGTGATAGATCCCATGCTCCTCGCAGAAACCTCGAAACTTTGAATTATCAAACTGCTTGCCATTGTCGGTGATGATGGTATGCGGGAGGCCGAAGCGACAAATAATGGATCTCCATACGAAGTCCCTGGCCCGAGCTTCAGTTATCTAGGCAACTGCCTCGGCCTTGACCCACTTGGTGAAGTAGTCAATGGCGACAAACAAGAACTTTCTCTGTCCAGTGGCGAGGAAAAGGGCCGAGGATGTCCATACCCCACTTAGCAAAGGGCCAAGCGAAGGAAATAGGGACCAAACTGGCGGAGGGAGCCTTTGGATATTAGAATGTCTCTGACAGGGGTCGCAAGCTCGGACGAGATCATCAGCATTCTTTTGCATGGTGGGCCAATAATACCCCTGGCGCAGCACCTTGTGGCATAAGGATTGGCTCCCCAGATGGTTGCCGCAAATTCCCTCATGTACCTTCCGAAGAGCATAATCAGTCTCAGATGGGTGAAGGCACTTGAGTAGCGGCATGGAAAAGGATCGCTTATACAGCTAGTCGTCGATCAGCACATAGTGGGTGGCTTGCAATTTCAGCTTTCTTGCTTTCTTTCGGTCGGCTGGGAGCGACCTTCTTTAAGATACTTTAATATTGGGTCGAACCAGGATGGTTCGCCTCGACCTGCATTACTCGGTCAGTCTCCGCGATGCTAGGCTTTTCCAGAATCTACAGGGGAAACTTTTGCTCGGAATCCATCGATTTTGTAGTTGCCAGCCGAGACAATAGATCGGCGCGTGCATTTTCGGATCTTGGGATCTGAATGACTTCAAATTCAGAGAAGTGGGAAAGTAAGTCCCACACCTCTTGGAGATACCGAATCATGTTCGACTCCCGGGCCTCGAACTCGCCCCGCACGTGACCGGCTACCAATTGAGAGTCGGTAAAGGCATTCAACTTCTTCACTTTAAGGTCACGGGCGATTCGGAGTCCAACAAGCAGAGCCTCATACTCGGCTTCATTATTGGAGGCTGGGAAGAAGAAGCAAACGCCATACTTGAAGGTCGCCCCTCTGGACAGGTGAGGATTAAGCCAGCGCCGGAGCCATTGGCATTAGACGATCGTCAACATGGAGCAGCCACAGGGCATCAGATCTCGGGTGCTCAGAGGAGTCCGGAGTGGAGCCATCCTCCGGGATAGTACATTCGAGGAGGAAATCAGCTAGAACCTAGGCTTTGATGGCCGGGCGAGGTTGGTATCGGATGTCATGCTCGCTTAGCTCGACGGCCCATTTAGCCATTCTCCCTGATGTTTCCGGACGATGGACCATCGCTTTGATGGGTTAGTTGGTAAGGACCGTCACAAATGTGCCTGGAAATACGGTCGCAGCCTTCGAACCGACGTTACCAGGGCCAAAACCAACTTCTCGAACCGGGTGTACCTTGTCTCGGCGTCTCGAGCAGTTTGCTAGCATAATATATCGGCTTTTGGGTCTTGTTCTCTTCTCTGACCAACACTGAGCCAATTGTGCCTTCTGAAACAGCTAAGTACAGAAACAACATTTTCCTCGGATTCGGACTGCTAAGGAGGGGTGGAGAGCCGAGATACCTCTTAAGGTCCTCGAACGATTTCTGACACTCGGGAGACCATTGGAAATTCTTGGCTGATCGAGAGCCTTAAAGAAAGGAAGGCATCTCTCGATCGACAGAGCCACGAAGCGGTTGAGGGCCGCGATCCTACCAGTCAGGCGCTGGACCTCTTTGATGGACGCAGGGGGCGCCGTTTGTCGAAGGGCCTGAATCTTCTGCGGATTGGCCTCAATGCCCTGCTGAGAAACCATGAAGCCAGAAACTTCCAGAATTGACGCCGAAGGCGCACTTAGTTGGGTTGAGCTTCATCCGATATTTTCGGAGCGTCGCAAAGCTCTCAGAGAGATCCTCAATGTGCTGGGATGCTCCTTTGCTTTTGACCAGCATGTCGTCAACATATACCTCCATGTTTCGGCCGATTTGCTCCTTGAAGACCTTGTTAACTAGTCTTTGGTAAGTAGCACCTGCATTTTTCAGACCAAAAGGCATGACACGATAACAATAAGTACCTCGGTCAGTTATGAAGGCGGTCTTCTCTTCATCCTCGGGCGCCATTCGGATTTGATTGTAGCCCGAATAAGCATCCATGAAGGTCAACATCTGATGACCTGAGGTAGCATCTACAAGCTGGTCGATCCGAGGGAGAGGGATGCTATCCTTCGGGCATGCTTTGTTGAGGTCGGTGAAGTCGATGCAGATCCGCCACTTACCGTTCGACTTCTTCACCATAACGACATTCGACAGCCAGTTAGGATAGTTTACCTCCCGAATGAAATTCGCCTTGATAAGTTTATCGACTTCTTCCTCAATTGCCTTCTGTCGCTCAGGGACGAAGCTCCTTTTCTTCTGTTTTACGAGCCAGGACATCTCGTCCACATTAAGACAGTGGACGAGAACGTCTGGGCTGATCCCTGGCATATCAGAAGCGGACCAGGCGAAGACATCAGCATTCCTTCGGAGAAAGTCGATCAGCTCCAGCCGAGGTTTCCCTTTCAGTTGCGACCCGATCTTTATGGTTTGGTCGGGCCGAGCTTCGTTCAGCGGTACCTCCTCCAGCTCTTCGGCTGGTTCTCCCCGTTGCTCAGCGAAATCCTCCCGAGCGTCCAGCCCGTCAACCTCGGGCAGTTTGGATTGAAGGCTGGTGACGAAGCACTGCCGAGCTATAGCTCGGCTTTCTCGAACTACTCCCACTCCCCATCCGGTAGGGAACTTCATAGCTAGATGTGGGATGGAGACAGCAGCTCCAAGGGACATCAGGCCAGGTCTCCCAAAGATTGCATTGTAGGGCGACCGAAGTTTGGTCACCAGAAAATCTGTGTGAACAGTGGCAACGCGAGGCCAAGTTCCTGCGCGGACCGCCAAGGTCACGACCCCCTCTGGGGTAATAACATCGCCGGTGAACCCCATTAGGGTGGAGTCCATGGCTCGGAGATTCTCTATGAGTAGTTTTATCTTCACAAACACATCGAGATACAAAACATTGACAGAGCTCCCACTAACAATAAGGATCCGGCTTACATCATAATTGTTTAGATTGAGAGATACAACCAGCGCATCGTCATGCGGGAACTGTATCTTCTGGAGGTCATCGTCGGAGAAGGAGAGCTCATTAGTCGCGCTTTCTTTGGCGCTGAGCCTTCTTCATCGTCCCGCCAGCTCGACGGACTACCTCGATCACATTGATGTAGCCAGCGACCAGAGGATTCGGAGGAGGAGGCTGTTGGGGCTCGGGCTGGCGGTCACCCCCATTTTTGGCTCGGGCGCTCTCCTGAATTGGTCCAGTCTATCCCGCTGAATGAGCCTCTCGATTTCATTCTTCAGCTGCCAGCACTCCTCGGTGTCGTAGCCATGGTCCCGGTGATAGCGGCAGTATTTGGTGGGGTCTCTTCGGGCCGCATTCCCTCGGAGAGGAGGCGGTCGAGGGAGTTGACGCTTTATCTCCATGAGGATCTCCGCCCTCGGGGCAGTGAGCGGGGTGAACCGGTTGAACCTCCTAGGCGGGCTCTTGGTGCGGTTCCTCGGCGGCGGCAGAGGAACCCTTTGGCGGCAAGGTGGGCTCGGCTGGCGGGCAGATCGGTGCCTGTCCGAGCCCTTGGACTCCTTCCTTGCTAGTTCGGCACGGGCAGCCCTCCGCGATTCCTCGACTCTGGCGTACTTGTCCGCCAAGGCCATCATATCGGAGAGGTTCGGAGGGTAGCTGACCTCCAACGCTAGGTAAAAGTCACTCTCCTTTAACACTCCACCTGCTAGGGCGGACATGGCCACCTCATAGTTAAGGTGATCCACTTCCAGCATGGCCGTATTGAAACGGCCGAGATAGTTCTTCAAGGACTCCCCCTCTTTTTGCTTAACCTTAGAGAGGGAGTCAAATCTCCGCCGGTGACGACGGCTGCTGACGAACTGGCTGATGAAGAGGCGGCTCAGCTCGTCAAATGAACCAACGAACCTGGTTTTAGGGCATTAAACCAGGTTCGAGCGGACCCCTAAGGGTGGAAGGGAAGGCGCGGCAGAGGATCGCATCTGATGCCCCATGGAACATCATGATCGATCGGAAGCTACTGAGTGGTCGTCTGGATCGGAGGATCCATGATAAGGCTCGATGGCGGGCAGCTTGACATGGAAGGGAATCACTTCCTCGGGATGCCCTGCTCCGCCTTATGCTGAAGCGGATGGGCCTGCTTGGCGGCATCCAACTCCTGACGCATCTCCGGAGTTGTCGGCGGATCTCCTCCTCAGGCATAGCAGGAGGGGCTGGGCGAGGAGAATACCGAGACGGTGTCGAGTCGTGATGAGAGAACACCGGAGAGAGGGATCGGCCCGCCGAGATCTAGGAAGATCCTTGCCGCAGACCCCTTGTGGGACTGGCTCAACTCCCTTAGGGCGACGAGGGGGGTCCGCAACCTCATGCGGACCGGAAGAAGAGATTGCTGGGTGAACGGGGGCCGTGTTCTCCTCAGGAAGGTGCGGAATAGGAGCAGCTGGACAGGGAGCTTCAAAGTGCCCCTGAATCAGATGGGCCAGAGCTTGGACCTACTGGACCAGTGAGGCAAACTGGTCCTGGATCACTGGGGCCGCCGATGGCGATGGAGTCTCAACTGGTGGTGCGATGATGCTATACTGCTCACCGGATCAGGTCTTTGGGAGGCGACCTGGTCCCGGGCTTCGGAAGTAGCCTTTCTTCGATTGGCCATGGGAGGGGTTCTCTTCAAGATCGGGACCCTTATCTCCTGATCACAAGTTTATGGGACTTGAGGGCCCTTCCTCTAGCGCCAATTTGTTGCTGCTAAAATCTGTCCTCCGACTCGGGCGTGGTCGAGCTTCAGGGTGGGCTTCCTCCTGAATGGACTTGCAAAACAGTCCTCACGCGAGAGGCGTTGGGGGTGACCCTCCGATGCTCAAGTCGGCGGAGATCAATAACGAACAAATATGGGGAGAAGGCTTCCGCTGAAGAGTCTCTCCAAGGTGGCCTTTCGAGAGCTCTGAGCAGAGCGTTAATGGTGGAAAGAGGTGAGCAGAGGTAGATGAGAGTGGGCAGTATGCAAGCGCGCGTACCTGAGAAGTCGAAAGATGGTAGTATTTATAGAGATCACCTGATTCCTTGGAAGCGTCGTGGGTTCGAAAGCCGTTAGGATTCGAATCAGTTTGTTATGAGGTCAGTAAGATTCGTATCTTGTTAGTTAGAGAATCGACGGCTGGGAGAGCTGGTTGATATCCTAAGATTCGGCGACTGTATAGGCTCCAGGGCTCTAGGCCACTCTCGTGGGTCCTAGGCCACTCTCGGGTGTGATTTCTGTTTAGAATCTTACGAATTTAAACTCTCCTGCACTGGATTCCGCAGAGGTGCTCGAGTGCCCGGGTCTGGCCGGGGCATAAGGTTAGCTCGGACTGGGACCGAGGTATAAGGATAGCTCGGACTAGGACCGAGGTATGAGGATAGCTCGGACTAGGACCGAGGCATAGGGATAGCTCGGACTGGGATCGAGGTATAAGGATAGCTCGGACTAGGACCGAGGCATAGTGGATGGCTTGGCTGGCGAGGCACAGTGGATAGCTCGGCTGGCGAGGCACACCCGTGGAATTCTTGGCTCGTCAAGGGGTTAAAGTGCTTCGATCCACCGAGGTATAATGGCTGACTCATTTCTAGCGGGCATTGCACAGTGAGTGAGAGTCAGGGTTGATCCTAACCTCTTGCACGATTATTAATGTAATGACGATTTTACCCCTCAACAATGGTAAAGAGTATTATCCATTTATTTTTCTAATTCTATTTTTTAAATTCTTTCCAGCTGGTGAAGTGCAAGTTCAGTGCCACATTTCCTTTCTTGTTTAATGCTCAAAAGAAATTGTTTATGTACTTTTTTTCTTTTTTGTTATATAGAGCATTTGTTACATTTTAAGCATTAATTATTTAATTAGTTTGATTAGTATTAATTTAATATGCAATGTAAAATTATACATACCAATGACTTTATTTTAACCAATTATGCAACAATATATGCGTAATTATATAGAAAAATATTTCAATATTTCTAACTAATATTTTGTTATGCCATTGATTGTAGAAATTCAATTTAATTCTGAAATTGAATTTATTTAGGGACTTCTGTAGATCAATTTATCGATGCTAACATAGAAAACAATCAACCCAAATGAGTGATGTTGGGTTGATTAAAATATATGCTTTTTTGGGCAAGGGTTTAAGTAGAACCTGAATAGGCTTGAAATTAACATAATAAAGTTGAAATTTAGTTAGTCCTTGTATATTTTTTTAAACATGATCATATATTTTGCAAAAATTATCTTCCATAAATGTCTTAAAAATTAATAAAAATTGATCTTAGAGAAGTTTTCTGTTTGGTTCATAAATAGCACCTTACTCAAAAGATCTATTTAAGTTGAACCAAATGGATGCCATTTCATTTTTCTTTTCCTTTTTCAGATTTATGGTGTTTTTTAGGTAGATTTTGGCTTGAACCCATTTTCCCCAAGAGCATTTATTTTAATGTGTAAGTGCCTGAAATATCATGCATCATCAAGTTCTAATTGTAAGATCAAATTTTACACTATTAAAAATCATAATTGATTATTTGATCAAGGAAAAATAGAAAAAAAAGTCTTGAGAAGAGGCTATACATAGTCCTTGCCTTTGATTTAAAGTTGAGCCTCAAGATCTGGCAAAGATTTCCTTTGATTTTTGAAGATTGAGCTATTCTCAGCTCTCTATAGACAAGAATCCTCCCAAAAGTTCTTCAAAGCTCTTATGTCCTAAAAACAAAAGAAAAGTGGGAAGGATGCCATTTTCTTTTGGCTTGCTGTGAAGCTGAGTGCAACCATATCAAATCTTATCAAACCAACATGGTTTGCCAAAAGGCAATACATAAAAGTTTGTTGGGTACCTCATCTTCCATGCTAGTCCAAGCCTGGAATGGTGCATGCCAGGTGATTCGGATTGGGATGGACAAGGCTTCAAACCTTGCAAGTTACGGCAACCTGATTTAAAGGGGTTGGCCCCAATGGATCATGCATCCTAAATGAATTAACTTTCCCCTTTCTTTGATGACTTGGTTTTGGAACTATTTTTATCCAATTAACCTATCTTGAAGGAAGTTCAGCAGCATCTTAGCACATCCCAGTAGTTGACCTCCATGAGAAAGTAAAGTCTATCACCGCCTAGGATGCCAATCCCCCTATCAAATAATGGTTATGCTCAAATGATATATCATCCAGCCTGCAATTTTGCATGATGTTAATACTGATAGAGATATAGACTAAAAGATATGCTTTATGTTATGTCTTTACATTTTTAATGAGAATTCATTTTGAGCAATGTGTGCCATTTACTATATATATGTGCATGTGTCTAGTATTTACAAAGAGTATTTGATCTAGTGTGTAGAGTACGGCTTACACACAGAAGACTAGATCATCGGTTCTTTTGGAATACAAGTTTATTGTTCACAGTTTTAGATGGAATTGGACACACCATCAGTAGAACTGTAGCACAAATTTTAGTAGGTTTGTCTTGACTACGGGGAATGGTTTATTCTAACTATTTGTGCTAGTACACTTTGTGTGTATTGAACAGGACCCAGTTGAGTTGATTATTTTATACTGACTTTATAAAATAATTTAGAACTCATGAATATTATGATTACTTATGCTCTTAATCTGAATTCTGTTTCTAGACACGTGTATGTAGTGTTTATTGCTTTGATTACACATAGAGTGAGATTCTATATGAGTCAATAAACTCAGTGGGTTGGGCAATAACATTATGTATATGGTGAATATTAATAGTTGAAGGAATCCACGTCCTGTTAATTTGGACTGATGATATCCCCTTGAGAAAGCTTATAAGTTTTGATCGTATCAAATCTTGCAAGTGGATTTTGAATCCGATACGTTAAATAAGTTAAGTGGATAAGTCTCAAGGATAATAACAGCCAATTAAATTATATTGTCAGTATTTAAATTTAATTGGTGGATATCTGTAATCTTAACATGGGGAGATAATAAGTATTTAATATTAAGGCTCGAAATATAAATTCGAATATGATTAGGAGTACAATTATAATTCTTTAGTGGAATGAATTATAATTTACGTAATTAAATCCTAACCCGGGATAGGATTAGGAGATTTAATTACGTGGGAAGTCCTTTTCATATTTGCCTATTTGGTCCCTGTTGTAGCCCTATAAATACCCTCTCAATTGGTTGCTAGGGTTAACGCTTTGAGAAAAAAGAAAGCAAGAAACCCTAGGTCGGCCAAAAGAGATCCCACCATCTTGAGAGAGAAGAAGGTATTTCGGGAATACGGCGGAAGGCCAAAAGGTTGAGGTCGAGCAATCAAATCAAGTGTTCCAGCATTCAAGTCTGAAGGTATAATCTTATACTCATAGATTAGAACGGTAAAAGATTTTGCATTACTCATATACGCTATAGCCGTGATCTTGGGGGTATTCCGCACTCCCCAACAAATACTGTTGCCATTTCTTGCGGAATTTAAACAGTAGTATGAACTAGATAAAACTATGCAATTCTAATTCCATAATTGTTCACAACCCTTTGCACTCACCTGATTCAGTTATCTTCTTCCCGTCAATATTTGACCCTATCAGCCTTGCACACAAGTTTTGATTATAGGTCACCAATATGGATGTTAGCTTGATTAAAAATTCTCATTATTGAAGGGAAGTTTGTGAATGCCAAGACCCACCATCTTTGGAAGTAGGAGGTTTTATTTAATGTGCTCCACTTGCTTCAATCTTATGAATCTCTCACCTGCATGCGCTTTATAAGGGCTTCCATTTCTTAATATCTTTTTTTGAGTGATTTGTGTATTTGCATGTACACCCATGGTTGCACACAGGCACGCTTCGCCTTCAAGTGACTAAGTCCCAATCTCCTTGAACAAAGATATATGATCCATCTGGTCAAAGGAGCCTTCGTTTAGCTCATTCACCTTTTCATAAGGTACCATGCCACTTTTATTAAATGCATTCAACACCCTCTTAAGACATTTCTTGCACCCATCAATTATAGCACAACCTGAAAGAGAGTCTACTTCTTGCTTCACATCAAGGTTTTAAAACTGGGTTTTTGTTTCAGTTTTAGCCCCCTCGGTAGAGTTGTGTTTTGGCACTTTGGTGGTTTCAACAATTTTGCTACATTTTTCAGAGTTTTGGTCCCACAAGAAAAGAAAAAAATCAAGAATATTGAAGAAAAATAAGAAAATAGTAAATCAAGACAAGTATTTTCATAGCATTTTATTTTATTCTAAGTTATCTAGAGTTGTAATTTATGCAATTTAGGTATAATGCTTGGGAAGTTTTGGGCTGATATTAGATTTTATCAAAGCTTAATTCATTATTTATATCAAATGAATGTACTAGTGCATAGATTATAATACCAAATATCACTCAATCATGCATAAATCGATATGCATAGAAGAACATGAAAATAATGACATATCTCACTCTTATAATACTTACAATTTTCAAAGCTTCTAGACATGCACCATCATCTTGATTTCTACATATTGCAGTAATGTTTATAGCTTAAACACATAATTGGCTCTTGCTCACTTCAGTGATTGAGTTTTGACCAAAATAACATGGATTTAGTCGCTAGAGGCCAAGTTCTTGCATTGTCTAAGTGTATTGATGAATTTTAGAAAGATTATGCATATTTACTTGTGAAACAAAAGAGAAAAAGAAATAAAAAACAACAACTTCGGTAATTTTGGCCAACACCAACAGAAACTGACCGAAACCAACCAAAATCAGCTGAAACTGGTTAACACCGACTGAAATCTTTTCGGTTAGTCTTGGATCAGTTTTAGCTGAAACTGATCCATTTTGGCCGAAACTTCAAACCTTGCTTCAGCTAGCATCTAGTTTTCCGGTGCCTATCCACACACCAAGATACTTGGCACTCAAAGAAGTGCTGCTGCTCTTTCAATTGATGTTTAAATCTTCATATCATTGGATAGATTGATAGCCAGGACCTATGTGAATTCTTCTTTTATCTTAAAAACTCTTTAAACTTTTTAAAGTCTATTATATCTTCGTTCCTTCAGGTTAGCCTTTGTATATTATGTGATCATCAGCATGGAGGAAGTGGGTAAGCCTAACTTCATCATATGCAACACTGCCCAACACTACTTCTGAATTATATTGTATTTGTGAAAGAGGAACAATCAATGCTGATAAGGAATTCCATTGGTAGACTCCTCTATGTTGTGATCCTCAATAAGATGAATTAATACTCCCATTATAAGATACAACACCTAACCTATTCAACCCTTGAATCAAGAAATCCATTTTGTGCATCCCTTGCATTAGGAATTTCTAACTGATGTGGTTCTAGGCAAATTGCATATTTACTTTTCCCAAAGAATTAAACATCTCTTAAGTGATTAGGATTTTATCTTCAATAAACATCTAAGTGATGAAAGGCTGATTGCTCACCTTAAAAGGCAATAACGATTTTTAGGCCTGTTCATCATTCTTTTTGAGATGATCTTATGCATGCTTAATCATGCATTCTTCACAGAGAAGAAGTTTTTAAATACTAGAGCTAGTAGAACGTTATTCCATGAGTTGGGCTTTTCGTTATCATGGAAACTTTGGGACAACTCTCACAAAACTTGTGTTAAAGGGTAACCATGTTGGACATTAGAACGTTATTCCATGAGTTGGGCTTTTCGTTATCATGGAAACTTTGGGACAACTCTCACAAAACTTGTGCTAAAGGGTCACCATGTTGGACATGAAAAATTCAGCTGTAGTTCATCTGGGCCTGGCTATATCTAGTGACCACTGAAAAGATGCTGTTATCAGTATCATGTAATGAGATTAATCTGCAGAGCCATGAAGGTAGGAAGGGATGTTGTAAGTTGTTGACATCATCCTCTGCTCACAATGTCTCATAAAGGACAAGGAAATTCTGTTGAGTTAGCATGAGATCTTGGGTTGGTGGCTGTAATCCATTTGTATTTGGACCTAAAAAATTATGTATTTAAGGTAAATTGGCCCATCCTCTTCCTCTCCTCTCTCTTTCTCTCTGAGTTTAGTGCTTGGTGTAGGGGTGATGTACATCAAAGCTTGTGACTTGTTTAAAGAAGCAGTGAAACAACCACATCATGTGTGGGACTTGATCCTGCTTTGGGAAAGCAATTAGCAACATTGACGAGGCCAAGGGGATGCATGTCTCTCCTATTCCTCCCAAGGATTAGGAGACCCAAACCCATCACGTATGTGGAACCTAGTCTCACATTACTTAAAAAAGGGAATTGCACGAGGGCCAAGGGGAATAGGGGACACCTTTTTGCTTTCAATTTTCTTCTTGAATTGGTAGCTTTTGGCCACCCAAATAAATGGGATGGGAATGGATCTCTCACTTCACCCCCTTCCTAAGCAAGCTTATCATTGGATGGGTGTGGCACCTTGTGTGTGAGGGATTTGAGGACTTACATTTGTCCGGTGCCCATCTATCTCAAACAAATGGGACAAGATGTGCTGGGCACCCTCATCTTGGCAGTAATTAAATCATTACTTGTTCCATATAACAGAATCTACAAAGATGGAGATCAGGTAGATTGTGCTAAAACATGTTAACTAATATATAGATCATTAAGGAAAGATAGGATAGCCAGATGAGAACAACTTCACTATTGTAGGTGAATTATCAATATTTAAAATCCTAATAGGATGAGCAGCGTCCTAGTTATCATGTCCTATTCTTGTCGAAAAATGAGACTGGTATGAGAGCAGAACTTTTGAAACCCATTGAAATAGGAAAAGAAGAAAAAAAAGAAGAAATAAAGAATGAAAAAAGAAAATAAAAGACAAAAAAAAGAAACAAAGAAGAAGAACCAAGAAAGCAAGAAAGAAAGGGAGGGAGGAGAAAAAGAAAAATAAGAGAGAAGGAAGAAAGGAAAGAGGAAGAAAAAGAGAAAAAAGAAGGGAAAAAAAGAAGAAAGCAAGGAAAGAGGGAAGGAGGGAAAGAATGAAAAGTAAAAAAGAAGAAAAGAAAGAAAGGAAAGAAGGAAAAGAAGAAAAGAAACAAATAAAAAAGAAATAAAGGAAAGGATAATGGGAGAGTGGAGGGTACCTTTCAGAATACTTGGCTAAAATTAGGATACATCAATCACACAGGATTTAAAATCTTGTAAATTATAACACAATATTAATTCCGACTCTTACTGAACTTGATTGAATGAGGCCATAAGGTGTTTGCTTATTTAATCACACACCATTGGAGCTTATTGAATGAAACTTAGATACCAGCATCAATATGAGATAGGCATTTCATAATCAATATTCTAGTTGTTCAAACCCATCGTATGACACCTTTAATTTTGTTGGCCATGTTGTTAAGATTAGGATTGGATCATAAGTTGTAGATGGTAGAGTTGAATTGGAATGTGAATTATATTTCTATTTTTTTGAAAATGTGAAAAGAAATATAAAAAGGTCAAAAAATTGAAAAAAAAGCAATTAAAATAGCACACACAATAAAACATTAGATTCTAAAGTCCCATAGCTATGAGAGTTAAGTTCTAAACAATTAAACGTGAGGTTCTAAATCGCTATGAGAGTCATTGACATCATTTCTGTCCCCATACTCAGCCTACAAATTGCAACAAAATTAAAAAAATCAAAATAACCTATAAATCACAAGAAAGTATATCCTAGGCAAAAGAACCACATTAAAAAAAATAAAGAATAAAAATAAAATAAACTAATACAAAATATTGATAAGAAGACTTAGTTGAGTTTATTAGAGATAGAGTTAGCCAAATTATCCCAAACCAAACTGAAGCGGCCTTGAGCCAGAATGGTTGGACCTCCTGGTTTAGTATGGGGGGTTGGCCCATGCTGGACTTGATATAGAGTTTGGGCGGGGTTGTGGGTGAGCTAAGCGAAAGAGATAGGCTGAGAGCTTTCCATAAGCTCTCATCCACTTTCTCCTTAAAAAAAAAAAATTGAAATCTTCTTCATTTTTCAAAGGATATGAGCCAAAAGAGGAAGAATTTTAGCCCAAAATAAGGTATAGTTCCTCTCATTCTCTTTTACCCTATCTATTTTTCCTCATCTTAAATGTGCTAAAAATAGAAAAACATACGAAAATCATGTCAAAATTTAGGATTTGGCATAATTCATGAAATGCTATAGATCTAAGGATAATCTATTCGTATCAACTGAAATTTTAATTTTTCATTGAAAATATTTTTTAGGAACTAAAAATATATTTTTAAATTAAAAATAAAATAATGTTGCCCAAATATTGCAACCCAAGAGGGGGAATGAATTGGGTTTTTTTCAAAAATTATTAATAATTAGCAAATATGTGCTTTTTAGAAAATTTCAGAATTAACGAAAAGTGACGTAAAGTGTAGAGAAAACATTCAAGCATTACAAAAATTTAAATCACACAAACACAGGCAATTTATAGTGGCTCGGTGTCAACCCTGCACCTACATCGACTCCCCAAGAATCCCTTGGGAATTTTCACTAACCACCCTAGCCAACCTGGCTAGCAACTTGTTTATAGGCACAAGGGAGCCTTACACCTAGCCTTTCGGACTAGCCTCTTGTTTTCCAGGCATAAGAAAGCCTTACACGGGTAGATCTCTACCCTTAAAGTTTCACCACTGTGAAACTTAAATATAGAGCACAATAATATAAGCATTATATATAGGAAGCTCCTTAAGTGAGCATATATTCAAAAGAAATACTTTATAAAATATGAAGACCACTCTTCGAAATAGATTCTTCCTTTGAGCATGTTGGAGGAATGGATGAAGCTTGACTGCTTTTCAGAATGTGGCTTGAGCTTTGATGTCACTTCCACTTATGAAGAATTGAAAACTCTTGAAGTAGCACTCTATAAAATTTTTTAGAACTCTCTTAGCCTTTCTTTCCTCACTTAAAATTTCTTTTCCTTAGAATTTCCCACGCTTGCTTGGCTCACTCGCTTGCTTTTTTTTTTTGAATGAATGGATTAGAGGCCTATTTGTAAGCAATGAAGCTGAAGAAGCCGTTGAGAGGAGCGGAGGAGCATTGAATGCAATCGTTTGAAAAACAAAGCTTAGCAATTAATAGAACCAGGTAAGCTTTGAAAATCCTTCCCAGGCAGCAAGCATGCGTTGAAGAAATTTTCCTCGGCCATTGTAGACGTTTGAAATTTTAACCAGGCTGACAAACTTCCGTTGAAGAAGACGATGTCGGAAAGACGAAGTTTTCAAACAGAGCATGCTTTGATTCAAAAATTCACTCAATTGTCAAGGAAATTGGCAACAATTAAGATACCATTTAATGAGCAAGAGTTAATCCTTCCATATTGCAATCCAATTTCAATGATTAAAGACTTCATGAAGGTCAATTTCAAACATCAATGGCGAACCAGAGTTTCTGCGGAATTTCGGAAAGAAGACGATGGAAACCAGAGAACCCCAGACCTGTTGGGCGCCCAGTTGGGCGCCTAACATCATTATTCCTCATTTGTTGGGTGCCCAATTAACTCATTTAACACGTCTGGTTAATTTTTAATGGAAATTACAGTTTTGCCGTTGGGATTTTATAGTTTTGCCATGATTGCTTTCAATGGGATTTACAAATTGCTATTGACTGCATTTAGTGGGATTTGGACAAGTGTCATGCAATGCTTTGAAAAACAATTTTCACATGATAAATCATCAAAGATAGATTTAGTCATTTGAGAAATGAAGGGTAAAACATTGAAGTCCAGTGTAAGACAAAATAAAAATTTAGTTAGACAAGGATGCTTAGGAAAACAGGTTTCACGTTATGATATCCAAAGCCAGTTTGGTACATTTCGGAAAATGGAAGCAATTTGAAACATGAAATTACTTATGCAGTTTGGAATTAAAACATTTATTTAAAATTATTTTTGGCTTTAAAATTATTCACCATCATTTTTCTTTACCTGTATTACCTTTGATACATGGGATACCTTAGTTTGACGTGACACCTTTCTTCATGATGGATTTCCTGAAATCATTATCTCAATAAAATTCTTAGTATTATACTTAATCATTTTGTATTCATCAAAATTAAATATAAGGTCAACAATCTTCCTCTTTTTGATGATGACAAAACCATTAAGTATTTAATATATAAAGAACATTTCAGATCTAATCATTCCTTGGCAAGATAGGGTTTCATAAAATATTTCTCCCCTTTTCAAATACATTGCGTGTGTCAAATTAGTACATATGCTTTTCAATTTTTTTAAAATAAGAAAATATGATAAATCAGAATGTATGCTTTTACCTAAAAATCATAATGTATGCCTTTACCTTTTCTTCCGTTTTGTCATTAATAAAAAAGAAGATGAAAAGATATGCATATTTTTACTGTATGTCTTTTCTTCAAGGAATAAATCAGATAAAATAGCATAAGGAGCACAGAAATGAACGCAATCTCACATAGATCAAGCAATCGATACAATTTATACACACCCTACAAGTTAAATTAATACAAACCATCATAAAGTCATAAGCATCATATAAGACAAATTAATACAAACCATACAAGCCATAGAGTCATAAGTATCATGCAAACCATACAAGCCATCAAAAGTCATACAAACCATATTAGCCAATAAACCATACAAACCAAGAAGAAATAGAGGATCATCTGTTGAAGTCCGGCTGAGAGGACGAAGGCCAAGCAGATGGATGCGGAGCTAAACTATAGAACATATCAGGCAGTAGCTGCTGCATAACTTGATGCATCTCCTGGATCATATTGTAGGAATGGTAGATGAGATTCGTAAGAGATGCCAATTGTTCTTCAGCACTGTGAGCTTTATGCCTGGTTGATGCCATCTCAGAACTTGTAAAATTTGTTGATTCAATTAACATGTTCAAATCATCCCGCAACCGAATAATCTCCTTAAAAATCTTTTGACCATCTACTACTTTCTTCTTGAGCGTATTTCTAGTAAATATTTTGAATTGATGCTCCAATGCACCCATACGATTATTCAGATTAGTAAGACAAGCATAGATGGATGAAGAGTAGGGGAACAAAGAAATATCAGTAGAGGATGATGAACTACCCCCGAAGCTTTTAAGGGTCACAGCATCAGAAATTTTATTAACCAAATGCTCAATGGTTTCATCATTTAAGAGAATAGGATTTGGTTGAGTGGGTGGTGGATGGGATTCTGGTTCAGATGGTGGATTCGGATCACAAGATGCATCAACATTAATGTATTCATCAATATTAAAAAATGTATTTGCAGGAGGTGAAGGATGATAAGCTTGAATTGAAGATGATAAACTTGGAATGAAGAGGGTTCCTCCCCCTGAGCAGGTGCAACAGGTTCTTGCACCTTCTGCTTGTTCCTTGACCACTAACCATCTATTTTTACTAACCCCATACGACCAAGGGTGTGCTCATCATAGTAGTCTGTTTTCCTAAGTTTAGTTACACTCTCACCCTTAAGCTTGACACCAAAATGTTTGAACACATAGGTAAGAAGAAGGCCATAGGGCATGGTCGCTCTAGGTCTTCCTATAGTTTCTCTCATCACATAGCACATTAATAAAGAAAAATTCATGGGAATTTGGCTAACAACATAATACATAATGGTAAGGTCTCTATCGTTAACATAGTCAAAGCTACCACTCCTAGGTGCCAAAATTCTAAATGAAATGTGGTGTAGCAACCGCATTTCAGGATTAAGATATCTTCCAAAGATTTTATCATAATTTGTAGCTTCCTCAGTACCGACAATAGTTATTATTTTAGTATATCTATTTTCATCAGAATCTTCAAAGGAACCTTCAGTTGGGACTTTTAGAATGGTTCCTATAGTGTTTAAATCAAGGCCAGTCCTTATTCCTTTTACACTAGAGGAAATTATGCCACCACTAAAACTAAGATAGTGATAAAATTCTCTTACAAGATCAGGATAAATGGGTACTTCTGTGCTAAGCATGTAACCCCAACCTTGCATTTCTAATGAAATTCCAATATGAAAGTTTTCATTGGCAAGAGATCTAAAATTCACTAATCTACCAAGTGTGATAGACCTACCTCTAGTGGACAAGGAATTTGGAGATTGAGAGGAAGCACCTTCTTCATGTCCTTGGGAAGAAGCTCCACGAGGCAATCACATTTTTGGAGCCATGGATTAGGATGAAAATAAAGGAGATTTGAGAAGTTTAGCTCTCGGGAGAAGTAACTCTGGCTAACAGAGAATGAATGGCACTCTGGGAGCTCTGGCTGATGAAACGATGAATGAAACCAAATGTTCCGGTTTCATGTAATAAATGACCAAGATTCCCCATGTTGGGCGTCTAACTGGGCGCCCAACACAAAGTTTAGCCGTCCAGTTGGCTGCCAACTTTGCATCACAGGTGGATTCTCATTTGTTGGCCGGCCAGCTGGTTGGCCAGCAAGGAATTCCAAGGAATTTTCTTAATGGTTCATGGTTTAAAATGCATAAAAAGGAATAGGCATTCAAATATCATGGCCGAACAATTCATAGATGATCTTGATAGTTCAGAAAAAATAAGGATCCTGAAGATAAATCGATAAGGTTTTATATGGATCAAATTTCATGCAAAGATCATAAGCATAGAAGAGTATAAAAATCAAACAATATCATCTTGCTAAATTGAAGGGTCTAGCATACCTAGCTCCCTTCTAATTTCATAAAACTTAGATTCATCAAGGGGTTTTGTGAAAATATCAGCGAGTTGCTTATCAGTACATACATGCTCAAGCATAACATTACCATTATTAACATGATCTCTAATGAAGTGATGTCTAATTTTTATATGTTTTGTCCTAAGTGTTGGATAGGATTTTTAGTTAAATTTATGACGCAACTATTATCGTATTTTATGGGAATGCCGTTAAGTTTGATGTCATAATCTTCTAGTTGTTGGTTAATCCACAAGATTTGAGCACAACTTTCAGCTGAAATGTATTCAGCCTAACTGTGGACAGTGCTATTGAAGTTTGTTTCTTGCTAAACCAAGAGATTAAGTTAACATCTAAAAATTGGCAAGTTCCACTAGTAGATTTTTTATCCAATTTACATCCAGCAAAATCAGAATTAGTGTAACCTATTAAGTCTATGCTAGATTGTTTATCATACCATAATCCTAAGTTCTTAGTACCATTTAAATATTTAAGGATTCTTTTAACCGCAATTAGGTGAGATTCTTTAAAATTAACTTGGAATCTAACACACATACAAACACTAAACAATATGTCTGGTCTATTAGCAGTTAAGTATAATAGTGATTCTATCATGTCTCTATAATGTTTCATATCAACTGATTTATCAGTACCACTAGAATCTAATTTACAAGAAGAGCTCATAGGGGTACTGATACTTTTTGAGGTCTCCATGACAAATTTCTTCAAATTTTTTGTGTGTACTTGGTTTGGCTAATGAAGATCCCTTCCTTACTTTGCTTAATTTGAAGTCCAAGAAAGTAGTTTAATTCTTCTATCATGCTCATCTCGAATTCTTCCTGCATAAGCTTAGCAAAGTCTTGGCACAAAGAGTCATTAGTAGCACCGAAAATTATATCATCAACATATATTTGTACAATCAATATATTTTTATTTTTTCTTTTAATAAACAGTGTTGTATCAACATTTTTTCTAATGAAGTTATTGCTAATCAAGAATTTGCTCAACCTATCATACCAAGTCCTGGGTGCTTGTTTTAAACCATATAAAGCCTTGTTCAGTTTGAATACATGGTTTTGAAGTAAGTGATTTTCAAAACCAGATGGCTGTACAATAAATACTTGTTCAGCAATATATTCATTAAGGAATGTACTCTTAACATCCATTTGATATAATTTAAAGTCCATGAAGCATGCAAATGCAAGAAGTAATCTAATTGCTTCTAATCTAGCAACAGACGCAAATGCTTCATCAAAATCAATTCCTTCTTCTTGACCATATCCTTTTGCTACTAATCTTGTTTTATTTCTAATGACATTGCCATGCTCATCTAATTTATTTCTAAATACCTATTTAGTTTTTATAACAGGATGATCATTTGGTCTATCAACTAGTGTCCAAACATTATTCCATTCAAATTGGTTAAGTTCCCCATGCATAGCATTTATCCAGTTTACATCATTTTAGCATCTTTATAACATTTAGGCTCTATTTGTGAAACAAAAGCTAAATTAATATAAGCATCTCAAAATGATGACCTAGTCCTAACACCATATGATGATCACCTAAGATTAGTTCTTTAGGGTAATTATGCGCATACCTCCATTCCTTATCGAGTCCATGATTATCTTGAAGTTCAGTTTGTTGAATTGGATCAATGTTATTTTCTTGTTTGACATGATCATCTTCTCTTTCCTTCTCATTTATTATAAGCTCTCTTACTTCATCTTCAAGGATATATGCACCATCAGTTATCTCTCTCTTTCTTGATGGAAGATCATTAGTCTCATCAAAAACAACATGAATTGACTCTTCTACTACTAAGGTTTTCTTGTTAAAAACTCTATATGCCTTACTAGTAGTTGAGTAACCAAGAAATATTCTTCATCTGATTTAGCATCAAATTTATCAAGATTAGATTTATCATTATTCAAAATAAAACATCGGCAACCAAAAATATGAAAATATCCAATGTTGGGTTTTCTTCTTTTTCAAAGTTCGTAGGGGGTCTTTTTTAAAATTGGTCTAATCAAAGCACGATTTAAAACATAACATGCCGTATTAATAGCTTCAGCCCAAAAATATTTTGGGAGATAACTTTCACACAGCATGGTTGGGGGTGTTCTTCCTTTCTTTGATTCCCGGGAATCTTGCAAATTCAGAGACTTTCTACAGGCTGAAGGTTTTATTGATCTAGGGTTCTCAGGTCCTCATTTCACTTGATGCAATAATTGGGATGGTGGAGCTTGGATCTGGGAGCGAATAGATAGGGCTGTTGCTTCTGAAACTTGGATTCAACAGTTTCCCTCTGCTGTGGTTTATCATTTGCCTCAGATTAGTTCAGATCATAACCCCCTGTTATTGACTTTGGAAGGCACTAAGATGGGTCCTGTTCCTTTTCGGTTTGAGAATACATGGTTTCCGTCGAGGAGACTTTAGAGGTTATCCATAGTGCTTGGCATTCATCATCCTCCAGCTCTTCTATGGATCAAATAAGTCAGAAATTGAGGAAGGTGAAGCATACTTTAAAACTCTAGAATAAAAATTTTGTTGGAGACATATTCAGGCGAGTGGATGTGCTGGAGAAGGATATTGAATGTTTGCAATTGTAGGAGGATAATAGAGGTGGTCTTGGGGAGTCTGAACCTGCTGATCTGAGGAAGAAGATCAAGAAGTACCATAAGTTGCTTGTCATGCATGAATTGTTTTGGAGGCAGAAATCTTGTGTCCAGTGACTACTGTTTGGGAACAAGAAGACTAAATTTTTTCATACTTCCACTATTATTAGGAGGAAGAATAGGATTTTGAGTATTCAGTTCTCTGGTGGTGATACTGCCACAATGGAGGCTGGAATAAGGGCTGTGTTTATTGAATTCTTCTAAAGTTGTTGGTTTGGTGGTCATAATTATCCCCCTCCTGAGTTTCTTGCTTCTACATAGGAATTGTCTGAGGACAAGTATGATTTAGTGGCTGAGCTGACAAATTCGAAAATCTGGTATGCTCTTAAATCAATTCCACCTGATAAAGCCAAGGGCCCAAATGGTTTTCCTCCAAGGTTTTTTCTTTGATATTGACATTATTGGCAGAGATTTCTGTTCACCCATTAAAGAGTTCTTTCATGATGCCCGAATGCCACATGCCTGGAAGTCTGCATCTATTACATTTCTAAACGTCAAAGCCTGTTGGTTCCTAGTCACTATAGGCCCATAAGTTTAACACGTTATACAAACTTATGGTGAAGATTCTCATCAATTGGATTCGCAAGGTAATCCAGAAATTGATCTCTAAGGAGCAGGTGGCTTTCATTAGTGGGTGATGTATTTTGAATAATATTTTGATTGCCCATGAGGCTATTCATTCTTTGAAAAGGGCAGCTAAGAGAAGCCCACTGTTGGCCATTAAAACTCGACATGGAGAGGGCATACGATCAAGTTGATTGGAATTATCTTGCTGCAGTCCTTCATTTCTTGGATTTCCCTATCAAGATGATTGAATGAATTTTTACCTATATCCGTCAGCCAGGATTTGCAGTGCTGGTTAATGGCTCGCCTTCTAACTTTTTCTCCTCTTCCATGGGATTACGTCAGGGCCGTCCTCTGTCACCTTGTTTATTTATTTTATGTGCTAAGATGTTGACTAACTGGAGTTGACTCTTGGGAGAATTAAAGGTTGTCAGCTTGGAAGGCAGGGTACTCAATCAATCATCTTAATTTGCTGACGACTGTCTCGTGTCTTGGGCCAGACTTCTGATTGCCAAGTCTTTAAATCGACTCTTCAGGTGTATTGCTCTCAATCTGGATAGGCAGTCAATCTATCCAAGTTAATGGTATTGTTTCGCCCAAAGATTGATCCTAGTCTAGCATTCATCCTAACTGAGTTTTTAGGGATCTAGCGGGTTTACAGCTTGGGTACTTATCTGAGGATTCCTTTGAAAGGTTTTAAACTTAATCAGTTTGATTTGCAACCTATCAAAGACAAAATCATGGTGAGACTAGATGCTTGGAAATGGCGACATTTGTCTTTGCTAGGGAGGGTAACTTCAATTAGGTATGTTCTTTGTGCTCTGCCTACTTAGATTGTTGCGAATATTGCCATTCCCTACAATTTCAGAGATTGGTTTAACAAGCTTATTAGAAGTTTTCTTTTGGGGCATGATTCTTATAAGTGTTCTCTCCATGCTATTTCCTTAGATAAGATTTGTTGTCGATTAAAGAAGGGGGTGTGGGTATTCTATCTCTGTCTTTGTGGTGGTCTTTTCTTATTGGGAAACTTGCAGTAAGTTATTGTTAAACCCCTAGAGTTTGTATGCTTATCTGCTCTTTGCTAAGTATAAGTTTAAAGGGGTGTGGAGTCATTATGCACCACCAAAGAATGCCTCTGCTCTGTAGAAGATCTGTGGGCTCTTCTCTCTTCTATCTCAGTAGTTACGGTGGTTTATTAGTAATGGAAGGTTAGTTCATATTGATGCTCAGCCTTGGTTCTCTAGGTTTCCTGCCTCTTTGCTATGATGTCTCTGATACTCACCATTTGGTAATTGTTGATAATTTAATCCTTGAGACCAGTGATTGGAACCATAATCTTTTATTTGCTATTTTTCCTGTTCCTGTGGTTAATGATATTTTAGCCATTCTAGTGGTGGAGAGTCTATTCAGAGATTGTTTGTGTTGGGTTTGAGCTTCATTGTAGGATATTGCTGGGATCTTGATATATGATGTGTCTCCTCATCCTTCATCTATAGTGAGATTGGTCTGAAGGATTAAGGTCCACTAGAGAGTGCTTTTCTTTCTATTGGAAGCTGTGGGAAGGGGGTCTTCCCACTGCACATCTTTTGTCTTGGATTTCTTCTATCTTGCCTATAGAGAGTAGTGTTGCTTGGAGGATGAAATAATAGATTATTTGTTTTTTGGATGTTAGAAGTCTTCGTTGACCTGAGAGAGATTGCAAATGTGCCTTTCAGTAATTCAATCTATTCAGCAAACTTTCAACTATTTATTTGCTACACCCACAAATAGTTTCATGGGGCGGAATCAAACAAATATGCATATTTACTTCGGTGGATTTGGAAGGCCTGCAATGAGGAGGTGTTCCAAGATAAATCTTTTAATCGGTATGGATGGTCAGAACAAGCAATTTGTCAAGCAGAAGAATTTCTTCAGTCTTGCAGCTTTCAAACTATTGGTACTCTTAGTATCTGGGATGATCTTTCAAATCATTTTGTGGTTTCTTCTCCTAAACTTGTTTCTTGGTCGTCCCCACAATCAGCCCATATAGCTTAATAGAAGATGTGGTTGAAGAGAAGGATTCAACCTATGGTTTAGTCATCAGTGGTTTAATGAAGATGCACTATGATACCTAAACAACCATCCATTGTTCTGTGATCAAAGCATACAGAGGACTGTTGATGCCATACAGATAAGGTCTGCTCATAATATATCTTTGACATTCTCCACATAGAATTGTGCACAAAGCTCAGAATGATGATATATGCAGCAAAATGAGGGATGTATTCAGGAACTAATTGGAAAAATGCATGCTTGCATTGCTGTGGGTGGATAGAATGCATGCATAGGTCTTTAAAATTTGACCTAATGATACTATAATCTGGAATTGAATTGATTTGAATATGAATGTGATAAGATCCTGATTCAATTGTCTAATGGCCAGATCTTCATTCTACATATTTATTTCTATAAATACAAATATTATTCACAATAGTCTAACTAATAACGATTAATGCAATATTTTTGGAGATGATTATGATAACTAGTCCCTGTTGGGTGTGAAGTGTGAACCACTTAGCATTATAAGAAAAAACTAAAATCTATACATGGAACCTTGTAAATACCATATGTACAACAGCATAATTTTGTTTTCTGTTGGAACAAATGCTTGATTCTATATATTGAGGGTGTTTGCATGTGCAATATCAAGAGAAATTATATCCTTTGCAAGTTATATTTTGCGGTAATTTGAAGTTCATTAGCATCAGGATCTGAGCCTAAACGCTATGAGACAATGCAGGGAAGCCAAGAACCAACCTTAACTAGTTTAGTTTCACATATTTCATGCCTGACTCTGACCTTCATACAGATGGTCCAACATGCAGCCCTCTCCTACGGTTATATCTTTTTTCTTCGCTTTTTCGTTTCAATTTTCATCTTCATATGTTCTTTGATCCTTTTCTTCTTTAGTTCTTTTTTATTTTGTTCTCTATTATATTACATCCAGTTGGTTGTGGCTGTTAGGGCATCTAAGTTTGGTGGTATGGACCTCGAGTGAAGCAGTGATGCATCACATTTTATTTGGAGCTCCAAATTCTCTGATGTCTGAAACTTCTGTTTGAAGGCATACCAAAGCCACTTTTTTACTAGTAGTTCTGACAGGATTCCTTTTCCATTCTTGATGAACAACTTTTCAGCAAGCAATTCAATGAATTTGTTTTTGTTTCTTATTGATGGTTGCATGTTTTGTCCAATAACCATAACCGAAATACAAATATATTCTGATATAAGTTATTTAAACCTTGAATTATTGATCAAATTGCCTGTATCCAACTGTCAGCAGCTAAAGTCAAACTATAGTTCAGCCATCGAATCAGGAAGACTATTTATTGAAATTGAGAGAGCAGGCATTAGTAATATTGGTTTTTGTCTTATATATTACGATAATAATGATATCATTATCAGAGAAAACAAGATGCTTCTGTTATGTTCTGAAACACGACTAAGACACTTACCTAATTTGTGAGGACCATTGCAGTTTCAATTTTTTATACTGTTAGGTACTATGAAGTGCAGGCCTCACCAGAAGCATTTTCTTGCACCTTCATTAGCCGTTATCATTTCATTCTTGTCCATTCTGCTTTTCAGGACCGGCATGCTGTCACCGATTGCAGAATTTAGCCTAAATTTGATGAAGACAATCCTTTATTCTTGCAAGTAATTAATTAGGAAATTGGAACAAAACGTCAAATGCCTTTTCCATGGAGCGAGACTTGTTCTTTTCTTGATTTTCAGTAAACACAGCAATCTTGAGTTCTTTCAGATCTGCAATGTCAGCTTCGGACTGCGCCATTACAACCAATGTCCTAGGACACAACAAAAAAGAGGAACTTGTGGAGTTGCAGAAAACCAAGTGAATGGTCAATTATCTCCCTATTGGTTCTCCATGACATTCTGAATGTTTTAATGTAACTTGTTGCCGTCTCAACCAAAAAATATTTCCTTCATTGTGTAGATTGTTATTATCTTGCATTCATTACTTCACACATTTTGTATGATGCTTGAGATGAAAATGATGGATATGTTTTAGCTGTTCTGCTACAATCTTGAACTGCTAAAGGTGGCAATCAGCAGTAGTATGTATTATTCTCAATTACTATCTCAACATACACCTGAAAGCAGGGTTGTTCAGGTTGGGCTTTCATTTCTAGTTAGAGCATAAATTAACTTCTGCAGAGTGTGTGGCAATCAGCAGTTGTATGTATCATTCTCAATTACTATCTCAACATACACCTGAAAGCAGGGTTGTTCAGGTTGGGCTTTCATTTCTAGTTAGAGCATAAATTAATTTCTGCAGAGAGTGCATGTATTTCTTTTTTTCTTTTAATTTTGTGTGGTGAGAGAAAGCTGAACAACATGAAGCTTTTTGCATGTGTACACAGTGGTGGTGGTTGAAATACACATATTTGCCTTCCAACTTACTTCACCATTGACCCTGGGAGCTCATGTCCACTTTTATAGTCTCCGTGTTACAACCTTGCCTTATTATCTGATATTCGTCTTCTTCCCGGTAGCTTCAAAGTGACTTCAATTTGCTGTAGTCTTTGAGCCCAAAACACACTGTAGCTGAGCGCAGCACTTAAAAAAGCTTCTTTGGAAAAGGTTGAAGGCCCGAGGATCCCTGCCCAGCGGGAGCCTGCCTGCCATCACCATGTCAAACACCAGAAAACTGATGTTGACACTATAATTGTTTTTTTAAAAAAAATTAATTATTATTTTTTTTATGAGGTTTGCAACAGATTAATCATCTTGTTTAGCTCTTTCTGTTACTTTTTATAAGCATCACTAATTTGCATCTTTTGGACTGCTTTTGATTTCTTAGGCCCACTAGAAATGACATGAGTAATCCTTCACATCTCCACATGGGTGGAGGCGCCGAAGCACGGTACTGGGTAGCCTCTTGTTCAAAAACGTCAAGGTCACAAGCAAGAAAGAGCCCATATGGTCTCCACTGGAGGCAAATTTAAAGATGCTCATGTTGAGAGAGGAAAGGGACTAGTTGCCATGGTCATCTTAAGAAATCCAACATTGTTCATGGAGAACAAGATATTTGATCAGTAATGGTTGTTGCTATTAAGTGTTCATGATAAGCTTGCAATCAGTTTAGTAAGATTGTAGCAGCCAGCCATCCTTGTTTTATGGAAACAAAAACTTAAAACATTTCTGAGGGCTTTTGCAGGATTATATCACGGGGATGATCATTTCTTTTGTCAGAGAGTCATCATTTGCATGTGTATTATTGAACCAAAATCTCAGCTTAACCTCGAAAACAGGACCCAATCTTTGCTGAAGCAAACAAAAATGATGGTCCCTAGTTCCCACTGTTTTCAAGGGAATCAAATGGCTGGGGAATGAGAGCTCTCACCCGCCCTTTACTTTATGGTTGAATGAGACCCTTGTTTCTTTAATGATCCGTCTCTCTCCTTTCCGTATCACATGTTGTGGTTGTCAGGCCACACCTTTAAGCGAGTTGACGAGTCTTTCTTCTTTGATTGCCATTAGAGCGAGAGACAGAGAGAGAGAGAGAGAGAGAGAGAGAGGCCGTTTCGAGTTAGAAAGAGAGAGAAAAGTCGATTCAACTTTCTCACCCACCAGCTTTTGGCTCGGAAGATGATTTCCCTTTCTTGATATGGGGGTTTCTGCTCATAGGCCCTGCTCTCTTGCGCCCCATTCCACACACCCAAACAAAGACCTCCTTTTCCCCCTTCTCTCACCTCTCCCTTTTCCTCTTCCCACACTCTGTTTTCGCTCTTTAGTGAAACCAATTGATTCAGACTCATTGTTTTGAGGACATGAGAAACTCTCTCCTAGGCTGCATATATTTCTTCTCTACTAAATTATTTGAATTAACCCCCTCCAAAAAAAAAAAAAAAAACAATGATAATGCACATGAAAAGAGGCAATGGGAATGACCTTTCATGGAACAATGTATGTTCTTTACAGTGCTTAGGCTTATAAGTATTTATATTCATAGGAACTCTTTAATTCTACAACTGTATCCATATCTATAAGATCTTTGATGCATCGATTGATTAAATAGTATCTCCAAATCATTGATTAGATTAGATCCCTTATTCGTGTTGACATTGGTTTCTTCAAAATCTGTTTAGATTTCATTGATATCAGTATTATTTAATTAGCTCTCTAGCATGATTTTAGACTTGTATATAGTGATGAGTCTCTTTGGTCCTCTAATTAGTCTTAAACATAAGAGTACACTAGAAAGTCCAAAAGCTTTTCAAATATATATTTGTCTACTTGCAAGATAAAGAATGTTTGATAGCCCCAATTCTTTTTTTTTTTTTAAATGGATATAAAAATTTTGAAAAACTACATGGGAAATCTTAAAAGGAAAGAAAAAGAGGGACAATAAATTAATGGCTGCTGCAAACACTATCTTAATTAATCAAAATTGAAACGATCTTCGGGTACTACTTTGTTTCTCTTTGGCCATGTGGGTCATAAACATTCCAAAACAAAGTTAGGCTAAGCACAGACCCACTTGGAACCACTACACCTAACACCAAGGATGGCCTTATAATCGCGTTTATCTCGTCGCTCCTTATGTGGCAAATGATGTGTGGACGTAGCCATACGTTCTTTTTTTAAAAAAAAAAAAAGAAAAGAAAAGAAAAAGGGAGCATTATCCACCGCATTGAGTGAATCATTCAATGCAACGTATGAAAAGACTAAAGGAGACCATATTGGCTCGCTTTCTAGAAGGATGATTAAAAAGGAGTGCCATTTTAACATGTTCATTAGCTTTTAATGAATGTATTCATTGTACACATTCCAATGAGTTACAACCAAATACATCTCCAAACGTGCCTTCCTACACTAAATATGGTACAATGTTAATGTATGACAGGTAATATTTCGACCCTATATGCTAAATTCAATCGCTCGTATACACTAATTGCACTAGTGGGGTCAGATCTTATACTCCAACCTCTTGGTAAATCATTTAATCCTCACCTTCACCCATATGCAATCACAAATTTGATGAGATTCAAATTCTTTGGCATATGCAACAAATAGGGAGTACAAATCTAGCACAGTGCATGGTTGGTGGTTCCCCAACATAAATTGGATAAGATTATGGTAGAAAAAAATTTGAAGCACACATGACGGCATATATATGATGTACGATAGCTTATTGAATCATCGGATACGTATCAACATATGCTAGCAATTAATTTATATGATCAATACATATTTACTGTATCGAAGAATAATGCAATAAGTCTTTTAGTAAGATAATAAGAGTAGCCCATAAAGTCTAATTGGGTGACAGACCTTGTGCAAGTTCTTGGGTTTTCCAAGCCTACAGCTCCCACCATTCTTGCGGTATAATTGAAAGTAGAGGTTATTTGTCTATGTACACACACAAATATATAGCAACAAAAACCTATGGTGATTAACTATTTATTTTTATATATTATTTGCACTATTTTATGTATATATATATGTACTATAAAAAAATTAAATAAATATATTATGGGCATTACTCTTGGGGCCGGTCAACCGAGCCCAAAGACCGGTGGAGAGGGGGGGGGAGATAGCTACCTTTCCTTAAATTCCTTGGTTGCCCTCCCTCTTCATTAGCTTTCCCATTCTCTCCATCTCTAACCCCATCCTTCCATCAACTCTGTTCCTGCTCCCACTGCTACGGCGGGGGAATAAGGCACATGAGCAACAAGCCCCCAGAAAGCCAGAATTATTTTAGCCTTCAATCGCCCGCATCCAAATCCCACAAGAAACAAAGGGCTGGTTAAAAACAAGCAGGGGGTGGGAGAGAGGAAAAAAAAAAAAAAAGGAGAGGAGGACAGAGAAGGCGAATAGAGAGGCTGGGGGGAATTAAAATAAAAATAAAAAAAAAACTGGTGAATTTTTTTTTTTTTTTAAAACAAGGCCTTTCCCCCAAATCTCTGCTGCTCTTTCTATCTATTGTTTCCAAAACCCAAAACCCATTTAAGCGGAGGAGAGGACCAGCGTCGGGAAGTCCTGCGGGATCGCCGGTTCGTGGCATGGACGGCCGCGACGCCAGGCAATTCCGGCCACCGCCGGCGGTTTCCACTTGTTAAATGCCCGGGCATAGCAGCAGCATCCACGGACGCGGCGCCCGACCCCGGAGACGACGACGATGGAAGATGACAATAGATAGATAGATAGATAGATAGATAGATAGATAGATGGATAGATACTAATATCAACAATAATAGTAAGCAAATAATAGTAAGTTTGGTTTGGAATTTTTCTCTTTTTTTTTTTTTTTTTTTTTATCTTCTTCTCAAAGGAGCATAAAGGGAGTTGAGCAGTCGAAGAAGAATTTGATAAGAGAGAGAGGGGATTTGTTCTTCTTGCTTTCTTTCTTTGGTAGTAGTGTTCATGGCGACTGCGAATGCTTCCACTTCGGCGGCAGCGACGGCGGCGGTGTTGGACCCGCCTGCCGCGGCGACGTTAGCGGCTGAGGACGCGACGGCGAGGGCGGTGCACAAGAGGTACGAGGGGCTGATGACGGTGCGGACGAAGGCGATCAAGGGGAAGGGGGCGTGGTACTGGGCCCACCTGGAGCCCATCCTGGTTCCGAGCTCCGAAACCGGCCTCCCCAAAGCCGTGAAGCTCCGCTGCTCCCTCTGCGACGCCATCTTCTCCGCCTCCAACCCCTCCCGTACCGCCTCCGAGCACCTCAAGCGCGGCACCTGCCCCAATTTTACCTCCCCCACCGCAGCCGCTTCCACCGTCGCTGCCCTCCCCTCCCCGCCCCCCAAGCCCATCTCTTCCATCGCCCCCCCGTGCTCCTCCGCCGGCCACCACCATCACAACAGCCGCAAGCGCTCCTCAGCCGTCGCCAACCATCCGCCGGCCCCCTCCTACCACCATCACCACCACGCTTCCTCTCTCGCCCTCGTCGACCCCTCCCGCTTCTCCTCCTCCCCCACCGCCGCCTCCGCCGGCGGCGACGTTGTGTACCCCTCTTCCACCACCCCGCCTCCGCTGCTGCACCACCACCACCACCAGCTGGTACTCTCCGGCGGGAAGGAGGACCTGGGGGCTTTGGCGATGCTGGAGGACAGCGTGAAAAAACTCAAGAGCCCCAAGGCCTCCCCCGGGCCGGCCCTCACCAAGGCCCAGGTCGAGTCCGCCGTCTCCTCCTCTCCGACTGGTTCTACGAGTCCTGCGGCGCCGTCTCCCTCTCCTCCGCCGAGCACCCCAAGTTCCGCTCCTTTCTTCACCACGTCGGCCTGCCCCCGCTCTCGCGCCGCGACCTGGCCGGCCCCCGCCTCGACGCTCGCTTCGATGATGCCCGCAACGATGCCGATGCCCGCATCCGCGACGCCCTCTTCTTCCAGCTCTCCGCCGACGGCTGGCGCCCCCGCGACTCCACCGCCGCCACCACCACCACCACCTCGGACGCCCTCGTCAGCCTCGCCGTCAACCTCCCCAACGGCACCTCCGTCTTCCACCGCGCCGTCCTCACCCACGGCGGTGCCCCCTCCAAGTACGCTGAGGAGGTCTTCTGGGACACGGTCGCCGACGTCTGCGGCAGCGCCGTCCAGCGCTGCGCCGGCATCATCGCCGACCGGTTCAAGTCCAAGGCGCTCCGCAACCTCGAGAACCAGCACCATTGGATGGTCAACCTCCACTGCCAGCTCCAGGGCTTCCACAGCCTCATCAAGGACATGGCGCGCGAACTCCCTCTCTTCCACTCCGTCGCCCTCAACTGCTGCAAGCTCGCCACCTTCTTCAACACCAACAACCAGGCCAGAGCCATCTTCCACAAGTACCAGCTCCAAGAGCTCGACCACGCCACCCTCCTCCGCGTCCCGCCCTCATTCCGACCCTCGGCCGACAGCAGAGAGATCGTCCGCCACTTCGCTCCCGTCTTCGCCATGCTGGAGGACATCATGGCCTCCGCGCGGGCGCTCCAACTGGCCGTCCTCGACGAGTCCTTCAAGCTAGTCTGCCTCGAGGACTCAACGGCCAGAGAATTGGGAGAGATGATCCGGGAAGTGAGCTTCTGGAACGATCTGGATGCTGTCGACTCGCTTGTGAAGCTGGTCAGGGACATGGCTCAGGAAATGGAGGCCGAGCGGCCGCTCGTCGGGCAGTGCCTCCCGCTGTGGGACGAGCTGAGGGCCAAGGTGAAGGACTGGTGCAACAAGTTCAGCATCGAAGAGGGTCCGGTGAAGAAGGTGGTCGAGAAAAGGTTCGACAAGAACTACCACCCCGCTTGGTCGGCGGCATACATATTGGATCCATTGTATCTGATCAAGGACTCCAGTGGCAAGTACCTCCCGCCATTCAAGTGCTTGGCGCCGGATCAGGAGAAGGACGTCGACAGGCTGATCACGAGGATGGTTTCCCGGGAGGAAGCCCACATTGCATTGATGGAGCTGATGAAGTGGAGGGCAGAGGGATTGGATCCTCTATATGCTCAGGCGGTGCAGGTGAAGAAGCTCGACCCAGCGACGGGGAAGATGAGGATTGCTAACCCGCAGAGCAGCCGGCTCGTGTGGGAGACGTACCTCAGTGAGTTCAAGTCACTAGGGAAGGTGGCCGTGCGGCTCATCTTCCTCCATGCCACCTCCTGTGGATTCAAGTCCAATCTGTCGCTGCTGCGATGGGTGGGCGCGCACGGCCGCTCGAGGGCGGGCATGGACCGAGCTCAGAAGCTGGTCTTCGTGGCGGCCCATGCAAAGTTAGAGAGGAGGGATTTTTCCAACGAGGAGGATAAGGATGCAGAGCTCTTCGAGGATGGCGAAGATGATGTGCTGAATGAGTCTGCCTTTGTGGTGGATGCCTCATCTGTGTAACATTTTTATTTGAATTTATCCACCCCCATCTCTCCTTTTTTTTTTTTTTTCCTGCCTTTTGTAGAATTGGATTTGTAGGAATTGCTAGAATTTTTTTCTACATATTAATCTTCGCCATGCCCATGTTGTCGTTCGTTCTTACTTGCTCGAGGTTTTGGCGAGGAAGGGGTTGAGGGCATGCGAGGGCCACGATCAATTTGCTGAAAAGAGCAGCATCTGTTGCCCCCTGCAGGCATTTGATAATGTGAGGGTTGTCGAGTTGCCGAAGGGAAGGGAAGGGAAGGAAGTCTTCTTGTTTATAACATAGAATTATTGATGAAGAAACTACATAAACAGGAAGAATGAATGTAACATTTTGGTTGTTGAGAAATAATATTGATATGAAGTTGGAAGCAACCGGGCTGTCATTTTGGTTGTTCTTCTTATTGATTGTTTCTTGTTGCCTTCTTGCCCAGTTTGATTGACCTTGTACATTCCTTAGTTCTTGTTTTCTTCAGCATGTGTGATTGTTCAGTTGTTGAACTGATTTATATTCAAGAACTATTCTGTCATCCTCAAACAGCATGTTCTTCTATTTCATGAATACCTTCTCTATGGAGCTGCATGCTTCTTAATGTTTGTGTGACCAGAGGACCTTCACTTGAACTACCCACTGAAACTATAGGATGATGCTGCATGATACTGTTATTCAATTCAAACATTATAAACGCTAATTGTGTCAAACAGCTCTGCTGACAGTAGGAATTCTGTTCTGTTTGGTCTTATTTGCTTCCCATTTCCATGCGCAGGCCACACTGCTTGTTTAACACTGTGATCAGCAGAGAATTTATGTTTCTTACCCACATCTCTAATGTTCTTGGACTCACTTACTGATTGTTTCTGGGGTTGGATGGCTTCCATGTGGTTAGAAATCTCTGGGAAAAAATAGTTGCCAAAGTTATTCTCAGTACCTGAACAAGACTTCAAAAGTGAGTTCTATTGCATCTGCTGTGAAATTGATCAAAAACCGAAATTTCATCCTCTCTTCTGATTGAGTAAAAAGACTTTTGTTTAATGTTGCATTATTTAATGCACCTAATATCTGGTTATCATGGTGGCTGCTCCTTCACGTGGCAGATTTGACAAGACTGAGATGTTGAAATTAAGCAGCAGATATGGTGAAGGACCTGCACAAGTTCTGTCTCTCCGTTATGGCTGTCACTCGGTTCTCCTTGACTACATGATCTGAATCCATCTTCGTTTCACAAGTACAGAGGATGCACTCCATGTTCATTCATGGGGTGGGGGTGGGCATTTGAATCTGGACTCAGAGCTGCACCAGCCTAGATATGTGGCAATGTACGCTCTTAGATTCCTTTGCCAAAAGGCTACTTGCGTTTTGTGAGAGCTCGAGCGCCTCTGCTTGCCTGCTGCCTATCTGCTGTCCGCATCGTCTTCAAATCTGACCGTATATATGGCAAAGCTCCAACGTGACAGTCCTGTTAGAAATTTACTTCAAAAGCCCGGGCACCAACTGCACGGCTTACCATTTACTCCAGTCTTCAATCAAGAATGGAGTTTCACCTCCTGGCTGGCTTACAGAGAGAGAGAGAGAGAGAGAGAGATTCTGGACCTAGATTTCCAAATCTTACGAGGGTGGATAGCTTTAGCTTGAGATGCAAGTATTAATCAGAGACGCGAGTTTGGCATTGATTTGAAACACCTGAATGAAGGAATGAATCATAAATCATAGCAAGCGTTAACCTTTGTTCTCGGATTTGGACGTATTGCACTACAAATTTTTTTTTTTTTTTCTTGGTCCTCTGTCAACATAGGAATATTATTATTAAGGAAAGAAACACTCTGGAGAGGATCTCTGTAGCGGCCCCTGGCCCTTTGCTGTCTTCCCTTTTATCTGGTCTTCTTGGGAGGGAATGCAGTGGACGTCAACCTCGCGGCCATCATGGTCGAAGAGATTTGGAGAAAGAAAAAACCTCGCTCCCTCCCTCCCCCCAGAGCCTTTCTTTCCCATCACATTTGGTAGCTTGTCTTCTAAAAGATTACTCCAGAGCTCAAGCTCACCACGGTTGGTCTCTCTCTCTCTCTCCTCCTCCTCCGCCTTTCCATCTCCCATCCCGGCCGAGAGATGGCGTTTCGATCGACGTCACAAGGCCTGTCGAGGACCCCTACTCGCCCTGCGGCCTGCCCTATCGGCGAAGATTCCGAGACAGCGATGTGCCAGCGAGATGGCTCGCTCCCAGCCTCAGCTTCTTAGCCACCCGCATCGCCCATCCGCCATGACCATACTCGATCATCGCCCATCCGCCATGGTAATTAATTAAAACTATAACAAAATATATCACACACGTGCCTGCGTGCGTGCGTGCGTGGATTTAATTATTTGCAGTGGAATCGAGGACTGGCTGATATTAAATTTTATGTCATCGATGCGTGGAATCTCTTGATCCATTGGTTGTATGCCTAATATAATGTGACCATTATTATTTTAACCGTGGAGAAAGCAGAGCTTATATATATATATATAGAGAGAGAGAGAGAGAGGGAGAGAGATGGTGTTTCAGTAGGATGGCTGGGTCTCCATGTAGAATTCTATATATTATCGTTTAAATAGTATCTATCATTAGTGGATCCTTTGTCACAAGGCTACACCTATCATTTCTCCCAAGCAGAGCCAAAGGCAGCACAGAAAAGGTGCACCTTTTTTTTTAATTTCCTCATGAGGGGGACATGTCCCTCTCTGTGCGTACGTTGAATGGTTAAAAGGAATTTACCACTGAATGATTTAAACTGGATCGAGTGAGCGAGGGTATATATATATATATATATATATATATATATATATATATGGCCTCTTCAATGCAAGTAAGTATATAGGATGGTGGGAATGAATGAATGAATGAAGATGCTGCTGCTATTCATTCCCGTGGGAATAGTGGAGTTCCTGGGATACCCTTCGGTGGAGAGACAGTATCTCCTGTCGGCAAGGGGCTTGGAATGCTGACCGCTCACCAACTCGATTTACTTTCTCTCTTTCTTTTTTCAACAGCAGCGTATGAGAAGAGAGAAGAAGAGAGAAGAGAGAGAGCAGAACCTTTCTCCCCCACAAATCATGCCGTCGTAAAAAGTAGAGAGAGAGAGAGAGAGAGAGAGAGAGAGAGAGAGGGTGGTGTATGATGTTGATGATTAGTGTAGGACGGCACACGCTGCTTTCTACGAGAATCTTAACCACTGAGGCGGCCCCCCCTCCCTCCAACTTTGCCTTTCTCCTGTCAAACACCGGCTATTTTTTCTTCCCTCTTGACCTTTTCGAGTTCTTTTTCTCGCTTCCTTGCTGGTGATTGAGGTCTGTGGCTCAAAGTCCGCAGGATTTACGTTGGATACTTCCTGTACGTGGCCTATACGCTTAGACTGCTCATTGGCACCCAAGAGGACGATCTAAGCAAAAATATTGAAAGAGAGTATATATATATATATATATGTATGCTGAATTTTTAGAACTAAAAGCATGCATGCATGTAGTAATTAATTTCTCTATTCTAATTATTTTACGCATGCTGTACTTTCAAATTAATGCCGCAAGCTCAAAATAATAATAATAGCAATAATGATATATTCTTGATCTTCTAGTAGAAATCATGACATCATATCTTCTAAGGTGTGTTAATTTAATTACAACTAATCCTTTGTCTTTTTGTGCGTTCTAGATCTTAGACGTATCGGATCCCCCTTCCTGCCTCTTTCCTTGAATCTCTTCTTTCCATTAGTTGACTCATGCAAAAATTATGAATGTTCTGTACCGATGTTGATTGCAAATGAATAAATTTAAGAAAATGATGTGGAACAATGTTCATAGAAATTCAGAGCAAAATGCGACTAGGCTTACATGAAGAATTATCAATTAATGAAAAGCTCTAGTCAATTCTTCAAGTTTGGCTTAGTTCTCCCAAATAAATAAATAAATAAATAAATAAATTTTGACTTCCTATATTAGAATGAAAAGGCTATTGTTGTAAGATCAACAAGTCTAGTAGTTCAAATATTCTCTAGGTGACATCCCAATTGCTTCAAATTGAAGTGTGATGGGACCCATTGAAAACTTAATTATTTTCATGTTAGTCTAGGAGATTATGTTGTGGTAGTTAACCAAAAGCTAGTTTCACAGCTTACAGTTGGGACTATTAATTAATTAGAAAATTTTTTTGTTATTTTTCCTTTTTTAAAAAAATATTCAAAATTTTAAATTCCTATTTATTAATGCTACATTGGATATTTAAAAATCAGCGAGTTCTAGGCTTATTTAGTCGACCTTGTGAATTTTATGCTAATGAGACCTCATGCACATGGCTTGTGTGACACAAATGCAGTCATGAGATCATGATTCTTTGGCCTCTTGCCAAGCCAAATTAACTTGTTGAACATGGAACATCACAAATTTCAAATATGTTGACAAGTCCTTCCATTCTTAATCAGCCATTTCTCCATTAAGAAAAGGACAACTTGAGATCAACTTGTGCAAGTTAAAAGTTCTGTTATTTAGTTAACAACCTTCTGCTTAATTTCTCAAATTAACTTTTTAAATATGCAACATAAACATTACAAATTTTAAATATATAGATAAGTTCTGCTATACGTACATAGTCTACCGTTGTCGCCGCTATGGAGAGTATAAGTAGAGATTAAGCTTGTGAAAGTTGAAGTTTTGTTATTTAGTTGAGGGCGTACAGCCTTCTTCTTTCTTAATTTTTTTTTTTTTCTCTATTGTTTTTCTCCTTTTTTGCATTCTTTAGTTATATTTTTCTTCTTTTCATGGACAATCAAAAGAGTGTTTAAATCAAACCTCCATGAGATTATGGTAATTAATGACGGAAGGTTTTAAGCTAAGTTAGGGTCATTGTAAGACTTATCACTAAGAATCATTCTAACCATTATGTGTACGATAAATAAGTAAAGCTCTAACCATTATGTGTATGATAAATAATTAATTAATAGTTTACAGTTAGTTTTAAAGGCAAATCTAAACAATTTTTTCGTCCGCTCCTACTTTCACCCTTCGCCCATCATCTTTCTCTCGTCTATCATACTGTTTGACTCTAATTTAACTTCTATTTGCTGAGAAAATATTAAAATTCATCATGCTTGCCATTATATAAAAACAAAAATTCCACTAAGAAAAGACGATCATGTTTTTTTTTTTTTGTCTTTATTGATATTTTATCTACCAATTTGATTCTTTGATTAGAAAAGTAAAAACAAAAAAAAAAAAACAAAAAAAAAACAAAAACCTAGATTCCTCTCCCTTCTTTAAAAAAGAGGAGATTTTTCAAAAAAAGAAGATGATTCATGAGAGATCGATTTGTAAAAATATATTCCTTTGAATTCTATGCATAAATCATAAAATCAGAGTTCAATATAAAATTCCTATTTATACTACTCTAAAAATAATGATAAAATTTTTAAAATAGTTCTTCAAATTAAAAACCTATTTTCAGCTACTTTAAAAATTCTACCATAGTCTAATTCTTTCAGTAAAAAGCTTAGGAAGAGTGGGAAGCTTCCATATCCATGCAGTTGTATTCTGAGCCCGAGGCCTGAATATCTTGACAAGATCCCTGAGAGGGGCCCTGTGAGCCTCACATCTTAAAGGGATCACGCTGAGATAGATCCTGCCAAATAGACTAGTCACCATGGGGGTGTTCCAGGAGGGGGGGACTGATGAAATCAAATCCTTAACCCTCGTATCAGTAGGAATATCAGTGCTAAAGAATGAGGGCCACCGAGACAGTGGAAGCTCTGAAATCCACGAATGAATGGCATCTAGAGTGACCATCACCAATCATCCAAGAGTATTTTAATTATTATCATTACTTTATCTAAAAAGATTTTCAAGCCTACACATTAAAATACATTTAAATGCTTAATTTCTTCACGTTTTTAGATGGAACAATTACTCTTGTTTAATATACTTGTTTATTAGTGCACTATTTATTCAATATTATTGTTATAACCTAATTATTTGCTGGTTTAATTAATACATTTATTATATTTGAATTTTGAATTTCAAATTTTAGTACAATATTATTAAAAGCTATTAATTAAATACTTAAACTATTTGGGAGTAAATCCTTGTGAACTTTATGATTGCGTTTGGTGCATGGCCAAGTAATTCTGAATAATAATGTGAATTATCTATAAGATAAATTATCACTTAATAGATTACTAGTAATACTGGTTACTGTGTTTGGTATACACAGGTAATGCTATAATAATATTGATTGTTGTATTTGGTATGACAAACAGATTACTAGTTACATAATATCAAAATTTTAAAATACCCCTAAATTAAATTTGCTAAAAATTTATATATTATTATATATTTGATTTTTAAAAATAATATTTTTAAATGATAATGTTTAAAAAATTATATTTACAAATAATATTTGAAGCGACATTGAGGATGTGGGCGCCATCGATCTAAAAAAGTTTCGGGGCGTTTGAAGACAGCCATGGAGCCGCTAGGCGGCAAAGATTTGCTGCCCGATTCCGTGCTAAAGAGGGTGTGGCTCAGGACCTTCGACATGGAGGTTTCAACGATGTCGGTATAAGAGGATGCGGGTAGAAAGCGATCAAAGAAAGAAAGGCCAATCTTGTCAAAAAATAATTTATGAGATTACTACATCTCTGGTAATGTGGTAACCACTCCTTGTGGTAATCTGAATTACCTCATGAGAGGTAATCTGAATTATCACTACAAGATAGATTGTTATCCAAAATACGCATCAAACACAATTATCTGGTGGATTCCTTTTAAATTACCGATAATCTGGATAGATTATCTGCTACTAAACACCCATGTGTTTAAAGCCCATTAATCAATACACATTTAATAAAAATATCTTTTAATGACTATAGCTATTAAATCTTAAAAACTTAATAGCTCATTTTTTAAGAGATGACAAGTTAATTGAGCTACTCGCTAGCCATTTTCAAATTAATTTTAACTAGGTATGCCATACTAAGTTGCATCAATCATCATACCATACCATATTGTACCTATAAAGTATAGATATGATACCAAATTTAATTTGATGTGATATAAATTAATCCAAATTAAGTGGAATCATTTTGTTCCGAACAGTACCAATTCATATTGTCCAATTTCAAATTAATATCTTATCTTAGTATGAAAAGTGTACCATATCGACCATATTGTATCAAGCCAATCATGACTAATATGATTTTTGATATTGATTTTGTTGACCTTGATTTCATCATTAAACTAATCAATTACAAACCTTTATCTGAACTAAGTTCTCAAGGTACCTTTGCTACTAATCACGGAACCACCTCTTCAAGTTCTCAGCCAAAAAACATTTAAGAAACAAACTTACACTATGGCAATAGGATTTCTAGCACTCAATCTATTCCCTCTTTAATGTCTTTCTATTAAGGTTCCTAAGGAACTATGAGATGCCTTAGAGGCTAAGTATGAAATAGATGGTATCAATATATACCAGTTCACCATATCCAAGTTCTAAAACTATGACATAGTAGATTTTGAATTCATTAACATCCATATCCATAAAATCAATATTTTCTTGAAAAAATTGAATTGATTGAATACAAATTCTCTAAGAACTATAAGGTTTAATCCTTAACTGGCTTTCTTTCTCCATCCTGGACAAACTTTTCATGGAAGCTAAATTATAAATAAAGTGACTTAACCATGATGAACTATCTTAAGCTCAAGGACAAGCAAGTGATTGAACCCATAATCAAGCTAGCCAAATTATGCCTTAAAACTTTAAATCAAAGTTAGTTTAAAGCAAAAGGAAGAACTTAAAAATGAAGGACTTCAAAACTGATTAGCCAAAATCCTTCCTTCAAACCTCCTCAAAATCAAAATTAGCTTATCCAAACTCGATTGAGTCAGAAACCAAATAATCAAAAGAAAAACTTATACTTTATTTGCAGACAAACAAACCATATGGTGAAGGATTGCTATAATTAGAAGACCAGATTACTAAGAAAAGGTGTAAATCCACCTATTTCAAGTAAATATGGTTGAAGGCAGTGTTAGACTTCTTCAAGTTGGATGCATTATATCATTTGCTAAATTTTACTCATTCATCTAGTGACTAAAACTTAAGTTTAATGTTCTTGTATACTTTGATCACTTCTAGTTTTCTACCTTTTGTGGATCATATGGAGGAGGTATAACATTGGAAATTGACTTAGCACCATAAGTTTTTTTAAAAAAAGAGAGTGGACTAGAAGATAATTTAGAAAAAATCTTAATCCATTTTGAAATAATTGTATGTGTCTGCATTGGAAGAAATTTAATCAGCAAATCTTTTTTGGTACCTAAAGTTTATAAAATTGTTCAAGAATTCAATGAAATTGGTATCACTTGTAATGACAAGTTGTAGGAAAGGACTTGTTCAAATTAAGTATACTTTCTGAGAATGCAAATAAGGTTTCCTCTTTTATTTGCATTCTTGAATTTTTCAATGTTTGGCATGATAGGCTTGGCTATATGAATTTTCATCAAATCCATTACATGACTAATTTAAATTTCATTTCTAAAATATATTTAAACAAAATGTTCAAACATAAAATCTGCATTCAAGTCAAAAATATCCAAAAATCTTTAAGTCTATGCATAGAAGATTAATTCTTCTTAATCTCTTCCATAGTAATATGTGGGACTTTATTATAAAGTAATCGGCTATGGGAGGTAATCTTTACTTTGTAATATTTATATGTGATTTTTTTGTATTGTTATATTCTAATCAAATCTAAGCATGAAGTTTTAGGTAGATTCAAAATCCTTAGAATCAAAAAAAAATCTAAAATAATGAAATACTATATTCTATCAAGAAAATGGGATAATTTATAAGGTCACTCCTTATTTCTCTTAGTTTGAAGATATAGCAAAACAAAAAAATCAAACCTTAGTGGATATAATTAACAAAATATCAATATGTTCTGATGCATTAAAGACTTAAAATAACTTTTATTGATAGCAATAAGATATTTTTGAGTTTTGAAAAGTTTAAACCTAACATTAGATCACTTGAAAGTATGGGGGTGCTTAGCTAAGATAGGTATAGCTAAATCCAAAAGAAAGTAAATAGAATATAAAGCTCTAGATGCCATATTTGTAAGATATCCCCTAAAAAGTAATACAAATATATTTCTAATAATAAATTAAGCAACAAGAACATCAAATAATACTCTTACTAATGCTAGATATAAAAACATCAAATAATATTCTTATTGAGGCTAAAGATATAATTTACTTTAAAATATCCTACTCTTTAAAAATTGAATCTTTAACTCAATGCCACCTAAACTATCAACTTTCCATAATCCCAATGATATTGAATCATTGTTTTTTTTGGTGAATCAAAAAAGAGTAAAAGGTCTAAAGTTGATAGCAAAAGAGATTTTGTTGAAAGATTTTTCTACTTTCTTATTGAAGGCAAACTTTTCACCTCTATAGAGGTAATGTATGTGAAGACTACATTTCTAAACAAAGATTTAAAAGAAAAGAACATATAAAACAACTTAAAAAGATTTATTATAAAAAAAGGAGAAAATAATTATCTAAACTTATTAAGTCATAGGTTCTCAATTAATAACATAAAAATTTTGATATGACAACCTTATCCTTTATTTTTACCAATAATGGTTGTGATATATATATCTAGTCCAAGTTCATTAAGAGAAATTATGATCTTTTGCTTATATGTGATGATTATAATCTTTAAAACATTCTTTAAAATCACATCTAAGATCAAATATTTTATCAAATAAGTTTGATATCAAAGATATAAGTGAGATTAATATGATCCTAAAGATGAAGCTGCTGAAATCCCCTAAATTGCTTGCTCCATTCCTTTTTCATTCTATTGATAAAATGATGGAAAAATTTTGGTTTTTTTATCAAAAAGCAATTTTCACTCTTTATAAACAGTAGCGTACATTTAAAGGGAAACTTAAGTAAACTTATCAATCAAATTAATATTCTTAAATTATCGAATCTTTCTTATGTGTGGCAAAAATATAAAGCCTATTATTGCCTATGTCATACAAAAATTGAGAAGATATATTCATAACCTAGACCATATTTGTTGGAATACTCTAAAAAAAATATTACATTGTCTTAGGAGAACTCTTGACCTTTCTCTTCTACATTGAATATCTTAGATGATTAAGAGTTATTGATTCCTTGGATCTCAAATTAACAACCAATTATTTAATTTTTCTTCATTGTGATTTCATGGCTTGAGGATTTTTTTAGGCAAATAATTATATCTTGAAGTATTATGAAGTTGAGTTGATTACCTTGGAAATCACTTACATAAAGGAAGAATGGATTAAACATCTTCCATTAGAGCTTCCATTGGCACAAGACTAACTTCAATCATATTAATCCATGGTGAAAGGCATTATTTTAGAAAACATGTCCTATCTTTATAGTGAGTGCTCGTATCATTGATAAAATAAATAAAAGGTTGATTTACACTCTAAATGAGTATAAGAAAGTTTATTAGTTGAAATATTCCTGGAGAGTTCACCTATGTGAGCATCTTGATTTAATATACTATTTGTATGAAGATCCACTTGTGATATATTAAGATAAAACTGAATTTAAGGTCTAATTTACTATGACTTTCTCATATAGATATAATTAACATGAAAGGGCCACTTGTACTCCTGCAATGCATTGTAGTTTTAGTTACAATATAAATTAAGTTATATATAATAAAATTATATTGTAGCTAAACTAATATTGTTTGGAAGGTTGTAGCTATAAGACTATTTTTGGCAAAGCTATTTGCATTAATTAAAATCTAATTTTATTAATTATTTTTTATTTATATATTATGAATACAATTATAAAATAAATGCTATATTTTATAATATAATGATGAGAATAACATAATATCATCATTATGTGATATTTTTTTATTAATTAATAATTATATTATGATATATAATAATAATAATATAAAATTATAACATAACATAATATAATAATAACTATACCATATATAACATTACATAATAATGATATAATATAATATAATGCTATATAATATAGTATTTTTATTATTTGTTATATTTTTATCATAATATTTGATGATGTATAACAACTCAACATGCACTGCAATTTCAATTACAAGGCCCTAATCAACTCTTAAGTTAGGTTCAATCCACTGATAACCTCAGTCATTATACAATATAAGTAGTCAAAATTTCTCTTAATAATTTGGGAAGCTTTAAAATTTAAACCTTTTATGAGGGATTTTAAGACATTATAAATTTATTTTTAGAAAATATTACAAAATTTCAAAACCGCTATTTACTAATTTGGCATTGGATATTTAAATATGAATAAGGTGCAGCATTCATGGTGTAGTGTGTGTGTGACGCAAGCATGCACATTTCATGTTGTCCACAAATATTACATATTTCAAATATTTTGATGCAAATGTTATATATTTCAAATATTTTGATAGGTGCTCTTGTTTAGAAGATTTAAATTTAATTAAAATTTAAATTTGATTTTGGGCTAACTCATGCACCATCTTGCAAGCATTATCATAAGGCCCTTTGCACATTTGTTGCTAAGCCTTTTAACTATAAGACATCAGCCATATTAGAGCCTCTCTAGGGGTTATTTAGACTAAGCCTATATAAAACCTATAAATCAAAGGCCCCAAGCATAACCTGATATCAAGCTTTGTGCATATTAAGCTTCGTCATTCAGCCGAAAGGTTCTTTTATCAGAGTTTTCTCTGCTGTTCTCTTTTATCTTTTTTTTTTTTTTTTTTTCACTTCACTCATATTAAAATATCTTCCTGCCATCGAATAAGCTAGATCTACTCTAGCTCCTCTCAACCCAAACTTGCTGCAACTCACCATATTTCCATCCAGTTCCTCACTCCACCTTTCTTGTTCCGTAGCCGCGCTTCAAAACCATTTCAGGCCACCAGCTAAATTCCTAGGCCCCCTCTCTCTTACTTGTTCCCTTGTTCCTCTCACTTCGACTGCCTTTCTGCTGAGATCCATAACCTGGAATGATGTTCAAATCACTTACTGCCTTATTAGCTTGGATAGTAACGTCATCGGATCCCTAAACTAGTATTACTCGAAGAGCACAAGGCAAAGAATTCAAATTTTCATCACCTTTTTTTAAAAAAAAAAAAAAAAGATTCATGGAAATAAAAGACTAGCTAGCATCCTTTCTTTGATAATTTTATAATTCAAAAATTAGGTGATAGATCTAGGAGTGGCAACCCATCACGTACCTGATATGCAAGGCATCTTGTAGCAATTCAATTTATATAAAGAGGAATGATAATTATATGTCATTGAACTTTATTACAAGCCATAATCATAAGTTTTGGACTACATGCCAAAATATAAATCAATGGAGCGCGCTACAAAAAATGTTGAATCTAAGTTACTCTGATAGAAGCTTCAACTACCTCATATCCTTCCACTTTAATTTTATGACTTTGAAAAAGCATTATGAGATTTAATGAGCTTACATTACTGAGTAAGCCTACTGTAATATAACATGATCGTTTAAAGCTTTTCATATGTAAATCAGATTTTCAAATGTCAATTACATTTTTTCATATTATCAAAATATGCATATCATATGTTTAAATAATTTTGAAAGCTAATGCCATATAATATTTTAAAATATATATAATTTTAAACCAAATCACCGCATCATTGTAATTAATATGTAAATTTAAAGAAAGAAAAAGAGACGTTATGATATAGTAATTCCATGCACTGCCCAAATAAGTCCAAAATTTACAAGGAAATGCCCACTTCTAACATACAACGAACGGCCTTTAGTGGAAGAATATATATATATCTATGAATCAAAATCAGCTCCCCGGCAGGCATATGCTTCAGCCATTGAACTTGGCATTTTTGAGCTGCCCGGTGGCCCCAAAAACTAAAAGGAGTGAGAAATAAACAAGCGATTTGATAGGCTTAGTTTCCACCTAACTTGAAAGTGCATTGAGCTTTTGGTCAAACGGTAGCCCTATCAAAAAAATTTTGAATTGTATTCCAGTACATCAAACCTAGCGCATTTGTTCCCTTGCAATTCAAGTCTCAAAACTGGGCGGGGCCACGAAGGCCAATCATGCACGTACTGTATGCAGTAGTAGTAGTTGGTGCTTGCTTGCTTTGCAAAAAAAAAAACCTGGATAATATTTATATGCAATAATAATAATATTATATTATATATATAGCCTTCTTCTTTGCTAAAAGAAGCAAAAAAGGCTGTCTCCTGATCAGGGAACAGTCTAAGCCTAGACCCGCTGTCAGGACCACAAGCAACTCGTAAGCCCCCACTTATTGGACTGTACGGTACTGTGGTCCCTTCTGGCCTTGGAGAACAGTGACTACTGGCATGGTAGCATTAAAAACTTGGGAGGGAAAAAAAAGAAATAAAAAGGAGAAGGTCTCAATATGAGGATGAGTGAAGGGGGTGAGTGAGTGAGTGAGTGAGTGATTGATTATATATTTATATGTCACGCATTTGACCAGTCCACTATGCGTGTTAGTGGTGTCAGTCATGCAAAGGCCTGACAACAATGTGCTACGTCGTATCCTCTCTGACAGCGATACGTAGCTACCGCCACTCGGGGCAGGCCCTGCGGGTCGCACGGACCCAGCCCAGCCGTCTGATCGTCGACGGCCGGATGATCTGGAGCGTCGGCTGGGTGAGACTCTGATGAGAGTTGATTCCGCGCGCGGGAGGGCCAGGGAAAATTCTCCGGTACTCCTTGGAGGGAGGTGGTCACACGCCAAGGGTAGCTGGGGAATTTGAGTTGGTGGTGGGTGCCCGAACAATGTTTTGAACAATGTTTTGAAAACCGGCTCAAATTGATCGGTTTAATCGATTCAATCAAAATTGATCATCATTCGATTTAATTTTATTATTAAAATTAATTTTTATATGATCCGATAAAATTTGAAAAATTCATTCGGGTTTCAATCGGTTCAATCCAATTTTTAGATTTTTTTAAAAAATTTTTTATTTAAATTATATTTATTTTATTATTTTATATTATTAAATTAAAATTTATTTATAATATTATTCGATCCGATCAAATCAGTTCATCTGATCAAATTGATTGATCCGTGACCCAAATGTTAAGCCAATTCGTTGTTCGATCCGATTTTTAAAACATTGGTTTTGAAAATCGTATAATGAATCGGCTTAACATTTGGATCATGGATCAATCAATTTGATTGAATTAAATAATATATAATAATTTTTAATTTAATAATATAAAAATAATAAAATATAAATATTAAATTAAATAAAAAATTTAAAAATTTAAAAACTAGGTTGGATCAGTTGAAAACCTGGTCGGTTCAATAAATTTTTCTTATTTTTATTGTATCATATAAAAGTCAACTTTAATAATAAAATCGGATCAGATAGATGATCTATTCTTGGTTGGAACAGTTCGACCGATCGATCCGATCTGATTTTTAAAACACTGTGCCCTCAGCCCCACTAGAGGTCAGAGTTGGTTGGATCAGACTTAAGATCAGATCAAATTTAGATTAAAAATAATTGATCGAGCCATGTTGTTTCTGAAATAATAATAAGAAGAAAGCAGCAGTAGAAATTAAGCCACAATGCAACGTTAATACAGCAAAGTTAATTAGGGATGCAAATGGATGACCTGACCTGAAACCAAGCTCTTGTGAGCTAGCTAGGGTGCATTCTACCTTATTTTCTAAATTATTGAGTATATTCAGATTTAAAAAAATGAAAATTTTGCTCAGGTTAATTTGATTACAACTTGGCCTACTCAATGGTGACCAATATGCTATTTAAGTCTAGAATAGATTGGACATTAGGTAAGCTGATATGATTTTGACCCAAAAAACTCGCCTTTTTGATATGCTTCATCTCTCCATCTTTCATGTTGTCGTTGTGTTTAATTTTGTAGGTTAGGTATTAAGTACTGTTAGCTATTTGTTTGTTGAAGGGTTTTCTTGAAATTTTGAGTCAAAATGTTAGATGATATTAGTAGTACGTGGCAGCTTGCACAACCATCCCTTCTTTTTTTTTTTTTTTTTTTGTACAAACGAGAATCACACCACTCTAGGATAACTCAATCCCACACTATCAGAATACAAAAGTAAGTTCAGACCAGAAGGACACCAATCACCGGGCTTCTAGTACCAGAATCCATAATGATCAGCCACTCTAGCGCGATCCAATCAGCCGCTGAGTTGGCTTCCCTGAAGATATGACTGATCTGTATGCTATGAACCCCTGTAGGAGAGAACGAATATAAGATCAAAGGGTTGGTAGGCGACTGCGCGCAATGATCCTGGCGAAGCCACCGACTTACACAACCATCCTTTTTGAGTTCTATCTACTCATTCATGTCTTCATTACTTTTTCTTCTACAAAAAAAAAAAAATCATTAAAATTTATTCTTCTTTCTTGCATGAGACCTTAACCTAGACCTGATCATGCCAAATATTTGGTTTGGGTAGATGTTATGCTTCACTCCCAAATGACTTGACGGAATCATATATCTACGAGTCCAACCCAACCTGACCTGACGAGCTATTAGGTTTGGTCTAGATCTAAAAATATGATTCTCTATCTGTCAATTTTCTATGGCTAACTAATCACAACTAGTCAACTCCTATCCCTAGTTGTCCTATCACCTTACTTCCCTCCCAACTTCAACCCTCTTAAGCTATAATCTCAAATATGATTGGCCTTGCACTTGATCGGGCCTAACTTTCACCAATACAACCTTCTCATTGCCTCTGATTAGCCCAAACGTAGGGTGTGCATGAATCAGATCAGATTGATTTAAAGCTATTTTTAGAACCAAACTAATTCGAATCAGTTTCTTTAACACTAAATTCGAAACCGAACAAATTGTTCTAGTAAATTGAATCGAACTAAACCAATAAATTAGATTTGGTTTTGATTTGATTTATCAGTTTGCATGTACAAACGATCATAAGATTGATTTTATAACACATTTTATATAGTCAAATAACAACCTAATTATTCATAATGGAAAAGAATATAGCTCTCACGTAGCACAATTATGCATACATATCTATAGTATCTTAATTTTAACTATAATACTAATAAAAACCTTTTATATATATATATATATATATATATATATATATGCACAATTTGATTTATTTTATATCAGTTTTTTCAAAATCCAAAGCGAAACAAAATCAATTTTTTTAGTTTTAAAATTTTAAACCAAAACCAAACCAAGAAATAAGAAAAAATTGATTCAAATCAAACCAAAATTATGGTTCAAATTAGTTTTGCGATTTGGTCATTTTTTTCACACCTCTAGCTAAAACCTTAACTACCCCTTCTCAATGTGATAAACCATCCTTAGCTTATCAAGTGGGCATCTCTCTCAAGTGAGCAATTTTAACCCTCCAAGGCTATATGGCATATATTCACATTATCAAAATTTACACATACTTCATGTCAAGGTCTTAATTTGGTTCCAACATTAACTATGTCATAATAACCATAACTACATGCAGCAAGCCATACATCAATTAATTTATGATCCATATTAAGTTTACCATTTCTCCACACTATAAGCCATCTCTTAGCACTATGAACCTATTGACATCTAAAGCTAGTTCTTAAACACCAACAAAAGGGATTTGCTATAACTCATAATATGACACTCCCTAGCCAATCTATGTGCATGCTTTTGCAAGAGAGAGAGGGGTAGAGAAGAAGAGATTCAAAGATTTTCTCCAACCGAACCCTTTGATGATCATTTTAGCCCAAGATGTTAAAGAGAAAGACCTAGAGATCCTTTGGTTTGCCCTCTAGAGCATTTAAGCTTAAGCTTAGATTTAATTTATCTAAGAGATCTGAGCCTACTTATATAAGCATTCTAAAAGATTCTTTCTTCAATTGGACCACTCACTAGTGGACGGCTCTGATGAGTTAAATTTCTAAATAAGGAGGCATCTTTGATGGAGTCATTTCTAAATAGGACTTCCAAAATTCATCCAAAATAGGATAGTGCACTCCTACTTAAATTGGTTCAACACCTTTGGCAGGTTTTATCTCGGATGAGCTAATGATTTTGATGAAAGTCTCCCATAATTAGGACTTTCCTTTTTGAAAGGATACATGTAGTAATCTAATCAGCCATAATATGCAACCCACCATCAAGGAAGCTAGTCTAGCCCATACTATATCACTTGCCCTCGATATTTGGGGTTAAGCTACACCCATGTTTTAAAAGAGTAGCTTGGTTTGTAATTATTAATTTTACTGTTTCTTTGGGGCAATTTGTCTACATTAAGTGTAGGTTAGCTTAGATTAAGCTCAATGATGGTAATAAGGGTTGGTTAGTTAGTACCTTAGACCGAGCTCCATGACTCTTACGGGTGTTGGTTAGTCTTAAAGCTTTGTCTAAGCTCAAAGTACTGTGTTATTGCTAATCTTGATTTAAGATGAATTGCTATGATAGCTACCTCGAGGATAGTTGTGTACTATAATGCACTAGTTTTGTGGTATGCCACAATTGGACTTGACCTATAGGTGGGTGCCATGCATGTAGTGTCACTTTGCAATCTTCACTACATTTATGGATTTTGGAACTTCAGCTCCCATGTTTATGGACCTCATAGCTTTATCTTCTAGGTTGCACTTATGGACCTCAAAAAGGCATAGGAATATATCATTCCCTATGCTTTTCTTCTGAGGTCCATATAAGCTAGAGATGTTAAATGGCCCAGGCTGGTTTGAGCTCAGTATAGCATGGTTCCTTGCACAGCCTACCTAGTGGGTCATGCTGGACTACCCTCTTGAGGCCAATAAGTCGTGTCAGCACAATGACCCATTGTAGGCTGGCATGGCAAGGCCCATGGCCCCCTTATCAGCATGCTGGGCACTGATGGAATACTAGGTCTAGCACGCGATCCCAGCATATTAGATTTGGTAGGCCATGCTTGGCTACTAGGCCACATGCCAAGCACGGCCCACCAAGTACATTCCTAGCACACCCAATAGGTATTTCCCCAAAATATCCTAGAAAGGGCTAACAATGACTAGTTTAAGGATATATTCAACTATTTTACAAAATATTCCTTTTCAATTACCATAAACAGCTAGTTATTAAGAATATTCTAATTTTTTTTATCAAGAAAATTTGGTTTCCCTTTTAAGCGTCATAAACGACTAGTTTCCAAAATTGTTTGGGTCATTTGGAAACTCTACAACCTCTATAAATAGATTCTAACCCTTCTTCCTCACTCCATACTAAACCACAAGCTTTCTAAAGTTCTTTTAAGCTCTCCTAAGCCCTTTTCATCTTTCTGTAAGCCCTCCTAATATTTCTAAGCTATCTAATTTCTCTTTGGCTTTTAGTTAGATATCCTAATTTCTAGTTTCTACTCTTACTCTCTATCCTCTACAATCAACAATGTCTTATACTGATAGCTCATGCCTATCTCATAACCAAGAGTTCAACTTTGATGTTGACATGATCGAGCATAGGGCACATCAATCAAAGATTGAACCTCATATCCCCAAGCCCATTTCTGCCATCGATGCCACATTGACTACCAGGTCCAAGGTTAGACCCAAGACCTTTAGAGTCTAGCTACATTTCAACATTGAGAAAATCACTGATAAAGGGCTTTGAGTGTTTCGTAAAATTCACAAGAAAGTCTATGCCTGCGATTCTTCCAAGAAAACCTATCATTTAGCTTGACATTGAAAGAAACATAAGAGTGTAACTCAAAACACTACCCAATCTCCAATTAAAAGTAGACAAGGAAGTGAGTCATAAAAATTTTGTTATTCTTAAAAGTTAAATAGGAAAGAATTATCAAAAATTATTGTATGTAGTGAAATGCCTTTTATTTTTATTAAAAAACTAATATTTAAAAAATATATGAAAACTACTTTAAATCCTATATTTAAAAAAGTTTCCTAAAATACTACTAATTATATTTTTATTTAAATATTATCAAAAAAAGATGGGCTTGCATGTGGGCTAGCCCAATCTGCGGCCAACCATGGCCCATCCCAAGGTGGGCCTTTGGGCCGGCCTTACTAGGCCGCTACAAGAGATATGTCGGGTCAACTCTGGTAGTGGGTCAAGCTGACACCATCCCACCCATTTGACACCTCTAATACAAGCAAAGGAGAGGGAGTTTATTTGCTCTATCATCTCAGTCTTTACTTGTTTTGACTCATTATTAGAGGTGTAACTAAGTTGAGATAGCTCATAAGTAGCTCGAAATCGAATCAAAACTACTCAAAATAGACTCACTACTTATCGAGTTGAGCTCGAGCTTGAGCTACTCGAGTATATTATCAAGTTGAGTTCGAGTATTAAATACTCGACTCAAAAAGTTTGCGAGCTTAATCAAGCTTACATAATTTTACTATTTTATCCTTATAATTATACATATTTACAATATATCCTAACTATATTGTCATGTATTTATAAATCTTAAACTCCTTTGAATTTTTAGTTGAAAATATTTTATTTTAATTAAAAAAATTATTTTTACTTTTTTACATAGAAATTCGAGTCGAGTCGAGTCGAGCTTGAGTATATCGAGTATTTCATCGAATTCGAGTTCAAGCACTAAATAAGAAATTCGATCGAGCTCGAGTCGAGTTTCGAGCTTCAAATTTTAGAGTCCAGTTGAGCTCAAGCTTGGCGCTGTATCGACTCACTTGGCTTGATTACACCCCTAATCATCATCTTGCAATCAACATTACTTTGTAGTAATGGTGAAGTGGTTTTGTTAGCAGGAGGCTCAAACTCGATGGCTCCAAATTGTAGTGGGTAACGGAAAGATCTTAATACGCTACGGTGGGAGCTCGATAAGCTAAGGAAGGAGAGATGAGCTAAAAGAGAACTATCACTTGCTCCAACTTGAGTCATCAAGGGGTTCAAGGGGCTAGCAATGTATAAAAAAGTATTGATTAGCTACATTATTGAAGCCTTCGTTGCTGGGTTCCACATTGTTTACCAGGTCCAAGGTTAGACCTAGGATCTTTAGAGTCTAACTATGCTTCGATATTGAGAAAATCATTGGCAAGAGGCTCCATGTGGTTTGTAAAATCTATAAGAAAGATTATAGTTGCAACACTTTATGCTCTGTTTGGATGGAGAGAAAAGTAGGAGGAAAGAAAATGAAGGGAAAAAAAATGAAGAGAAGAGAAAAGTGAAGAGAAAATATTTTCTCTCCTTCTATTTGGATGAGTTAAAGGAAAATAAAGAGAAAAGAAAATTGATAATTTATAATGATAATAATGCCCTTATTACAATGATTAAAAATGCATCAGTTTTTTCTTTGGAAGGGTTAAAATCGGAATAAAAAAATAAAAGAGCATCCTTGAGTTTTCTCTCCAAATCTCTCCAACTTAGGAGAGAAAACTTTTAGGTGGGGCCCACCACTTTTTTCTCCTATTTTTTCCTTTAGTTTTCTTTCCTTCCTACTTTTCTCTCCATCCAAACAAGGTGAATTTCATTTTCTATCCTATTTTCTTCTCTAGTTTTTTTTTCTTCCAACTTTTCTCTCCATCCAAACATAGGCTTAAGGAACCTATCACCTAATCCAACACTAAAAGAACATTAGAGTGCAACTCATGACACTACCTAATCTCAAAACAAAATTATCCAAGGAACTGAGTCAGAATTTTTTTTATTCTCAAAATTAAGTTTGTAGGTAGTGAAATGCCTTATAATTTTATCAGAAAACTAAGATTTAAAAAATATATGAAAACTGCTTTAAATCTTATATTTAAAAACTTCTAAAATGCTGCCAATTTTAATATTATTTTACTTAAATATTATAAAAAAATAGATAGGTTGGCTTGTGGGTCGACCTGACCCATAACCAAGCATGGTCATCCCAAGCTAGGCCTGTGGGCCTTGCCAAGTTGCTACCTCAGGTTTGGCGAGCCATGCCAACATGATGTCACTGGGCTTTCAGTCGGCATATGCAAGCGCTCCTTATGGCTACTAGGTCCTTGCATCTACCGGTGATAGCGTTAGAAGGTCCCTCTCTTAACCAGCCTAGACCCCACAATAATAAAATAAAATCCCAAAGATCAGTTACCACAAAAGCAACGATATACGAGAAGCGAAGCCTTCCCAACCAAAGAATATTTACTAAATAACTTTGGATATAATGAGGTTGCCCGTAGGCCAAACACTTCTCTCGAACTCTTACAAGATCACTCAAAGTGCCCACCCCAACCTCACATAAAAATATAAAACTGACCTTGGCGCCTTGCACCCGCGCACCTTCTATGCGTACCAGCCTAGTCTCGTCCGCGTCCAAGCCTGCCTGGCCTAGACCTCTGCACTGCCTTGATCTTCGCTAGTCAAACCGTTTGATCAAGACTGCACGCTAGGTGCTCACTGAATTGACCCCTATGAAGACCCACTACCTTTCTTTTATAGATGGAAAGCCGCTACCCATCCATGTTGAATCCGCGTATAAATCACTGCCTCAAATCACCGCCTAAGAGTCCTTCACGTAAGCCTCCAAGTGGTCTTCATTCTTAGACGTTGGATGCTTGGATGGATGGCTGATATGGGCCTAATGCACCACCTCAAAGAGAACTCCAAGAGAAAATATGGTGGGCAAATTCGTCCATGGCCGCTGCCAGGCTGGCTGCCAACCTAGACGTGCGTCCAGCTGGGCTGCATGCCCGGCTAGGCCACACGCTCGTGCGCCCGCCTGGGTCGCACGGTAACAATCCTTCCCCACTGAAGTCTTGATGCTCTCGTCGAGCCATGCTGGGGCTCGATATTGCCGTGTCGTACGCCCTCCTTGCGCACCTCGTCGCCGCACACCTTGGCCCTCCTGGCCAAACTCTTTCGGATCCCAACGTAGCCACCTGTCATGTGCACCCCCTGATGCCTTCCCGGTCGGATAGTCCACTTACCGAGCCATTCTGCCTGCTGTCTCCTACTACAGGCTGACATGCCTAAGCCTGCTGAGCATGCACCGCCCCAGTGCCCGCGTGCGCCATCACCTGGTGTGAGGTCGCCATGCAACCTCAAGTCTGGTGGTGGGGCGCTCCGCCCCAGCCCTTCGCTGTCTTGTCTCGCCCCTCTGCTAGCACAAAACAAAGATGTCTACATCTTCGGATCAGGATGCCTTCATGATGAGGCATAACCTCGGCCTTGGCATTGATGAAGAAATCCATGCCCAACACCATATCGAGATTGTCGAGTGGCAGAACCTTCATGCTGCAACACTTTCACCATGAGCCCACCTCCAATGTGGCCTCTGCTTGGACCAAAGACTTCATCTCCTCAGAGTTTACGAGTTTCACCCGATAAGGCTTGGAAAGCGCTCCTAGACCCAATCTGTGCGCCGCTCCCTGGCTCACAAAACTGTGCATCGTGTCGGTGTCAACCAAGGCCTCTACTGTCCTTCCATTGACCCGAGCCCTTACGTGCATCAGACCTTGGCTCTGCTCCAACGTGGTCAAAGTTTTAATTGCTATTAGTCGGGATAACCTCACTATTGGCCCTTCCTCTAAACTCTCAAATGCCTTGTCTTCTTGGTTAGTAACGGCAGTTACTATCGTCACTTTCCTTGGACACTCTCATGCTAGATGCGGTCCTCTGCATATGAAGCATCCGATGAAATTTGCTTATGCTTTTGGTTTTGCTACTGCATGTGCTGGCACATCCTTTTTCTTGCCTGCTCGACCCCGCAGTAGTGACGTACTCTTACGCATGTCCTTGCCCTAGCCACCGTTACCCAAAGTTGTACTACTGCGAAAGTCCATCTGTGCCTCTGCTGCTACGAAGGCTGAAGGAATATCCCTCACCTCCTTCCTATGAAGCTCGGCCTATGCCCACCCCTGTAGGCCTGCGAGGAAGTTAAAAAGCTTATCCTCCTCCAACATGTTGGACACCTTCAAAAGTAGCATGCTGAACTGCGCCACGTACTCCTGGATGCTCCATGTCTGTCGCAGCTTCCGCAAATTCTTCCGAGCAAGCCAACCCGCGTTACTTGGCAGGAACTAACCCTTCAGTTCCCTCTTGAAGATCTCCCATGCCTCGATCTTAGGATGCCCTGCACGGTCATCCTCAGCCGTCCTGGTTCTCCATTAGAGTTTGGCGTTGCCTTCCAAATACGTCGAGGATTGATCCACCTGATCGACCGCTGGGATCTTCGCTGCATGGAAGTAGACTTCCATATCCCATATGAAGTTCTCAACCTCCATCGCGCTCCTTACTTCGTCGAAGACCTTAGGCTCTCGGACCTTCGCTTTCTTTGCCGAGCGCCGACCATGTTAACTGGACTCCGCACCTCCTGCTTTTATCGGATCAACTCCTCCTCCAAAGTATGGATTCGAAGCTCCAATCTCTCCTCCATGGCCAGATCTGATCGTTGATGTTGCAGATGTCGATGCTTGAGGTCATGAATTAGCCCCTCGTGTGCCTCCATCAACTGATTGTATGAAGTCCGTAACTCGGTCAACTGCATGCTCAACTCCATGCATATAGCCACCAAATTCATGATTGATCCATCTCTTGGATCTCCCATAATCTCCTCCAAACGGATCACACGATCAGTAGTCGTCACCATATCTTGTGCTTGGAACTTGCTTAAACCAGGCTTGATACCAATTGTCACCGGGCTTTCAATCGGCACGTGCAAGTGCCCCTATGGCCACTAGGTCCTTGCGTCTACCGATGATGGTGTTAGAAGGTCCCTCTCCTAACCAGTCTAGACCCATAATAATAAAATAAAACCCCAAAGATAAGTTCCCACAAATACAACGATATACGGAAAGCAAAGCCTTCCCAACCAAAGAATATTTCACTAAATAACTTTGGATACAATGAGGTTGCCCATAGTCAAACACTTTCTCTGTCTCTTACAAAGATCACTCAAAGTGCCCACCCCAACCTTACTTAAAAATATAAAATTGACCTTGGCACCTCGCACCCGCACACCTCCTGTACGTACCGGCCTAGTCTCGTCCGCATCCAAGCCCGCCTGGCCTAAACCTATGCACTGCCTTGATCTTCGCTGGTCAAGCCGTATGATCAAGATTGCACGCTAGATGCTCGCTGAATTGATCCCTATGAAGACCCACTGTCTTTCTTTTATAGGTGGAAAGCCGCTATCCATTCGTGTTGAATCCGTGTAGAAATCACCGCCTCAAAGCACCGCCTAAGAGTCCTTCACGTAAGCCTCCAAGTGGTCTTCATTCTTAACAGTTGGATGCTTGTATGGATGGCTGAGATGGGCCTAATGCATCACTTCAAAGAGAACTCCAAAAAGAAATATGGTGGGCAAATTTGTCCATGACCGCTGCCAGGCTGGTGGCCAGCTTGGACGCGCATCCAACTGAGCCGCGCGCCCGCTTGGGCCGCGTGGCAACAATGACCTGCTATAGGAGATATGCTGGGTCAGGCGCTCTTATAGTGGGTCAAGCAGACATAGCCTCGTCCATTTAACACCTTTAATATAAGCAAAGGAGAGAGCACATTTACTCCATCATCTAAGTCTCAACTTGCTTTGACTCTTTTTGGTCATCTTGAAATTAGTGTTACTTTGTAGAAATGGTGAAGTGGTTATGTTAGCAAGACACTCAAACTCAATGGCTTCAAATTGTAGTGGAGCACCGGTGAGATCTTATTAGGGTACAGGAGGAGCTCGATTGGCTGAGGAAGGAGAGAGATGAGCTAAAGAGAGAACTATCCCTTGCTCTAACTTGTGTCATGGAGGTTCAAGGGGTCAGCTGTGTATAAAGAAGTGTTGATTAGCTACATTGTCGAGGCCTTCATTGCTGGGTTCGAGATGTGTCAAGAGGATATAAGGCACTCAAACTAGGTGCCAAGGAAAGCTACCTCAACCTCTACAAAGGAGGTGAGGAAGATGTACATCCAATGTGCTGGTGGCTTCCTTGTTTTTTTGTTCAGATACTTAAGGTACTTAAAGGGTAGCTGACTTAGGGGAGCGGGTTTTGTACGATGACTGACAATTTGAAAACCTCTGACCTCAAACTTGTAGTTTTTTTTTTTTTTTTTAAAAATCTAGCTTTAACTCATTTTGTAATCGGCTTTGAGCCGACGTTAGGGAATGAAGCTTTGATTCCTCAAACTTCACTGATCTTTGATGAATGGATTCTCTACAAGTGTGTTTTGCCATTTTTCCAACTTGAATTTTCCTTCAAAAATGTTGAGATGCTTCAAGTCATCCTTATGGCAAAATTGGTTGGACGATCTAGTCTTTTGGGTCTCTGAACCACTTAAGGTTATTGATCATTTGATAATTTATTTCTTTTAAGTGTGATAGACTCCAACACCCTTGCATTCTCTAACTTTTTTAGGTCAACACCTAGAGCTTAAAGTTCACCAATCTAGATTGGCTGGAGTAGTGATTGAAGACTACTTCTGAAAACTATCCTTCAAGTTAGCTTGATAGGCAACTTGCTGGATCTATTCAACTTGACTTATAGGTGACCCACTCCGTGGACTTCAGTATCCATCTATACTCTCCGTCTTTTAGATCGAAACTTGAAACTTAGAATAGCTCTACCAATTGATATTAGCCATAAGAGTAATTGAAGATACACTCTTGAGCAAGTTTTTTAGGCCGGCCCTATGATCTCTAGTCCTTCAACACGGTGTTTGAGACTTAAAGAAATATTTTACTGATCATAAATTGGAAATTACTTGTGGAAATAAGTTTTTCAGATTGAAGCTTGAGACTTTTGCTAATCGAACTTAGTAGTGTACTATGTCTTGCTTTTTTTTTAAATATAACATTTTTTCTTTTTGATACCTTTGATCTTATTTATAGGGAGGGGCTTATGTACACTTCTTTCAGTTGCTATTTCCCCAAAAAAAAAAAAGCTTTCCTTTGGTCGTGTGCACAAAGCTTTATCCTCGCTACCTTATCTATTTATCTTACATTATTTAAGTTATGGGTTTTGTCTGGCTACTAGTGATGAATGCAACCCCATATGGATGATTGATGCAAAGCACACAGGAGTGATTTTCATGCCTCAAATATTTTTGAGTTTTGTGGTATTATTAAGTCTAGAAAAAAAATGATTCTTAGCAACTGGATATGTCATACTATCATAGTTGCTTAACATTATAAAGTAGCTTCCTTATTACTTGTCTTCTTTATATCATGTAATGAAGTTGTTAGTATCTAATATTCTAGCTCATCTTATTTGATAAGTCTCTTGCTATAATTAAAATTGTTGTTCTATTTATGTTCTAGTTAATATTAGTTTGATCTTTGTTAATCTTGTAATGACTTAACATTGTTATGCAGTCATTTCATTTGTATTGTGAAAATATTATTTGCATAGTAAATGAAACATGAATGCGTAGTATATCATTATGAAGACAATGAGTGCTAACTTTTTAAAAACAAATCTAACGATGGATCAAATTAAAGACCAAAAATAGCAATCAAAGAAGATTTTTAGATTTGAAAAGTTGTTAAAGTTAGAGGATTTTTTGGATGAGACCATGATAATCATATGGTCCCAATCTGAAAAGATACTTGATAGCCACTTCTAGAGCTTTCTTTGGTTAAAGTTATATATACTATGCATGAAGATTTATCATAAATTATTTATTAATGTTTTATGACTATGTAGCTTGACCATAAAATAAGAAAATGACATAAAAACTCTTTTTTTATGCTTCATGAATTATGCATTGGTATAATTTTTTTTAATTTTATAGTATATGTCTTGTGTATATGATGAAATAAGATAATCATTGTAGTTGGATTTCTAAAGCAAAGTGTTGTTGTGGAAGTGACTACCACATCCATTAGCTTCCTACCATATCATAACCTCCTATGTCATAACTGGATAGCTTATAAGAGCCCTCTACTTTTAATTTGACTATTACTAATTCGTAAAAAGTCATTATATTGCTTTAACTGGGAAAACCAAATTAAGAAAATTGACATCATGGTTATATATCCCCTTTATACTCGAATGCCACTATCATTAAGTCAATCATGACTACCTACTCTAAGATAAACAAGATTTACAACGATGGTTAATAATATCCAAACAAAAATGACCAATCCTAAAGCTAATGCTATGTTAGACTGGTAATAAGAATACTTGGCTATGTAAAGAAAAGAAATCATTAGATACATCTAAGTTGCAAAAAAGGTAGAATAATGTATAGTCTACCAATAGGTATATTAATATTTTTTATGAACTATTAGGCTTTATGAATGAAGACATGTTGAAGGCAATAAAAGTTTTTGGAAGAAATAAAGAAAATCATGAGATTATTTTTTTTGTCTCTTAGAGGGACAAATGGTGATTTGGTTAAAGGAGCAATGGGCAATATACACTATTGTGATTCAACTTAGATTATCTTTCTTAAAAAATATATTGTTTTGGACTTTTGGTCTCATTGCTATATTATTTAATTAGCATCTTTCCACATTCTTTTAACAATGCTCTCTCACTTAGCATTATCGTTAGTGCATTAGTTGTTCAATTTTTAAGGTCATCAAGGTATGCTTCACTATCATGGAAAACATTAACAAATTCACTTTGATAGGCATCATTAAACTATTGCAAAGCTATCTAATACAATTGTATCAAACCCATATAAAATTCTGTAACATGTAGGATCTCTTTAAGATGTAAGTTTGTGACTTACCTTTAAAAATAAATTGCCATAAAAAAATTTTATTGATACGAAGAAAAAGAAATCCAATCTTAGCAATTAAAAGGTAGCCTTCATATTTCTCATAAATTAAATTCATATCAATTTCGAATTAACTTCACTTAGGATTTTTTTAATTTATACTTTTATAATTATCTGAAAGCATGTGCATATTGTCATAAATTTACTACTTGTGTATATCCTTATAATTATTTATTTTTATATATATCATAAATATATGAAATTGTATGCGAATGTGTAAATTTACTTTTTACATATATAGCCTTATAAATGATTTCTTTTGACGCATGTATTCTCATGAAATATTTCTTTGTGCTCGTATATACCCTTAATTCAACAAGAGAAAACATGTAAAGGAAATAATTTATAAGAGCATATATACAAATAGTAAGTTTAACAAGGCACATATATATAAAAAATAATTTATAAGGATATACATGAAACTTGAAATTTTGTACAGATATACATATAATTTTGTATATGTATAAAAGTATACATATAAAAAGAAATAATTATGAGGATATACAAATAAATAATAAATTTATGACAATATACATACAATTTTAGATATACACACATATACAAGCCTTTTTCTTATGTAGAAATTCCAAGAAAAGAAATATATAATTTTTCCTTGATTATTAATCTATTGAGACCATATATTAAAAAAAATTCAAGCACTGGAGTAAAATATTTTTATGTTACTAATTTGAAGATTTTGTAAGATAAGAAAGTTAGTAGTATAGAAGTAAATACAATCCACCTCAAACTATAGGAGAGAACCAAATCAATAAAATCTATTATCATGGATCTTTGTTTGATGTTAAAAGATGAATAATAAGAAAATCTTGTACTTTTATCTCTTTAAATAAATCTTTATCATTCCTGTGAGACCCAATCCTTTTGGGTTAGCTTACTTTAAATTAAAATTTAATTTAACTATATTAAATTAAAAATTATTAAAAATAATATGGCTAGAATTTTTTATTAAACTTATTCATAACGACTAATTTTGAGTAGCCTTCTAATGCATCTTGAATTTTTCAAATTAGAATTTAATCAAAAAAGTTAGAGATAATTTTATCAACATATATTAGTGCTAATAAACTTCTAACAAGTTATATGCCATTCATAGTGACAAGGATGATTTTGACTTTTTCTCCAAATTTTAAATTACAAGACCTTATTAGATGAGTCAAATAATTGTTATGAGTTTGAAATCTATTTTTGAGTATTTATTAAATATTAATCTATTTGGTTTTGTTAAAAATATTAGTATCTTATAAAAATTAGAAAGTATATTGGTTTTAAAAGATTAGTATCCTATGAAAAATAGAAAAACTTTTGGCTATGGAAATTTTTCAATTAATATGTCTTCATTGAGACGTTTCAATATCAAATCAATAGTTTAGAAGTGACTGTTAAAAGATCAAAAAGGTTGATAGAATTTTTGAGCATCAAAACTTGAGGATTAGTTCCTACCAATTTATTTGTAATATGTAAGTAACCTAATCATAAGTTAGACTATTTTATAAATTATTCATGATTATTAAAAGGATTTCATAGTTTTATGAATTAATTGTATAAAAATCTAGATTAAATAAATTTCTAAATGATATATATGTATACATATATTTAATTTTTTATAAAATGTTCAAAATAATTTGAATTATTAATGTTTAAAAATTACTTTTAAATTAATTTATATTTAGTAAGATATGAAATTGAAAATTTGATTTCTTACATATTATTATATTTGAAAATTCAAATCAAGTTAGTAGGTTATGATGTGTTATAATTGTATATCATTATTGCTTATTATTTTAAAATTTTACCATGAAGAAAATGATTTATAATCTTGATACGGAATTATACAATTATATACAAATAATTAAAAATATTGATAAATGAATCTCTTGACTATGAAAATGATTAAAACTATTAATAAGTGAAGTATTATGCATGAAAACTCTCAGTCTACCGCATTATGATTAATGATAGATACTGAAACTCACTTTCACATAGAATATATATGGCGATACAACCTCCATTTGCAAGACTATTTGCAGTGTACTGGTCCTATCATAGAAATTATATGTGATATAGTTCAACAACTGTAGAGTTATTATCATAGATATTAACGTATAAATATAAGATTTATGATTTTTAAAATCAATCTTATTATTTATAATGTCATGGATTGTTGAAATTATTTATAAAAATTATAAAATCATTATTGCAATTGCAAATATATTTAAAATTATATCGTTATACTTACTTGATCTATCTAATTTGGAAATTTCTATTTGCACCATCCAAATTGCTCTCCACACCCCCCCTCATTTAAAAAAAAAAAATCTAAACAACCCTCCCCCATTTTCTCTCCATACCCCTCGCTCCCGTCTCCTCCCCTCCCCCTTCGGTGTCGCCCCCATCTCCTCCCCTCCCCAGTAACGCCCCCCCGGGCCCATCTCTAATGGGAATTATGTATACAAGATATAAATCAAATTCATATAAACATTGCGGAAGATATAATATAAAATTCCCAGATGCTCAGGATCCTTAGGAACAGATTCATTAAATCTTAAATAAAATCTAATTTTATTCATACATGAGTCCTTTATCGATGTAGATGAGGATGGAGCCGGTTAATCCTTTGCCACTAGCCGTCCATATGTCTGACCTCTAACGGTGATCCATAAGGAGAAGAGGGGATGAAGACCTCCAAGATATGAAGATGACACTACGGGAGAGAGAGGGATGCTAGCGCCTTTGAATCCCCTTACAGAAATACAGAAGATATCTTTGAAAAAAGATCTAATCTTTTTCTTCTCATGCTCTCTCTTCTTAGGAGGAAGGAATCATATTTATAGGATGAGAAAGAAATGTTTCAAGGGAGAAAGAGACCTCTTTTCATGGCATGGTAACGTTAATCCAAGGAAACAGAAGAAACACCCATTTTCATAGTAACATCATGGTAACATTAATCCAAGGAAACGGAAGAAACTTACATTCTCATGGTAACGTTAATCCAAGTATCACAATCTCAGCCTTTGAAATTAGGAGTTGGCTATCTCATAACTACATGCCCTAATTTGTATGTGTTCATCATCGAACCGTAGAGATTCATCATGCCTCATCCCATGGGCATGATTCCATCTTCACATGGCTGAAATTGGCCATCCATACTCGAATAATCAGAGCCATCTATCACATGGATCGAGTCATATTTGGGTATCAAATTATTTGTTCATCATATGCACAAATAATTTCTCCTTAACATTCCTTCTACTATAATGGATCATATCCATTATTATTTTATCTTCTTTAAATTAGGTCTCACCCAATTATTTAATTGATCATCTTATCTGAATTAAATCAAATTTAATTCTCATTTTAATTCATCCAAAATTCTTCTTAATGCGTGTGACCCATTAGGCCCTTTAACATGTTGGCAATAATCATGTCCTAATATAGACCCTAGGAATGATTGGACAACTCTTTGTCCAAATCAACATGATTATAGATCATAAGAGGCCTCTAGCAAAGCATCATGACCATCCAACTACTAAAGGTTTTGTTGACGTGACCATCAACACCTATCCATGAACGGTTACCGTATGATCAAATCCTTTCGTCACATATCCCGGATCAATTAGTGGTATGGAATGTGTTAACCCTGTAATTGAACTTTGTTTACTTGATCTTAGAAAAAATTGACTCATATGAATTAGAACTTCGAAACCATTTCGAATTCCAACTCAACCTTGTAAGGATTTAACAATCAATTTAATCCATCAAGTGGCCATGGGATATAACCCTTTCTATCAAGGGAGACGAATCATGTCTTGATCAAACACCATCTTCATGTGCTTCATATCATACCCAATCGATACCATATTTGCCACCCGTGGCTAGAGCGACGTTTGGATGCCATCAAAGCATGACATTCCACACATGAGATGCAATGAAGATCCCAAGTCAAAGGATCACTCACACCACCGTAATTAGAGATCAACCATCGACACTATATAGAATATCCATATGGGATCTCTATACGGGTTATCCAATGCATCGTTATAATAACAAGCATCCACACATCTATCCAAGTATCTTTATACTTTAGCTTGTGAAATCAGCTGATCATCCTAAGGGTAAGGATATGCAATGTGTGCTAGTCTCACGGTGTTCGATGGTGTCCAGTCCCATCTACACATCGACTAGGGAAGTTTAAAGAATCGAACCATAACGTGCAATTTGAATATCATAATTTGTAATCTCTATTACAAATTTCATATGCATGGTTCACATCTTTTGGACTTTATCTCACAGACATAATATATCAAATAATTATAAAAGATGTCTGTATAGATAAAGAAACCATTTTATTTGATTTGTATTCATAGAATGTATACAGCATCCAATCCGATTGGATCTAGGCCATACACTAACAATCTCCTCTCCGGCACCGCTCCCTTCCCCCGGGCCCGTCTCTTCTCCAGCACCGCCTCCTTCCCCCTTCCTGGCACCGCCCTCCTCTCTTCCATCTCCTTCCCCTTCCCCCACTCCTCGGCACCTACTTACTCCCAATGTCCCCTCGGCTTTCCGGCACCAGCCCTCTTCGGCCCCCAGCGCCCCTTCCCTTTCGGTACCGTTCGGCCAAACAGGACCGAACTGAGGGCCTTTGTTCGATTCTGTTTGGCTGAATGGTACCGAAAGGAAGGGGGATGCTGGGGACCGGAGAGAGCCGATGCCGGAGGGGCATCGGAAGAGAGCAGGTGCCAGGGAGTGGGAAAGGGTACTGAGAAAGGGGAAGGAGATGGAAGGAAGGAGGGCGGTGCCGGAAGGGGGAAGGGGATGGTACCGGAAAGGAGATGTTTAAGGGGGGGGGGTAGGGGGTGTGGAAAGAAAAAAGAAGGATAGTTTAAGAATTTTTTTTTAAATATGAGGGGGGTTGTACTGAGTATTTTTTTTAAATTTCCATCTAATTTATATGTAGGATACTTAGCGATACTTGTAAAAATTTTTCTTTTTCTAAAAATGGAGACTTAATAATAGGGATCAGGTAGATGCCAGGCCATGGATTCTAGTCAAAGATATATTAGTTAGAGAACTAATATAATTTTTTATTCAAAAAATATTTAATGATTTAATTATTATATTAGAATTTTATTTGAATTTTCTATTATTGAGTCATAGATGTAATATTTGGATTTGATCAATTTTATGGATTATTATTAGCAAAATTAAATGAATTATTTGAAGCCAATCCTAAATGTTCACAAAAAAATGCTTAGCATGCAGTGAGATTTTAATTTTGTATTTATACAATGGATTATTGCATGCTGGTTCTACCCTCAGGTTTCGAATGTAACAATACCCAAACTAAAATTTGGAAATAGTAAGAGTTGTTTAATAGATCATTTGCAAGCAAATAATTCATTTATATGATATTGAAAAATATTTATGAATATTAGCAATATTTATATAATTATTGTAATATTTTTCAAACATGCCAATCCACTTAGCTCAGGTTGTAATCTTATGACGAGCACATATGGGATTCAATAAGGCCTCAAATCACCATAAGAAGCAATAAACAACACTAATTAAAGATTAAAGCTATGGCACCAAATCTAATGCCACTAATGATGAGGGGGATCTACCCTTTCGTGCAAATTTACAAAGTAAAAGTACTTGATTTATTTATGAAACAAGCAATAATATTGTAAGATAATAATTGGTCAAAGCTAAAATAATGAAATAAAATGGAATAAGGGTTTAACAAAACCTAAAGTAGAAAAGTAGAGAGCTCTGGGCGTTCTTTTCAAATGTAGCTATATACTCTTGGTAGAAAATTTTGACTTGCATTACTAATTTACCTCTAACTTCCACAGGAGCTACATGTACAGTGATGGAACTAGAAAATACAAAATTGGCATAGCTATCAAAATAGGTGATGGTACCCAATCTGGACAGTAGCATTGGAATAGATGGATTGATGTGGCAACTGGTGGGACCTTAACACTATAATTTATTGTTTGCTTGTACTGCTAAAATTTATTGTTTTGTACAAACAAAAGAAATGGATGGGTGGTTTTCGTACGTACAATCATAGAGTTGATAACAGATGACGCTCAATTATCAATCCTGAACATCAGGAGCAGAGTATTTTTCGAACCTTTGCTTCATCAGGTTATCTCCAAAGAAGTCCCAAGATCAAAGAGGATTCTTCGGTGGAACCCTCCGATGCCCAAGTTAGCAATTGAGGTCACAGCTGAAGAGGGGCTCGAGTGAGCCCTTTTTGGTATGGAAAAGGAGATCTCAGAGAGAAGGAATTCCTTTCTAAGTGCTAAGATAGCGATTTTAGGGATTATCGCGTATACCTGTTTAGAGAATGGATTCACCTTTTTATAGGGGTTGACATGATCACATGAAATTCCGTGAGGAAGGAATGTCTGTGGGTTCTTGGAAGTTGTGTGGATCTGGGCTGGTTGGTGGGTCCTGTCCCATCGGAGAGGGAGAAAACGGCGGTTGGTGGGTTAAATCCCATCAATCAGTGGGGCTGCTAAGTTGTTGGGTCTAGTCCCATCAACAATGTGGCCAGTGGGTAGGTGGATCTGGCGTTGTCAGGCGGCGCGAGTCAGAGAGGTGGTTTCTTGAACTGCTGAGGCCATGCTGGGGCCAATCTGGAGAGAGCTGGGACATCTCGACCTCCCCGGGGGAGCTGAGGCTGAGCCTGGTTGACCAGGGGCGGCCGGGGCCGACCTCCCCGGCCAGGAAGTACCGGGGCGGGGCTGGCCAAGGAGGGCCTGGGCCGACTCTTGGAGACACCGGGACCGAGAGGGGCCGGCCAGGGATGGCCTGGGCCGACTCGGCGGGCATGGAGACGCCGGGGCAGAGAGGGGCCGGCCAGGGATGGCCTGGGCCAACTCGGCGGGCATGGAGACGCCGGGGCCGAGAGGGGTCGGCCAGGGATGGCCGAGGCCGACTCGGCAGGCTCGGAGATGCCGGGGCCGAGAGGGGCCGGCCAGGAATGGCTTGGGCCGACTCAATGGGCCAAGAGACGCCAGGGCCGAGAGGGGCCGGTCAGGAATGGCCTGGGCTGACTCGGCGGGCTCGGGGACGCCGGGGCCGGCCAGGAATGGCCTGGGCTGACTCGGCAGGCTCAGGGACGCCGGGGCCGAGAGGGGCCGGTCAGGAATGGCCTGGGCCGACTCGGCGGGCCTGGAGATACCGGGGCCGAGAGGGGCCGGCCAGGGATGGCCGGGGCCGACTCGGCGGGCTCGGAGATGCCGAGGTCGAGAGGGGCCGGCCAGGAATGGCCTGGGCCGACTCGGCGGGCTCGGGGACGTCGGGGCCGAGAGGGGCCGGCCAGGAATGGCCTAGGCCGACTCGGCAGGCCCGGGGATGCCGGGGCCGAAAGGGGCCGGCCAGGAATGACCTGGGCTGACTCGGCAGGGTTGGAGACGCCGGGGCCGAGAGGGGCCAGCTAGGGATGGCCGGGGCTGACTCGGCGGGGTCGGAGACACTGGGGCCGAGAGGGGCCGGCCAGGAATGGCCTGGACCGACTCGGCGGGTCTGGAGACACCGGGGCAAGAGGGGCCGACCAGGAATGGCCGGGGCCGACTCGGCGGGCTTGGAGATGCCGGGGTCGATGGGGGCCGGCCAGGAATGGCCTGGGCCAACTCGGTAGGCCCGGGGACGCCGGGGCCGAGAGGGGCCGGCCAGGAATGACCTGGGCTGACTCGGCGGGCCTGGAGACACCGGGGCCGAGAGGGGCCGCTAGGGATGGCCGGGGCCAACTCGGTGGGCTCGGAGATGCCGGGGCCGAGAGGGGCCGACCAGGAATGGCCTGGACTGACTTGACGGGCCTGGAGACGCCGAGGGCGAGAGGGGCCGGCCAGGAATGGCCTGGGCCGACTCGGCGGGCCCGGGGACGCCGGGGCCGAGAGGGTCCGGCCAGGAATGGCCTGGGCCGACTCGGCAGGCCCGGAGATGCCGGGGCCGAGAGGGGCCGGCCAGGAATGGCCGAATGCAAAAATGCTTTGGTTTTATCGGGATTGCCCCTGCGGCTGCACGTGGCTACACCAGCCACATCAGATGCCCTCCGCCCCTGAGCGCTAAGGACCATGCACCCGCTGCCCTTTGGGCGAAAGGGGCATGAAAATTCAAAAGGAATGATTGCTTCTTTTGGTGCGCTTTAAATGGGCTGATGAGTTGGCGCTTGGTTTCGAGGTGGTGTCTCTTCGAAGACCTTCCGTAATCATGCGTTAGGTGGTGTTGACGTTGGCATCGGATGCTCTGGAGAAAGAGCTCATCGAGTAGTGGAGAAAAGGCAAGGACATCATTGCTGCCCCATTTTCTACACCCCACGATTGGCCAAGGATCACGTCTCTTGGGGAAACGAGGCATCACGTCTCGGGCCCAGGCAAGATTTCTGGCTGGCAGCCTGCAGTGCAATGGACGCACGCCAGGTGGCAGGATGTCGGGCAGCGCTAGCTGAAGACAGGGGCTATAAAAGCCTTTCAAGTGCCTGTGGAAACCTTTACCCTGCCATTGCTTTCTCTACTTCCTTCTTCTTTGAGTTCCTCTTCTGCGACCTGAGCCTTTTCAACTCCTTCAACTCCCTGGTTAGTCTTATCCCCTACTTTTCCTATGGACCGTAGCGCCATTAGGGAGGGTAAGAGACCCGTAGAGGAGTCTTCCCAGTCTGATAGCGAAAACCAGGCCTCTGCGACTAGTAGCCAAATGCCTCGATCGTCGGGCGGCGTCGTTATCCGCGACCCGTCAAGGGCATTAGGACCTTCGCCTACCTTTGGTTCTCCCATTAGGGCAGTCCCCCTATCCTCTCGCCATCCGGCCCTTCCTCCGGCGGTGAGCTCTGATCCGGCGGGTCCATCGGGGGTAGCCTCAACCATGACCCCTAAGGATGTAGAGGCCATTAGGGCTAAGTTTCTGATCCCTGATTTCATTGGCCTGTCCGCGCCGGGGCCCGAAGATAGGGTGATATCCGACCATCCAGGTCGAGTCGCTCTATATGAGGAGTTCTTCCGGTGCGGGCTATGCCTTCGCTTTCACCCTTTCTTTCTTAACCTTTTAGAGAGGTATAGATTAGTGCCAGCACAGTTGACTCCGAATTCGATTCGGATCATTTGCGCCTTCATTATCCTTTGCCACTTTGAGGGGGCCCGTCAGAGTTGTCCCTGTTCCGAGCCTTTTACAAACTTCGCCGTCAAGGTGAGGGGGCCTGGTGGGCCTTTACCGCCAGGCCGGTAGAGCCTTCCTCCTAGGCCTCCCGTCCAAAATTAGAGGGTGGAAGTCTAGGTTCCTTTTTGCTCATGTTGAGGGGGTGAGAGCTGTTTGGAGGGAGCCTGATACTAGCTCCAACGATGACTCCTCCGTAAGGGAGAGAGATAAGGATCTGTTTACCCTGTTATCCAATTGTCAGATCCCCGGCTATAAGGAACTCCTGTTCGAGGAGAACCTGATAGAGGCCGAGTTGGCCCCGGCGACCGGTGAGCCTGAATCGCTTTGTCCCATTTTTCTGTTTACTGCATGTCGCCGCTAATGCCGATTATCTTTTCTTGTGCAGCCATGAAGTTCTCCATCAACGAGTTCGAGGCCCTCGCAAGGCAGAAGAGGCCGGCGACCGGAGAGTCGTCTAGGCCACCGAAGAAGCTCCCAAGAAGGGAGCCGGCCAGGCCGGCCACAGCCCCCACAGCCCCAACGCCCGTGGAGGAACCGGCCACGAGGAAGCCGGGGGTGAGAGTGGCCCAAAGGCCAGCCGGGGCCGAAGTCGAAGAGGGGGAGATCCTGGCCACCGCCGAAACACCGGTGGTGGTTTTGGATGAGGAAGCCCCTGCCGCCGCCGACGTGCCCAAGGCGGGGCGGGTTACCATTGTTGTTGGCCCCTCGGCTGCCGCAGAGCCAAGGAGGGAGAGCGCTCCCCCAATCGCCGGCGAGGGGGAGCGGGTCGCCAGGGAGGCCCGAGACGGAGCGGAGGTGACCGAGAAGCAGAGGGATGAGCCGAGGAGCTCATCCCCCCAACTGGCTTAGCGCCCAGACCGTCTTCAGGCGGAGGGTCCACAGGAGGGACAGACGCGCCTGGTCCCTACCATCGGCAGAATGACGGATGCCGCCCGAGCCTCCCGTCTCTTATCGGGAGTTTGGGCCGCCGACTTTGAAGAGGAGATGCGGGGGATGAGCCACTATGCACTCATGGACATGATTTTGGTCTCCATTGTCCAGGTAACCTTTCGGATCTTCTTTCTTTTCCCAATGCTTCTCTCTTTGTAGCTAACGTGTTTCTCCTGTTGCAGATGGCCAACGACGCCCTTGGGCTTCGCGAGGCGCTGGCCCAGTCTTCCGGCACACTGGTGAAGGCTCTGGCGCGGGTCGACAAATACCAGAAGGAGAGCATGGCGCACGCGACAGCCTTGCTCAACTTCGCCAGGAGACCGTGGCCTGCGAGGAGGGCTACGATGGCCGCCTTCAGGAAATGGAGAGCCGGGCCGCTGCATCCGAGGCCAAAATGGAATTGGCCTTGGAAAGGTCAAAGGCCGCCGTGGCGCAGATCGAGGAGCTTACTGGGCAACTCCAAAGCGCCATGGAGGAGGCCCGGGCCGCCAGGGAGAAGGCCACTGCTGCGGAGAAAGCGGCAGCGGAAGCTGTTTTAGAGAAGGCCGGTGCGGTGGTCTGCGCTGATGAGGCCAGTGCCCGTGCCACAGAAGCTGAGGCCAAGGCTTGGGAGGCTGAAAACAAGGCGCAGTGGGCCGAGGCCGAGGCCGGGCACGCCGTCTCCAAGTTCAAGGCTTCGCCGGAGTTCAGGCAAGAGGTCCTCGAAGCCAGCCTTGATGCTTATCTTCAAGGCTTCGAGATGGGAAAAGTCCGAGTAGCCGCGGCCCTCGAGGTCAACATTGCCAATCTTGAAGACATCTGGGCCGGGGTCCCGATGAGAAGCCGGCTGGGGAGAAGGACAAGGGGAAGCCTAGCCCCGGCGAGCCTTGAATTGTATTTTCTTTTTTCTTTATCTTGTGTAACTGGCCTTGGGCCCAATTCTGTACTTATCTTTGGCTATTAATGAAGAAACTTTTTGTCCAAGCTTCTTACTTTTGTCCCTCTCTTCTATAGTTAATGAAAAAGTCCTTTACTCAAAATCTCTTTGTGTCTGGATCTGTTTGCTTCTTTCACTTTTGAGAGAAACGCCTTACTATGCCAAATCAAACATGCCAGCGACATTGTAGCTGGATATTGTATCTTCCAAACTATTCTTTGAACCTTGAGCGTTGCGCGTGTCGGCCGTGCCGGGACCGAACTGCAATTTTGGACTTGGCCAACACTTGAACACATCGCTGTGATGTGAACCGGCTACATGAATGCCCAGTGCTATTGTAGGCTGTTCAAAAGAAGGCTTGCCTGTGTCTGAATATTTCTGAAGGCTTGGGAAAAATCGGCAAATGACCTGCTGTCGGGATTAATTTTGGAAGTGTCGAGGCCGACCAGAAATGGTCAGAACCGATTTAGCCGTTGTAAGGGTACCAAGGGCAAGCGAAGTTGACCAGAGGAAGTTTATGTCAACTTGCTCGGTGCCGAAAATGCCTGAACTGGCTAGGGTCGATTAGGGAAGGCCACGACCGTGCCGCATTGAACTGTTAGGAGAGATACCACCGTGCCGGGGCTGAGGGGGTGGTGCCGATGGTTGTCTTGAACCACTTCAGTGGTATGTAAACCGCCTGAAGGGCGACTCGACCGGGTATGGGGCTATTAGGATCGTAACTGACTCGGGGGCACCGCCGTGCCGGGGCCGAGTGGTGTCCCATTTTCCGCAATGCCAGTGAGCTCCTTTTGAACCACTTTAGGGGTTTGTGTGCCACCTGAAGGGTGACTCAGCCGGGTACGGAGCTGTTAGGGTCGTAACCGACTCGGGGGCACCGCCGTGCCGGGGCCGAGTGGTGTCTCGTTAGCCGCGATGCCAGTGAGCTCCTTTTGAACCACTTCAGGGGTTTGTGTGCCACTTGAAGGGCGACTCAGCCAGGTACATAGCTGTTAGGGTCGTAACCGACTCGGGGGCACCGCTATGCTGGGGCCGAGTGGTGTCCCATTAGCCACGATGCCAGTAAACTCCTTTTGAACCTCTTCAGGGGTTTGTGTGCCACTTGAAGGGCGACTCAACTAGGTACGGAGCTGTTAGGGTTGTAACCGACTCGGGGCACCACCGTGCCGGGGCCGAGTGGTGTCCCATTAGCTGCGATGCCAGTGAGCTCCTTTTGAACCACTTCAGGGGTTTGTGTGACACCTGAAGGGCGACTCAACCGGGTACGGAGCTGCTAGGGTCTTAACCGATTCGGGGGCACCGCCGTGCCAGGGCCGAGTGGTGTCCCGTTAGCTGCGATGCCAGCGAGCTCCTTTTGAACCACTTCAGGGGTTTGTGTGCCACCTGAAGGGTGACTCAGCCGGGTACGGAGCTGTTAGGGTCTTAACCGACTCGGGGGCACTGCCGTGCCGGGGCCGAGTGGTGTCCCGTTAGCCGCAATGCCATCGAGCTCCTTTTGAACCACTTTAGGGGTTTGTGTGCCACCTGAAGGGTGACTCAGCGGGTACGAAGCTGTTAGGGTTTTGACCAACTCGGGGGCACCGCCGTGCCGGGGCCGAGTGGTGTCCTGTTAGTCGCGATGACAGTGAGTTCCTTTTGAACCACTTCAGGGGTTTTTGTACCGCTTGAAGGACGACTCAGCTGGGTATGGAGCTGTTAGGGTCTTAACCGACTCGGGGGCACCGCCGTGCCGGGGCCGAGTGGTGTCTCGTTAGCTGCGATGCCAGTGAGCTCCTTTTGAGAGACTTGGCCCTCGGACGCAAGGGAGAGCAGGTTGCTGTATCAGAAAGGGCATCCTCTATTACTACACGCTCCAAGGAATACATCATTGATAATATTGGCGGAGGTTATCCGCATTCCAGGTACATGGAATGGGTTTCCCATCGAGTTCCTCTAATTTGTATGCCCCCTGTGAAGTGTTTCGGTGACGCGGTAAGGACCCTCCTAGTTGGTGGATAGCTTGCCCCCCTCTGTAGGCTTTGAAACCTCATCTTTTCTCAAAACCAAGTCTCCACGGCGGAAAACCTTGGGACGAACTTGAGCGTTGTAGTACTTGGCCGCTCGCTAACAGAAGGTCGCCAAGCACAGCCTTGCTCGATCGTGTGCCTCATCTATGAAGTCCAAGTTAGCCCGTATTAGTGCAGAGTTGTTTTCCTCGTTGAAGGACTCCACATGTGGGCTGGGCAGATCGATCTCGACGGGGATGACGGCTTCAGATCCGAAGGCAAGACTGAAAGGAGTCTCGCCCATCGAGGCTCTAGGGGTCGTGTGGTAGGCCTATATCACACTGGGGAGCTCCTCCACCCATTGACCTTTGGACCCATCTAGCCGGGTTCTGAGTCCTCTAAGGATGGTGCGATTCATGGCCTCGGCTTCTCCGTTGGTTTGAGGATGGCCGACAGAAGTGAATCGGTGATGAATACCTAGCTCGTCACAAAAGACTTTGAATGCTTCATTGTTGAATTGGTGGCCATTGTCCGTGATGAGGGTGTGGGGCAGGCCGAAACGGCATATGATCGACTTCTAGAAGAAGGCTTTTACTTTGCTTTCGGTGATCTTGGCCAGTGCCCCGACCTCAACCCACTTGATGAAGTAATCGATGGTGACTAGCAAAAATCTGCTGCCCTGAAGCTGGGGGGAATGGCCCAAGAATGTCCATTCCCCACTGGGCGAAAGGCCATGGGGCCAAGAGCGGACTCATTGGGGCAGACGGTTGATGTTGGATGTGTGCGTGGTGCTGGCAACCATCGCACTTCTGAACCAATCTAGCTGCGTCTTCCTTCATCGTGAGCCAGAAGTATCCTTGACGGAGGGCTTTTTGAGCTAAAGATCTGCCCCCCAGGTGATTTCCACAGATGCCTTCGTGAATCTCTCTGAGGATGTAGTCAGCGTCGATGGGCCCTACACACTTGAGTAGGGTGTAGGAGAATGACCTTCTGTATAGATGCCCGTCCAGGAGGATGAATTTGGAGGCTCTCCACTTGAGAAGCCTAGCTTCGTTGCGATCATCAGGGAGAGTGCCGTCAGTGAGATAACGGACGTAGGCATCCATCCATGTTGGCTCTTGGGTGAGTGGGAGGACTTCTTCACTGTCCTCTATGCTGGGTCTTTCCAAATATTCAATATAAGCATCTCTCGCCAAGCCATCGATGGAGGTGGCCAGATAGGAAAGGATGTCGGCCTTGGCATTTTCGCTCCGGGGAATGTAGCTGTTACTAAAGTAAGGCAGTGGGAAAGTTAGGAGCTGAACCTTGCCCAAATATTGCGCCATAATGGGGTCGCGCGCTTCATATTCCCCATGGACTTGTCCAGAGACAAGTTGTGAGTCGGTAAAGGCTCTGAGATGCCTTACTCCCAACTCTCAGGCTAGCCTTAACCCGGCCAGCAGGGCCTCGTACTCGGCTTGGTTGTTGGTGGCTTCGAATAGGAACCACATGGCACATTCCGTCCTTTCTTCACCCGGCCTGGCAAGAATGAGGCCGGCGCCGCTTCCTTGTGAATTTGATGCGCCATCACATGAAGAAGCCAGGATTCTCATCATCATCTGGCTCAGGTTCGCACTGCTCCATGGGAGCCTCTTTGGGATCTTCCTCCACCCAAGTGCACTCGGCCAGGAAATCGGCTAAGACCTGAGACTTCAGTGCCAGCCGAGCTTGAAAAGAAAAGTCGAACTCTCCCAGCTTGATGGCCCACTTGGCCAGTCGGCCTGAAGTGTCCGGGCGAGCCAGAATGGCTCGAAGGGACTGATCCATGAGCACCACAATAGGATGGGCTTGAAAGTACGAATGGAGGCGTCGGGCAGAGACTATCAGGGCAAAAATAACTTTCTCTGTCTTGGAATATCTGACCTCTGCATCATGAAGGACCTTACTCACATAATAGACGGGTCTCTGAGTTCCATCGGCGTCGAGGTGCACCAAGACTAAGCTAACGGCTTCCGGTGAAGTAGCTAAGTAGAGGAAGAGACTTTCTCCATCTCTTGGCTTGGATATAAGTGGCGGAGAAGACAGGATTGCCTTCAACCCGTCAAAGGCTTTATGGCAATCGTCCATCCATTCGAAGCTATTCATTTTCCGCAGGGCCTTGAAGAAAGGCAGGCATCTTTCGACCAATTTGGAGAGGAAACGACTTAGAGCCGCTATCCTCCCTGTCAATCGTTGCACTTCCTTTTTGCTGGATGGTGGCCTCATGTCGAGTATGGTACTGATCTTCTCTGGGTTTACCTCGATCCCTCGCTGGGTCACCATGAAGCCCAGGAACTTGCCCGCCATGTCCCCGAAAGCACACTTCTTGGGGTTCAGCTTGACTTGGAAGCGACGGAGGTTATTGAAGGTCTCCTCTAGGTCGGAGACGTGATCGGAGGCGCGGGTGCTTTTTGTCAGCATGTCGTCTATATAGACTTCCATGTTTCGGCCTAGCTAATCCCGGAATACTCTGTTCATCAACCTTTGGTAGGTTGCTCCCGCATTCTTGAGACCGAAAGGCATCACCTTGTAGCAATAAATGCCCTTCTCTGTCACAAAGGAGGTGTGTTCCTCGTCGCTAGGGTCCATCCTTATGATTATATCCTGAGAAGGCATCCATGAAACTGAGGAGTTCGTGCCCAGAGGTGGAATCCACCAGCTAATCAATTCTGGGCAGGGGGAAGCTGTCTTTCGGACACGCCTTCTTGAGGTCGGTAAAGTTTATGCAAATCCTCCAGCTCCCATTTGCCTTACGCACCATGACCACGTTGGCTAGCCAATCAGGGTAGTGCGCTTCCCGGATGTGGCCGGCACTGAGTAGCTTGTTAACTTTCTCGTCAATGGCCTTTTATCGGTCAGGGGCAAAGCTTCTCTTCTTTTGACGGATCGGGCAGTGCCGTGGATCAATGTTGAGCTTGTGGGTGATCATTTCCGAAGGGATGCCGGGCATATCAGATACCAACCAGGCAAAAATGTCCGAGTTAGCCCTCAGAAAACCCAAGAGATGCTCCCGATCCTCCAGGGGAAGGAGTCCTCCGATATGGACGGTCTTCGCTGGGTCCTCCCCAAGGGGGAAGGTTAGAAGGTGCTCAGCTGGCTCTCCTCTCTTACTAGAGTCTCTGGGGTCGGATGCCTCTAAAGCTGGCTCAACTTTCAGGGGACTTGATGCCGTGTGATAACAGGGTAGGACCGGGCTGGTCTCGCCGCACATCTCTTCAAATCCCTCACTAGTGGGGAACTGCACTAGTAGACGCCAGGTGGAAATGACTGCGTCCAAAAGGTTTAGACCTGGGCGCCCGAGAATGGCATTGTACACCAAGGGGACCCTCACGACCAAGAATTTCATGATCACAGTGCTTTGGTGCGGCGGTGTTCCGGCTGTCACAGGTAGAGGTATTTCACCTTTGACCCTCATGGAGTCCCCGGTAAATCCAACTAACGGGGCCGCCACGGGCTGGAGAGAGTCCAAAGATAATCCCATCTGAACAAAAGTGTCATAAGTAAGGATGTCAGCTGAGCTGCCACTATCAACTAATATCCTTTTTACAGGGTGCCTGGCGATCATCGTAGAGACGACTACGCCTTCATTGTTTACATTTTCCACTACAGCAGGTCCCCCCCAGGAATTACATTATTCGGTGCCTCCTCCCCTCTCGGCCATTTAGGTGCAGAAGCTGATCCCCAGGACACCATTCCGACCGTCCGTTTAGTGGGGGCATTGTCGACCGGGGCTTGGACATGCGGGGGCCCCATGAGGGCCGGCTGCGGCACCTTTTGGACATATTTTCTGAGGTAGCTTCGGTGAATGAGCTCCTCGATGGCCTTCTTCAGGCTGTAGCAGCTATCGGTATCGTGGCCGTAATCCCGGTGGAATTGGCAGTAGCGGATCTTGTCGCGAGGAGGCCCTTTCTTCATGGGAGGAGGATGTTGGAGATAAGGCTCACCCTCGATCTCCATCAGGATGTGGGATCGAGGGGCTAGAAGGGGTGTGAGCTTACTCTCTCGGGGATGGGGCTCCGACACCTGTTGTCGAACCGATGAGGCAGATCAGCTCGCCGGTGCCGAGGGGGCCCATTGGGCTCGGGGCGAGCAGGCTTGTAGCTGAAGCTTCTTGAAGATTTCCGGCGGGTGAAGTCAGCCTCATCCGCGCAGATGTACTTTTGAGCTCGAAGGAGGAGATCGGAATAAGAGCTTGGGGGCTTCTTATCCAAAGAGAATGTGAAGCGGGATGGGAGGAGTCCCTGCTTCAATGCCAACGTCACCACCGCATCGTCGAGATGGTAGACCTCGAGGGCGGCGGCCTTGAACCGGGACACAAAGTCCACAGTGACTCTCTCTCCTTCTGACAGACGGAGAAAAGACTGTCGGCTACCCTTGGGATTCGCTGGCAAGCGTCGAAGTGTGCCAGAAAGGCTTTCTCCAGCTCCCGGAAGGAGTCGATGCTGTGAGGGGGCAGGCGTGAGTGCCATGCACGGGCGGCCTTCCACAGAATGGTGGGGAAGGCTTTGCAGAGAAGGGCATCTAAAGCACCCTGGACTTGCATCATTGCTTTGTAGCTCTCGAGATGATTGAGAGGATCGGTCGTACCATCGTACGGGTCCACCTGGGGGAAACGAAACCTGGAGGGGACAGGCTCCTCCAATATCCGAAGGGTGTAAGGAGGACGGGTGTCAAACTCTTCCTCTGGCTGATGATTGATTTTCTTAGCGAGCTCGTCGAGCCGCCTGTTGTACTCCTCCAGGCGTTCCTCCACCTGGCGGCTGATTGTCGGGGCCCTCCGAGATGGCTCGGAGGAAGAAGAAGAAGAAGAGGCAGAAGGAGATGGAGACGGGAGTCGGGACTTTCGCCTGGGCTCCTCATGATGATGCGGCTCGGGAGGAAATTTGTTGGGGCCATGGTCAGGGGACCATGGCCGCTTGGGGGGCTCGCATCCGGGCTTCCTAGGGGAAGCCAGACGTCGGTCAGTCTCTCACCAACCGGCCTCCCGCCAAGGAGAGCCTCCCCTCGCCGACTGCTGATAGGCGAGGGGAGCGGTCTGATGTTGGGTGGCCACGGACTATTGTTGCTGGAGCCCGTGGACCACGGCGGTGAGATTTTAGACCTAATGGGAAAGGGTTGCCAGCCGCTCCATTGTTTGATCAGCGGCCTCCGGTGGCGGACAGGTAACTGGAGGGTTGGTGGTAGTGGGATTGGCCTCCTACTACCTAATTGGTGAGGGAAGCCCCGTTGGACAGCTAACGGAGGCGTCCTGAGCTCGCGTCACCACCATGGTTTCTAGAAGAGGAGAGAAGGGGGGGAGAGAGTCTCGCCTACTGAGATGTAGCGCCGGAAGAATGTTCGCTTCTTTTTCTTCCCCCCTTCCTGGCGCGCCAATCTGATGATGCCCAATCACCGATCCTGAACGTCAAGAACAGAGTGCTTCTTGAACCTTTGTGTTGGAAGATTATTGAAAAACTATATGACCCAATCCTTTTGATTTTGATGATTACTAAAGCCATTGAGTTCATTAAAAGATATAATGAGTTTATTTAAATGAGCAATATTTATTTTGAACAATCAATGAAGAATGTTAAAGTTTGACTTTAATCAATTTTGAAAGTAACTTTAAGCTCAATGTTTAAACTTTCAAAAAGAAATTTTATAATTCATGTTTTATTCAATGAGTTTTTGGAATAGTTCTTGAATCAATTCTTAATGTCAATTTTATTGAATTCAAGTCAAAACAATGAATTAAAATGAATCTGGAACGATTTTAATGTCAATCAGAAAAGTTTCTGATTTTTGATACGTTCCGGAGCCGACTCCTGAGTTTCAGAGTCGACTCCGCTCAGTGTACAGAAATGTCATCTGTGTCGAGTCGACCCACGAAATTTGTCGAGTCGACCCCTGATTCTGTCGAGCCGACTCCTTGACTGTGCGAGTCGACTCCGCTCAGACACCAGAAGAGTGTTTTTCTGAGCACTTCGCGAGTCGACCCCAAGCCTTTCACGAGTCGACTCCCGACTTTCAGGAGTCGACACTTTACTTTTGGCGAGTCGACCCCTAACCTTTATAAACATTTCTATTTTTGGTAAGACGAGCTCGAGCCGACTCGGGAAAAGCATGAGTCGACTCCAGCAAATCTGGGCGCGATTTTTACGATGACAACTCAGCCCAACGGTAAGATTTTTGAATAACGGCTATTTTTCTTTGTCTCTAACGGATATATTTTGCAGAATCTATAAATAGAGGAGCTCTTTTCAAATCAAAAGAATCAAGAGAGAGAAAAAGAAAATCTTTCAAAAAGAGGGAAAAACAGAGCTTATTGGAAAAATCATTTAGCTCAAGAAAAGAGATTCAAAAGGAGTGAAATCAAGAGAAGATTCGTCTGCTCCCTACAATCACAAAAAGTCAAGAGGAATCCCAAAGCAACCAAGAGCAAATCAAGATCTTCAAAAGAAAGAAGAAAAGCTTCATCTCAACTCCAAAAGCTTCAAAGTAAGAATCTTGCTGAGGCCTGATTCACACTTCAAAGGAGTTGGAGAAGAGAAGAAAGAAGCCAAGCCTGCATTCAAGCAATCAGGCTTTTCTAAACCTTAGCTTTATTTTGTATATTTGCTCAAGGAGCTTTTGTATTTAAACTCTTTATTTTTTGTTGCTGATTCAATCAGTGGATTGAATCAGTGGAGGTTGTACCTCGTGCAAGCGGATGCTTGTGTTGGGTTAGTTGTGAGCCCGTGAAAAACAACGTGTAGGGTTTTGTGCTGGTAAGCCCGTGTAAAACCAGCTGGGTTCGTTGTGCACCCGGAAAACAACAAGTTTGAGTTGTGAGCTTGGAAAACAACTCGGCTGTAATCTAGAGAGATTATAGTGTGGACCCAAGTGAATCTTGGGAGTGGACGTAGGTGCTGGTTGCACCGAACCACTATAAAATCTTGTGTTTGCCGTGCTCATTTTCTCTTCTCTATCTCTCTTTATTTTGCTTGTGCATTGCTTTTAGTTAATTTCTCTCACTTGCACATCTTGCTAATCTAATTAAAAATTTAAAAAGTCTTAAATTTTTAAGAACCCAATTCACCCCCCCCTCTTGGGTTGCCATCTGGGCCAACAATTGGTATCAGAGCAAGTGCTCATTTAGAATTTGATCTCACGATCAAGGGCTAAAGATCCTTATGGCAACACAAAGTGGTTCATGTTTTGCTGAAGGTCATTCTACGAATAGACCTCCTTTATTTAATGGAACCAACTATTCATATTGGAAAGCTAGAATGAGAATATTCATTCAAGCTTCTGACTATGAATTGTGGGGAGTAATAATAAATGGACCTAGTACACCCACACACTTATTGATGGCACTATTGTTCCTAAGCCCGAAAGGGATTGGAATGATAATGATAGGAGAATGGCACAACTAAATGCTAAAGCCATTAATATTTTATATTGTTCCTTAGACTCAAATGAATTCAACCGAATCTCAACATGTAATTCCGCAAAAGAAATTTGGGATAGGTTGGAAATAACACATGAAGGAACAAACCAAGTAAAAGAATCAAAGATAAATATTTTGGTTCATAAATATGAATTATTTACTATGGAACAAACTGAAACCATCACATGCATGTTCACTAGATTCACTGATATTGTGAATGGTTTAAAAAGTCTTGGAAAAGTTTATACTAATCTGAGCTTGTTCGCAAAATTCTTAGGTCACTTCCAAGACTTGGGAAGCCAAGTCACTGCCATCCAAGAAGCCAAAGATCTGAACATCCTACCATTGGAAGAGCTTCTTGGATCCTAATGACTCATGAGCTTCAAGTTAAACAACATGTCAATGAGGATGAGTCAAAAAGAAGAAGACCATGCCCTCAAAGCTGCAGAAAAGAAGAGAGCAGCAGCGATGATGAAGATGATGATGATGAGAAACCCTCCTTGCAAGGAAATTCAAGAAGTTTATGCAAAGAAGGAGGCCCTTCCACAAAAAGAATTTGGAGCAAAAATGGAAGGAGAAAAAGAAAAGGATAAGAAAAAGGAAAAGGAAAAGAGAAAGAGCCCTTAGTATGTTATGAATGTAAAAAGCCAGGGCATTTTAGATATGACTGTCCTTTACTTAAGAAGGCCTACAAGAAAAAGAAAAAGGCCTACATGGCAACTTGGACTGAGTGAAGAGTCTTCTTCCGAAGAAGAAGAACAAAAAGAAGTTGCAATATTTGCTTCATGGCGGACGACAACGACAATGAGGTAAGTTCTGAAAACTCAAATGATGAATTTACATTTGATGAAATGTTTGAGGCTTTCAATGAACTTATGATTGATTTTAAATTTGAAAAAGAAACATAAATTTTGAAAAATGAAAATTAAATTTAGCTAAAAGTAAAAATGAATTAGCTTAGAAGTTAAAGACTTAACTAATAAAAGAAAACTTCAAAGAAAAGAATGATTTGTTCATAAGATTGATTTGTTAAAATCTGAAAATAAAAATCTAATTAAGAAAAAGAATCAATCTCTAATGAAAATGATTCTCTTAAGAAAGATGTTAAAAATATAAAGACATTGTTGAGAAATTCACTTAAGTTCAACTAAACTAAACATGATTTTAGATAGTCAAAAAGCAGTTTTTGACAAAGCAGGTTTAGGGTATAACACATTAAGAAACAAAAATTTTAAAGAATATTTTTGTAAAAGCCAACCAAAGTAATATAACTTGTTTTAAATGTAATGAAAAAGGTCATAAATCATTTGAATGCAAAACAATAATAATAACAAAAAGTTAAATGTTAAAGAAAGAAAATATGGGTTCCGAAAGGAACAATTTTTATTGCTACTAACCATGAAGGACCCAAGAAAGCTTGGGTACCTAAACATAAAGTTTAAATTATGTTGCAGGAATGTCTTGTAGCCAAAAGATCAAAGAAAAAGTGGTACCTTGATAGTGGCTGCTCAAGACATATGACGGGTGACAAAGATGAATTCATCACCCTAGAAGAAAAGAAAGGTGGAGTTGTTACGTTTGGCGATAACGGTAAAGGTCAAATTATGGGCCTTGGTAAAGTTCGTATAACTCCATCTACATTTATTGATAATGTACTTTATGTTGATGGTTTGAAGCATAATCTAATTAGTATAAGCCAATTATGTGATAAAAACTTTAATGTTTCATTTAAATCTTCTATATGCACTGTAACTAATTCTATTGATGATAGCATTGTATTTACTGGTTATAGACATGGCAATGTTTACTTGGTTGATCTAGAAAAATTATCTTGAGTGATCATTGCTTAATTGCTGACAATGCTAACATAAATGAAATTAGTTGGTTGTGGCATCGTAGATTAGGTCATGCAAGCACACACCTTATTTCAACTAATTAAAATGGATTTAGTTAAAGGATTACCTAAACTAGATTTTGAAAATAATAAAATATGTGATGCATGTCAATTTGGAAAACAAACTAGAAGTTCTTTCAAATCTAAAAATGTTGTTTCAACTTCTAGGGCATTAGAGCTACTTCACATGGATCTTTTTGGACCAACTAGAACCACAAGTCTAGGAGGAAAGAAATATGGTCTAGTGATTGTAGATGATTATTCTAGATATACTTGGGTAATGTTTTTAGCTCACAAAGATGAGACTTTCTCGATATTCCTGAAATTCTTCAAGAAAGTCACAAATGAGAAAAACACTACCATAGTATCTCTAAGAAGTGATCATGGAACAGAATTTGAAAATCACTTATTTGAAAGTTTCTGCACTGAAAATGGAATTAATCATAATTTTTCAGCCCCTAGGACTCCACAGCAAAATGGTGTAGTTGAAAGGAAAAATAGGACTCTAGAAGACATGGCCCGTACCATGCTATGCGAAAGCAACCTACCAAAGTACTTTTGGGCGGAAGCAATTAACACAGCATGTTACATCTTAAATAGAGCCCTAATAAGACCAATATTAAAGAAAACACCTTATGAATTATGGAATGAAAGAAAACCAAATATAAAATACTTTCATGCATTTGGATGTAAATGTTTCATTCATAATAATGGTAAAAACAATTTAGGAAAATTTGATGCTAAATCTGATGAAGGAATTTTTAGGATATTCAACAACTAGTAAAGCTTATAGATCTTTAACAAGAAAACCTTAGTAGTTGAAGAATCCATTCATATAGTTTTGATGAGTCTTTAGCATCTAGTTCTGAAAAGCTTGATGATGAGGAAGATACAAACATAATTGAAAAAGATCTTGAAAAACTTAATATTGAAGTATCTTCTGATCATGAGCAAGAAGCTAAAGATGATGATTCACATAAGGACGATGATGTCAATATTGATCATAATGATATAGATCTTCCAAGAGACTGGAGATATGCTCATAGTCATCCCAAGGAATTGATTATAGGTGATCCATCTCAAGGAATAAGAACTAGATCATACATGAGAAATATTAGTAATCATCTTGCATTTGTATCACAAATTGAACCTAAAACTATTGAAGAAGCTGAAAAAGATAATAATTGGATGTTAGCAATGCAAGAAGAACTAAATCAATTTACAAGAAATAATGTTTGGACTTTAGTTGAAAGACCTAAAAATCATTCAGTAATAGGATCAAAATGGTTTTTAGAAATAAACTAGATGAAAATGGCATAGTAATTAGAAACAAAGCTAGATTGGTTGCTAAAGGATATAATCAAGAGGAAGGTATTGATTTTGATGAAACCTTTGCACCAGTAGCTAGATTAGAAGCCATTAGGCTATTACTTGCATTTGCATGTCATATGAATTTTAACTTATTTCAAATGGATGTTAAAAGCGCATTTTTAAATGGATTTATAAATGAAGAAGTTTATGTAGAACAACCACCAGGTTTTGAAGATCACGAATTTTCAAATCACGTTTTTAAATTGCACAAAGCTTTATATGGTTTGAAACAAGCACCTAGAGCTTGGTATGATAGTTAAGTAAATTCTTAATAGAAAATGATTTTACAAGAGGAAATGTTGATAAAACTTTGTTTTTGAAAAGAAAAAGTAAAGATTTACTTGTAGTACAAATATACGTAGATGACATTATTTTTGGTGCTACTAACGATTCTCTTTGTCAAGAATTTGCAAAGTTGATGCAGGGAGAATTCGAGATGAGCATGATGGGAGAACTCAACTTCTTCCTTGGACTCCAGATCAAACAAAGCAAAGAGGGAATCTTTATCAACCAAACCAAATACACAAGAGAACTACTCAAAAAGTTTGGTATGGAATCAATGAAACCCCTCGGAACTCCAATGAGTCCTTCATGCAAGCTGGACAAAGATGAAGAAGGTAAAAAGGTTGATCAAAAGTATTATCGAGGTATAATCGGATCCCTTCTTTATTTAACAGCAAGTAGACCAGATATTATGTTTTCAGTATGTTTATGTGCTAGATTTCAATCTGAACCTAAAGAATCACATTTAATAGCTGTTAAAAGAATACTAAGATATCTAATGGAACAAAAAATGTAGGTTTATGGTATTCTAGAGACTCCACATTAAACCTAATTGCATACAGATTCTGATTATGCTGGATGTAAATTAGATAGAAAAAGCACAAGTGGTGCATGCCAATTCTTAGGAAGTAACTTAATCACATGGTTTAGCAAAAAGCAAAATTCAGTTGCATTATCAACTACTGAAGCTGAATATGTAGCAGCTGGAAGTTGCTGTGCGCAAATCCTATGGATTAAGCGACAACTTGAAGACTATGGTATCACACTTAATAAACACCCATAAGATGTGATAACACAAGCGCAATCAATTTAACTAAAAATCCAATTCAACATTCAAGAACAAAACACATAGAAATTAGATATCATTTTATAAGAGAACATGTAGCTAATAATGAAATTTGTCTTGATTATGTTAACACTGAAGAACAATTAGCTGACATATTTACTAAACCTTTAAATGAAAGATTTGTTATCTTAGAGGAGAGTTAGGTATTTGTGATCCTTTAGAATGAATTTGAAACCCCTAAGGAAATTTATCTAAGATTCTTTCAAATCTTTGATCTTAAGGAAATCTTATCTAGAATTCATATCTAATTGATTCTCATATTCAATGATTATTTTATCAATTTTTATGATCATATTCCGGACACATTTCAGAAATTTCATGTTTTTGGTCTGAAATGGTCTCGGAGCCGACTCGGTGCGTATCGGAGTCGACTCCTGGTTTCGACTGAAACTCTCGGGTCGACCCCTCTTCGGCGCGAGTCGACTCCAAGTCGGGATGACTTTCTGTGACTGTCCGGAGTCGACCCCTGGTTTGCGCGAGCCGACTCGAAGTGGTCCCAGGTTGATTTATCTAGGGCAGAGTCGACTCGCCGTTCATTTCAAAATTTCCAATCCTTCAAAATACTCTCTCAAAACTCTTCCAAACCTTCCAAACTTCCTAAATCCCTTTTTACACTTCCAATCGAAATGGCCCCCAAAACCGTGGTTCCAAGTGTGCGGCCGGCGTCAAGAGGAAGCGAGCCGTTACGTGAGGCGTCCGTGCGTGAGCCGTCACCCAGCTCTGATTCTTCTTCTTCTTCTTCTACTCCGAATGCTTCACCTGCTGCTGCTTCTACCAGGTAGATAGATTAGCGGATAGGATTATAACACGGGTAGAAAGGTGATTTTGAATTATTTGAAGCTGAGGGTTTTCTTGTTGGGAGACAATTGATTGAGATGGGATGGGAGAAATATGTTCCCTAGATTGCCCGACCTATCCCTCTCTGGTAAAGGAATTTACAAAAATTTGTCTAGAGGAGATCATGGCTTGTTAGCAATGTGAGAGGCATAGGTCTCTGTTACTGGAGCTCTTTCTAGATTGTTGGATTTACCTTATCTGGCACTCCACCTTTTCTTCAGAAGACCGTAGTCCCGCTCTTCAGATTATTAAACGGGATGTGGGATTTGAAGAGGTTTTTGCCAATCAACTTCATTAGAATTGAGATTATTACATAATATCTGCAGTAGGATACTCTTTCCTAAGACCGGAAGATTTGACTATGTATCGGAAAGAGATATCTTTGTATGGATGCCATTGTGACAGGCAAACCTATCAATCTTCCCAGTATGATACTATGGTACATAGCAGACTGTGGAGGGAAAAGAAATCTAGTCTGCCCTATGGAATGATCTTACAAAGATTTTTCTGAGCCAAGGAGTTGTGATTTCTGATAATGAGCCTATGAGGAATCTGGACATACTGATTTTATAGCTTGGCCACCATTCATAGAATGGGTTTTATCAAAAAGAATGGAAAATGGGAGAGGAAAGGACTGTTAGAAGAAAGAGCTACAGATGTTGAGGCTGCAGGACCTTCTGTCAGACATCCTTCACCTGCACCTCCGAGCCCTTCTGCTTCTGCCCCTGCTCCAGCCCCCTCCATCTTTTGTTCAAGCTTCATCTTCTCTGGTTTCTCAGATCAACAACTTATGCAACTCAAAGTTCTATTGATGATCAATCTGAAAAACTTAAATCTGAATTTGAGAATAAGTTATGAATTTGAGGGAGACTCTTTATTCATTGGATGATCGTATCTCTAAGATGAGTCTACTCTCAGCTCTTCTTCGGTATCCTTAAGTGGTGATCTCAAAAATATATTTGAAGAACTTAAGGATATATGCGGAGATGGAGAGACTTATGCAAAGTGCAATGCGGAGCTTCAAGACAAGATTTGACTGCTTGCACCTTTGTGATGAGAGGCTCAAAGATTATGTAAAATTCAATCTGAAGGAATGAAGAAATTAGTAGATCATTTAACTAGGATTGTAAGAACTCATTTTGAGTTATTAGATTTTCAATCCTTTTATGTACTGAAATTTTGATATCAATGTATTAAACATTTGATGTATTAGATTTTGATGAAATGAATTCTCTATGTTGATTACTCAATGTATTTCCTTCTTTCAATGAATTAATGAAATTGTCAAAATCTTGAATGAATGTTTATGCTTCTCTACCTTTTTGTTGATAACAAAAAAGGGGGAGAGTTTTATGATTGTAATACATTTGAGAAAATCAAAGTAATCAATGAGATAAACAATGGGATATTTATTTAAGTTTCATAGGGGGAGCTACCTCATTAAGGGGGAGCCTAAGCCTAACTATGAAACAAAATAAATTCACTAATCAATCATGAATAAACTCAATGTTTTTGTCATCATCAAAAAGGGGGAGATTGTTGGAAGATTATTGAAAAAATATATGCCCCAATCCTTTTGATTTTGATGATTACTAAAAGCCATTGAGTTCATTAAAAGATATAATGAGTTTATTAAATAAGCAATAATTTATTTTGAACAATCAATGAGAATGTTAAAGTTTGACTTTAATCAATTTTGAAAGTAACTTTAAGCTCAATGTTTAAACTTTCAAAAAGAAATTTTATAATTCATGTTTTATTCAATGAGTTTTTGGAATAGTTCTTGAATCAATTCTTAATGTCAATTTTATTGAATTCAAGTCAAAACAATGAATTAAAATGAATCTGGAACGATTTTAATGTCAATCAGAAAAGTTTCTGATTTTTGATACGTTCCGGAGCCGACTCCTGAGTTTCAGAGTCGACTCCGCTCAGTGTACAGAAATGTGCATCTGTGTCGAGTCGACCCACGAAATTTGTCGAGTCGACCCCTGATTCTGTCGAGCCGACTCCTGACTGTGCGAGTCGACTCCGCTCAGACACCAGAAGAGTTTTTCTGAGCACTTCGCGAGTCGACCCCAAGCCTTTCACGAGTCGACTCCCGACTTTCAGGAGTCGACACTTTACTTTTGGCGAGTCGACCCCTAACCTTTATAAACATTTCTATTTTTGGTAAGACGAGCTCGAGCCGACTCGGGAAAAGCATGAGTCGACTCCAGCAAATCTGGGCGAAATTTTTACGATGACAACTCAGCTCCAACGGTAAGATTTTTGAATAACGGCTATTTTTCTTTGTCTCTAACGGATATATTTTGCAGAATCTATAAATAGAGGAGCTCTTTTCAAATCAAAGAATCAAGAGAGAGAAAAAGAAAATCTTTCAAAAAGAGGGAAAACAGAGCTTCATTTGAAAAATCATTTAGTCAAGAAAAGAGATTCAAAAGGAGTGAAATCAAGAGAGAGATTCGTCTGCTCCTGAGCTACAATCACAAAAAGTCAAGAGGAATCCCAAAGCAACCAAGAGCAAATCAAGATCTTCCACCAAAGAAAAGAAGAAAAGCTTCAACCAACTCCAAAGCCAAAGTAAGAATCTTGCTGAGGCCTGATTCAACACTTCAAAGGAGTTGGAGAAGAGAAGCAAAGAAGCCAAGCCTGCATTCAAGCTTATTTAATCAGGCTTTTCTAAACCTTAGCTTTATTTTGTTATTTGCTCAAGGGAGCTGTTTGTATTTAAACTCTTTATTTTCTTGTGCTGATTCAAAGTGGATTGAATCAGTGGAGGTTAGTTATACCTCGTGCAAGCTTGGGATGCTTGTGTTGGGTTAGTTGTGAGCCCGTTAAAACAACGTGTAGGGTTTTGTGCTGGTAAGCCCGTGTAAAACCGGCTGGGTTCGTTGTGCACCCGGGAAAACAACAAGTTTGAGTTGTGAGCTTGGAAAACAACTCGGCTGTAATCTAGGGAGATTATAGTGTGGACCCAAGTGAATCTTGGGAGTGGACGTAGGTGCTGGTTGCACCGAACCACTATAAAACCTTGTGTTTGCCGTGCTCATTTGTCTCTTCTATCTCTCTTTATTTTTTGTGCATTGCTTCTTAGTTAATTTCTCTCACTTGCACATCTTGAGTAATCTGTTTAAAAATTTCAAAAAGTCTTAAATTTTTAAGAACCCAATTCACCCCCCCTCTTGGGTTGCCATCTGGGCCAACACTTTGCTTCACCAGGTTACCTGCAAAGATGTCCCAAGACTGGAGAGGATTCTCCGGTGGGACCCTTCGATGCCCAAGTTAGCAATTAAGGTCACAGCTGAAGAGGAGCTCAAGTGAGTCCTTTTTGGTATGGAAAAGGAGATCTCAGAGAGGAGGGATTCCTTTCTGAGTGCTAAGACAATGATTTTGGGGATTATCGCGCATACCTGTTTAGAGAGTGGATTCACCTTTTTATAGGGGTTGACATGATCACGTGGGATTCCGTGAGGAAGGAATGTCTGCGGGTTCTTGGAAGTTGTGTGGATCTGGGCTGGTTGGTGGGTCCTGTCCCATTGGAGAGGAAGAAAACGGCGGTTGGTGGGTTAAATCCCATCAATCAGTGGGGTTGCTGAGTTGTTGGGTCTAGTCCCATCAACAACATGGCCAGTGGGTAGGTGGATCTGGCATTGTCAGGCGGTGCAAGTCAGAGAGGTGGTTTCTTGAACTGCTGAGGCCGATCTGGAGAGAGCTGGGACATCTCAACCTCCCCGGGGGAGCCGAGGCTGAGCCGGGTTGACTAGGGGCGGCCGGGGCCAACCTCCCCGACCAAGAAGTACTGGGATGGGGCTGGCCAAGGATGGACTGGGCCGACTCTTGGAGACGCCGGGGCCGAGAGGGGCCGGCCAGGGATGGCCTGGGCCGACTCAGCGGGCCTGGAGACGCCGGGGCTAAGAGGGGCCGACCAGGGATGGCCGGGGCTGACTCAGTGGGCTCGGAGATGCCGGGGCTGAGAGGGGCCGGCCAGGAATGGCTTGGGCCGACTCGGCGCGCTCGGGGATACCGGGGCCGAGAGGGGCCGGCCAGGAATTGCCTGGGCCGACTCGGCGGGCCTGGAGACACCGGGACTGAGAGGGGACAGCCATGGATGGCCGGGGCTGACTCGGTGGGCTCGGAGATGCCGGGGCTGAGAGGGACCGGCCAGGAATGGCCTGGGCCGACTCGGCGGGCTCGGGGAAGCCGAGGCCGATCAGGAATGGCTTGGGCTGACTCGGCGGGCCTGGAGATGCTAGGGCCGAGAGGGGCCGGCTAGGGATGACCGGGGCCAACTCGGCGGGCTCGAAGATGCCGGGGTCGAGTGGGGCCGGCCAGCAATGGCCTGGGCCGACTCGGCGGGCTCGGGGATGTCGGGGCCGAGAGGGGACGGCCAGGAATGGCCTGGGCCAACTCGGCGGGCCCGGGGATGCCAGGGCCGAGAGGGGCTGGCTAGGAATGATCTGGGCTAACTCGGCGGGCCTGGAGACGCCGGGGCCGAGAGGGACCAGCCATGGATGGCCGGGACCGACTCGGCAGGCTTGGAGACGCCGAGGCTGAGAGGGGCCAGCCAGGAATAGCTTGGACCGACTCGGTGGGCCTGGAGACGCCGGGGGTGAGAGGGGCCGGCCAGGAATGGCCGGGGCTGACTCGGCGGGCTCGGAGATGTCATGATCGAGGGGGGCCGGCCAGGAATGGTCTGGGCCGACTCGGCGAGCCCGAAGACACCGGGGCTGAGAGGGGCCGGCAGGAATGACCTGGGCCGACTCGGCGGGCCTGAAGATGCCGGGGCCGAGAGGGGCCGGCCAGGGATGGCCGGGGCCGACTCGGCAGGCTCGAAGACGCCGGGACCGAGAGGGGCCGGCCAGGAATGGCCTGGACCGACTCGGTGGGCCCGGAGACGCCGGGGGCGAGAGGGGCCGGCCATGAATGGCCTGGGCCGACTCGGTGGGCCCGGGGACGCCAAGGCCGAGAGGGGTCGGCCAGGAATGGCCTGGGCCGACTCGGCGGGCCCGGAGATGCCGGGGCCGAGAGGGGCCGGCCAGGAATGGCCGGGATGCAAAAATGCTCTGGTTTTGTCGGGATTGCCCTTGCGGCTGCACGTGGCTACACCAGCCACATCAATAACTATTGCAATCACTTGTATTTAATTCTATATATTCATGATAAGTAAAATTGCCATGAATATATTGAATCTTAGTTATTAACTTCCCTACATTTTATTGTCTAAGGACATTAAAATATTAAAATCATTCTAACCGTATATGCCTATGTGCGCAGATATATAAGCACAAATGCATGAAAATACTAAAACTTGCAAGTTTTATGATGATCGAATCATTTAAAAAAAATTAACATAAAGTTAACACTATATTAATAGAATACTATCGTCATAGATGCTTCATAAAGTAAGATCCACAAACCCACCTCCATGGACTTTGGCATCTGATCTCCATAACTTTCATTGTATTGCTCATTTTTCTTTAATATAATATTTTTAAATTGTGAAAGTATAAGGAGTAAGAGGGGCTAACCCATGGTAGGCAAGATTTTCAAAACTTAAACTAAAGCAAAAAATCTCATTTGTTATTGATGTGGTATGAGCTGATTAACCTACCTTTATGATAATGATAAATAATAAATTAGAAGGTGCTATATAATGTGGGCAAACAAATTGCTACATGCATCCTCTCAAGAAGGAAGTCCTAATCAAGATATACTGCTATCAAAGCTATTGCTCAATTCAAGAATAAAATCCATCAAAGGCATAGACTACTCTTAGTAGGAGTCAATCATCAATCTAGAAAGGATTCTTAAATTCTATTTGAAATAAACTCTTGCAAAGGCATCATCATATTCGAGAAATTAACTTATTAGAGCTGCCTGCTTATACATAACCAAAGTCAAGATGGACTTTACTAGAGCGTCAATAAAAGTAACCTCATACTATAAGTAAAGAAGATCCTAATATTTAACTCCAAAGGCATTAGAGTACCATTTTACAAGACTTAATCTTTCTTTTTCTTTCAATTATATTTATTGACTTGTGCATCAAAGGATCTCCTTCGGAGACAATCTTCAAGCCTTTCTAGGTCTTCTTTTCTCTCTTTTGCATGAGCATACATCAAGTGGCTAGAGAAGGTGCCATATTTTTTGAGTTAAGACTTATCCCATTCATTAGCATGTAGAAAATAGATTTAGATACTAATAGAATTTCTGATCTTGTCTATGGAAAATAAGTAAAAGCGTAGTCATGCTAAAAAGAGAACAGATCAAGGTAAAAGTAGTACCCAGTCAGGCTCAAGCCATGCCCAAGCTAGCTCCTAAAACTTTATAGGAAACCCGATCTATTTAGATCTTTCACCAACAACACCATTTGTCACTTAAGAGTAGTTTAATATCATTATATAGTGCATTGATATATAACTAACTTCGTTCAGAATTTGATTCCAAAGAATCTAATTTTGGAGATCCCACAAGAGTTAATCAGATGGCCCATCGAGTTGCTTGCAGCAACCAACTGCAACCAAAGTTCGATGAGAGCTCCTAGGACCCCTAGAATTAGTGAACTAGGGCCATACATTAAGACTACCAACCAACTTGAGAAGGAGCTTTAAGGTTAGTTGTCATAATTAGATGAATATTCTTGCTTAGAGACTCCTAGCTAGCCAACATTAGATAGATTGGCGGCTAGAGGATATGAACCAGTGGATTAGGGCAGTTATAAAGTACATTTGAGAAAGGGGGCAAATTCATTTAATGTTCTCAAGCTACCTTAGGAACCTCCATTTACTAAAGAGGTAATGGTCAAGCCTTCTTGCATGACTCTGAAGAAGTTTTCTAGCACATGGCACTTAAGTTTAAGATATGCTTCCATCAACTCCTTAAAAATATTGAGCTAGTAGTTCATCAATCACTTTATTAGTAATCAAAAGCATAGAAAGATCTTTGCGAACTTGATGGTAGGCAAGTATACGAAAGATAATTTATTATGTAACTAAATCCAACAATTCAACATAGAGGATGTGGTATAAAATATGGACTTCTCAGTGGCCATCGTAACCCTTATGGGTAACCTCAAAAACTAGAAATTCAGCTTTTTCCTTATAAAGCATCCTTTGAAAGATCAATTGAGCTGCTCACCCAAACTAAAAGGTATATCAACATCAAAGAGGTGCTCATAGCTCCAAAAGAAGATAGGGGCAAACCACGAAAGAAGCTTTAGGAGAAGAATGATCAAAGGTCAAAAGGAGTCTCGAAAGAGGTTCCAAAGATTCTCAGAAGAGGTTTTATAGAGCTCAGGAAACATTGCACTGACCTAAAACTCTGTATAAAATATTTAAAAGCTACCTTCCCTTCAACATACCTCAAGCCTAAATTTTGATGAAGATCAGCCATAAAGACTACTTATGCTAGTCAACAAAGATGAAAGCCAAGCTTATAAGGAGGGATCATAGCAAATACTGTCGATTCTACAAAGACCATGGATATGATACCAAAAAGTGCCTGTATTTGAAGGATGAGATTAAGGACCTCATCAAAAAAGGATACCTTGGTCACTATATCTAGGGCCACTAGTAGCCTGACCAAGATGCCTGAGAAGAGTACGGATTTGAAGGAAAGCCTAATAATTAACCTACAACTAAAATAATTGCCATGATCTAGTAGCTAGTGAAGAAAGTTCTTCAGTTTGAAAGGCCTATATAAGATAAATATGAGCCAAGGAACCTTCTATCAAGAAGACTAAGACTAAAACTGAGCCAAGATCACCTTCTCTAAGGGTGACCTAAAAGGAGTTCGGACTCTCCATGATTATGTTTTGCTTATTTCAGCAACCATTATAAATTATCAAGAGAAAAGAATCCTAATAAATAATGGAAGCTCTATGAACATCTCCTTCTATGATGTTTATCAAACGATGGGCATTAATGTCGACAGATAGTAGCCAACGCAGTCTTTTTGATTAGCTTCACTAGAGAACCTACTCGGGTAGAAAGGATAATAATCCTTTCAATGACTGTAAGAGAAGAGTCTTGTTCTAAGACCATTATGGTAAACTTTATGGTCATGCCTATAATGCCATTTTAGATCGATTGAGCTTGAATGCTCTCAAAATAATTGTGTTGACCTATCATCTTCTTATAAAGTTCCCCATTAAAGGATAAGAGAGCTTAGGGTAGACTAAGTAGTAGCTCAATGATACCATGTGATGTCCTTGTAATGAAGTAACAAGTCAGCTAAGACAGCTGATTGAGAGCCTGGACCTTAGAAATGAGCTAAAGGAACAAAGAGTGGAGCTTGCAGAAGACTTGAACATTGTTTCACTAGGAAATGATCTTACAAAGATAGTTCAAGATATCTCTCATCCAATAAAGGAGGTTTGGCAATGCATCATCAAATTTTTAAAGGAATTTGACATATTTACCTGGGTTATAGACATGCTAGGCATCAACCCTTAGGTCTTCATCTACTGTCTCAATATGGACCCAAATTATAAGCTAATCCAGCAAAAGAAGAGAAACTTCACCACTGATCAACAAAGAGCAATCAACAAGGAGGTGGATAAATTGTTGGAGGCCAAATTCATTAAGAAAACCTACTATACTAATTGGTTGGCTAACATCATTATGGTAAAGAAAGCCAATAAAAACTGATGAATGTGCGTCGACTTTACTGACCTCAACAAAGCCTACCTGAAGGATAACTTTCTACTTTCCAAAATAGATCATCTTGTCAATGCCACTATTAGACATGATTACTCAATTCATAGATGCCTTTTTTTTTATACAATTAGATCAAGATGTATTCATTCAATGAGAAGAAAATAGCCTTCATTATAGAGAGGGATTTACTATTACAAAGTATTGCCCTTTGAATTGAAGAATGCTAATATAATCTATCAGAGATTTATCAACCAGATCTTTAAGAATTTACTTAGTAAGAACATAAAAGCTTATATGGACAATATGCTAGTCAAAAGCATCAAAGCTTAGCAATATTTAGCTAAACTAAAAGCAACCTTCCAACTACTAAAGCATTACTGGATGAAGCTCAAACCAAACAATGTGCCTTTGGAGTAATATCAAGAAAATTCTTCAACTTCAAGGTCAACCAATGGAGAATTAAGGCTAACCAAAGAAAATACATGCTATCCTGGTGATGACACCCCATAGGTTAGTCAAGAATATCTAGTGCTTTGTAGGCAAGGTAACATCCCTAAGCCAATTTATTTCTTGACTGGCAAAAAAATATTTTCACTTCTTCAAAGCTCCTTGCAACATCAAGGATTTATAATAGGCTAATAAATGTTAGAATTTATTTGAAAACCTAAAGAGGTACCTCATCTCTCCACCCTTTTTATCAAATCCATAAGAAGAAGAAGAGCTATGCTTCTATTCAACTAAATCCAAGGTGGCAGTACTAGCTTGGCTGTCATATGAGAAGTTCAAAGAAAATGAAAGCTAGTCTATTATATGAACCGATACCTTATGATGCTGAGACAAAGTACCAATAGGCTCAAAAATTGGTTTATGCTAGAGTCATCTCTACTCAAAAGTTAAAGCTCTACTTCCAAGCTCATGGAGTAGTAATATAAATCAACCAACCCCTAAGGTAGATAATACATAGACTAGAAACTTTAGGAGGACTTGTAAAGTGATCAATCAAGCTAAATGAGTTTGATATTCAATATCAATCATGTCAAGCAATGTCGATTACATTCTGAAGGAAATTCTAAATGAGCTGAAAGACATTGAATTAAGGAGCTATCACAACAACTATGTTGGAGCCTGCATGTTAATAGATTCTCCAATGAAAACTAAAAGTGGGATCGAGCCAATCCTCATCGGCCCTACAATAGTTGAGTTATCATATGTCCTAAGTTTTGTGTTCAAAGCTTCCAACAAGAAAGAAGAATATGAAGCCTTTATCATTGAGTTAAAGCTTGCCCAAAAAGTTAGAGCTTTTTAATTAAAAGCCTACAACAGCTCATAGTTATTACTAAGCTAGGACCAAGGAGAATATGTCGTGAAAGAGTCCAGTATGCAAAAGTATTTAAGCAAGGTAAAAAACTTGGTCTTGACCTTTAAGCATTGTGATATTCAATCAATCCGTAAGTCAGAAAATCTGAAGTAGGTGACTTATCCAAATTGGCCTTCATGAAAGGAGAGTGTCACCATACAATCTTTTTGAAGAAGCTGATAAGTCCAAGCATCAATGTAGTTGAAGCAGTCCAGGTTGAATAAGAGCCAAGCTTGATGGACCTCATCATAACCAACTTTGAAGGTCACCTCTCTAAAATAAAAATGAAGCCTAAAAGGTCATTAGAAGAACAACCAAGTACATCCTAATCAACAGAGGGTACCATATAAGAGGTCCTTTACTTTACCATACCTAAGACACCTCCGACCTATTAAGACTCGTTACATCCTCCGAGAAGTCTACATAGGAGTTTACAACAACCATATGGAGCATAGAGCTTTAGACTATAAAACTTTGATAAGATGCTATTACTTCACCATAAAGGAGGAACATGCTCAATTCAAGCAGAGGTATGACCAACCCCAAAGACATTTAACAATCTCATGCTGACCTGCGAGAGAGCTAACACCAACATCTATTCACCTAATGCGGAATGAACATCTCGGGCCCATTTCCCTTAGCATGTGGATAAAGGAAATTCCTGATCATTTCCACTAAATACTTCACTAAATGGATTGAAGCTAAGCCTTTAGTTCAAAAAACCAAACAAAATGTCAGAGACTTCATCTTGAGATCCATAGTCTATTAGTTTAGCATTTCTAATGTCTTGATCACTAACAACATAAGATAGTTCAATAATGCTTGGTTCAAGAAGTTCTACAAGGAGCTCAACATCGACCATCAATTTACCTTGGTCACCTATCCTTAAAGCAATGACCAAGATGAGGTAAATGATTCTCAAGCTCTGAAGATAAGGCTCGATTGAGCCAAAGTTCTTTGGGTAGAAGAGTTTCCTAGCATATTATAAACTTACAAAACCATGAGTTGAGTATCTACTAAAGAGACATCATTCAACCTAACCTTCAAGAGTGAAGCCATTATTTTAATTGAGATCAGGATGCCAAGCCATTGCATCCAAATATATAGGAGTACAAGAACAGAGATGACCTAAGAGCTAATCTTGACTTGATTAGGAAATATTAAATTAAAGTGGTAGCTTATCAAGAAAGAGTTGCTAAGAACTACAACTCCAAAGTCAAAATACATAGTTCTGAACTAGAGAACTGATGCTGAGGAAGATTGTACAATTGAGTAGAGCCAATAAAGTGGGCAAACTAATACCAAATTGAGAAGGTTCCTACCAAGTAGCGAAGGCAGTCCAACCTGAAGCTTATAGATTTGAAAAGATCTATTGAGGACCAATTCCACAGGCTTGAAATTCGAAGAACCTAAAATGGACTACCAATAAAGCTTATATCATCCTTTGACATAAATAAAAAAAGAACTTTAATTTCTCCTTCAAACAAGCTTAAGAGTCAAGGCTAGTGTTCCAAAATTGACCAACTTAAAGGCTAAAGTGATGATCCAAAATCAGCCTCCTAATGTTAATTTGAGTAAAATCGGCTTTGAGTCATCAAAAAAGAAGAAGAAGAAGATCAGCAAGAAGTTGATAGCTCAAATTTGACCCCCTTAAAGTTTTAGCATGGTTTAAACCCAACAGAAGAATGCCGATGCCCAACCTGATCACTTAGCTAGCAGCAATCGATGGCTCTACTAAATAAAATCAAATCAAGTAAAGGTATGATTAGTATTTTTTGACTTGATCACTCGAAAGACAAATTCATTAAAGGCTATGAAAGCATTTGAAATAGAATGATTGCAAACCACTCAAAGCTTAGTTAAGAAGTGCCTCATAAGGCATATAAGTTGTATGTTTCAACCTGAGTTACTTTACTTCGAGAAAAGATAAGGCATATAAGTTGTATATTTCAACCTGAGTTACTTTACTTCCAGAAGGAATCTCAATCACTCTCAAGTCACTGGCCTTGATCAACCAAGCCCATATCTCAATCAGCAATATTTTCCAAAGTTTGGGTACTAATCTGGATCAGCAAAAACTCAAGTCCTTAGTTCCAACCTAAGAGACTTGGCCTTAAGAAAGTCATCTTCAACAATTTTTGAGTTGATCAGTGAAAGATGCCCACAAGATCTCAAATGCCAACCTAAAAGTTTATATTTTCAAGAATCTTCAACTCTCCCAAAGCTATCCTAAATCCAGCAGAGTTATCATAAAGCTTGAGGCCTCAACTTGAAAATCTTGGGAGAAAGAAGCATCAAGAACTACTGTAATAACCCGAGCCCAAAAATCCATGAACCCATTTCGTTACAAGAAAGCAAGACGGATAAGGTCAACACCAACTTGGGCCACCATAGCCCAAAAAGGGATCAAATTGGTACTTGTCCATCTTCCTTAATTGATTATAAACCATACAATCAACTCTCAATTTCTCGATATAGGACTATTGGAGTAGCATCACAATCTACCCCCTTACAGAGATGACGTTCTCGTCACCGAGGGTACATGATCGCAACCACCAGTCAAGCAAGATTCTAGAGGTGGTCCCCATAGATTCAAGAGATGGCTCCCATCCTATGGATGTAGCACTTTACCCTATGTGGCACTTAGCTTATGCACTTTCGGCTGGTGCATGGCTCTGATACCATATTGTAACGATCCGAGCTCGAAAACGCACGAACACATTTCGTTACAAGAAAGCAAGATGGACAATGTCTATACCAACTTGGGCCACCACAGCTCAAAAAGGAATTCAATTAAAATTTATTCATCTTTTTTAACTGGTTATAAACCATACAATCAACTCTCAATTTTTGATATGAAACTACTGGGAGCGGCATCACAACTACACAAAGTGATTACCTGCCAAACAACTAGTAATCCATGAGTATGGAGGCCTAAAAGTTTGTAGATAATGTGATAAGTCCTCATGTGAGAGCAACCTAAAGCACTTTAACATTCATGAAGGAGATTTTGAGGCCAGGAGAAAGATAGAACAAAGACTTGTGGAACAAAGACTTGTGAAGGTTTCTTTTCATTTATCAAAAATAATTACAAAAACTTAGCTAAAAAACTAACTACAAAATTTGGTCGAAACCAAGTATATGAAAAGGAAAAAGAGAACAAGTATGCAGTTGAAGTTTAGCTAGCCATCATATAAAGCCCACTCCACCAAGTTAGCCTCTTTCAGGTATTTGAATAAAAAAGAGAAACCATTTAGTCATCTCTTTTTTCTTGTCACTGACCTTGGGATGGATTCCTCACCTCTCCTTGGTAGGCCTCCTAAAGGATTCAATGCCCAAGCTAATCTACTCTTTAAACTGTCATGACCTCTAATACTCATCGATGGCCTAGGTTAGGACAAGAGACAAGTCCCTCCTTAACCTATCAAGCTCCTACTAGGGCCCTACAAGGTTCTACTACTGCTCTTCCACTAGAGCATGGAGCTGTTGAATCTTAAAACTTTGTTCTAATTGCTTCACCATCAAACTAATAGAGAGCCGAAGCAAATCAAGGAGACTCAAGAGGATGAAACAAGCAAATTTCATCCCTTTTGCTTATATAGACCTAGAACGAGATCACAAAATGTTCCACACCTTTTTGAGGTCAATAAATGCAATCTAAGTTGCCTAGGTTTGTAACTACAGTATAAGAGGTTTCAAGGACTATAAAGTTGTGAGTATTATAAAGAGATGCCATGTAGCCCTTGCCCATGGTCAAGCCTAATGGTGGTTCACTATAGAGTTAACTCATTAAAACATGCAGCCATTCTTGAAGCGATAGATCATAATACCTTGCTCCAAATTAAGATTAATATTGGTAAACTTCGAGATCAGCAAAAATCTCAAGATTGGCCAACATTTATGAATTATTAAGCTCAGTCAACATACTCTAAATGCAAACAAATCACCGCAATAAAATAAAAGAATCTTAGAATAAATCAATTACTGAACTACTTTTGTGACTTGAAATACGAACTTAACCTTCAAATATAGAGAACAAGTGAAGTGGCATGAACTAGCCAACCTATATGATAGTGATACAAGGCAAACTAGAAGGTGGAATGATATGAGTAAACAGATCACCATATGTGCTCTCTCAAAGAGGAAAGTCCAATTCAATAGTGGCTTCCACCAAAGCCATCCACTCAACCCCAAAATGAATCCTATTAAAGGTGCAAATTGCTTTGAGTAAGATTGACCACTCAATCTAAGAAGGATTTTAAATCCTATTTAGAAGAAACTCTAACACAAATGCTATGTAAAACAACTCATTAAAGCTGTCTATCAATGCAAAGCCAAATCTAAGAGAGAATCTACTAAAATGCTTATAAAAATAATCTTAGATTATAGGTAAAGAAGATCCCAATCTTTAACTGACTCAAAGGCTTTCTTCCTCTTTCCATTATATGCTAGGTTGCCTTGGGCATTGAAGCATCCCCAAAGTTAATTTCCTGGCTTTCCTAACTCTTCTATTTTCTTTCTTGCAAGAGTGAGTGTACATCATGTAGATGGAAAAGGGGTTCTACCATTAATTTAAGTTAGAACTTATCTCATCTTTTAGAATGCGAAAATCAAATTCAAATACCAATGGTTATGTAACTTCTTTACCAACCTAGGATCTATCAACAAATCTTGTGATCAAATCAATCATTTAGGTGTTTCTTCCGTAACAATTATCAACATATAGTTTGGAGATCTTCACAAATGTGCTTCATTTCATCACATTTGATTCCATCTTTCATGCAAACCAACCCCCAACCCGCTACTACGGTTGATACTCAGCTTTCACAAACAACGAACTAAATCATTGCACCCATCCTCTCCTATCCCATCACTTCCCACGTTTCATATCATCAAAACGATCACTACTAAAAAAAAAAAAAATCATCAAATTAATAAATTAATCTCCCCGGTAGTTAAAAAGCTCAAATGCTCTTCTTGCTCTCCCTCCTGCTCCCCACCTTTGCCATATTTTAATAACAATCATTACTCCACGTACTACACCTGCAATATAATTCCAATGCCTCGTGAGCCCACAAGTAACGGTCTATGGGCGGCTTGCAAGAGAGAAAAACTCCTTTATGGCTTCGGCTTCTTAGTTTAATCAATGAACAGTACAAAAGAGAGAAGCTTTTTATGAAGGCTTCTTTTGATATATAGCACGATGTGACTGCTGACTTCTTTTAATATTTTTTGGCATCCTTCGATTCAACTCAATCGATTGCACCAAGAGAGCAGGTGTCATCTTTTTCAATAATTCTTGCAGTAACGTGTCGATTGACGTGGATATTTTCCACTGATAATTCGGTAGGCCTTTGGCTGATTTAATCATGGGTACCATCTGTTTCATCAAAGGGAGAACCACTATTTTTAAAAAACTTTGCTAGAAAAATTATTGTGGACATAGCTACTGATCATAACTTTGGAGTACACTCCTAACTTTTTGATTTGATTTGATTTTTTGATATAATGGTGCTTGGAAGGGAGATAGATACTTGGAGTCTAAGTTCAGAAAGCATTTAGAAAGCCACACATACAGGGGGCCTACTGATTTCATAAGCCTAATAAGAGCTGGAATTGGGAAGTGTGGGCGTGGGTGTGGAAAGGAATCCATTTTTCTATTGGTGGTCTCTCACTCACTAGGCCTCTGAATAGTCTTTTCATAGGGACGGCTAAGAGATATTATCAATTAGCCAGAGTAGAAATCAGCCTAAAGTGCACCTTTTTGAACAAATCCCATCCAAGTCAAAATAGGTGGATGAGTGAAGACATTAAGAAGGACAGTTTCTTGACGACATATGGTTGTTGATCTGCTTAACTTTTGGCATCACCTGCACTGTATGTAGGTGTGGCCATATGTACATTGGACCTAGACTAAACCTATGACTTTTGTTGACTATATATATATATATATATATATATATATATACAAGATATGAAAGAATAGCTAACGTGTGGGGAAAACTTTTGTACATAGTATTCGATGCAATAATTTTTAAGTGGACTCTATCATTCCTTCTTATTTTTTATGTTTACTGTATTTATTAAAAAAATGTTAAGATAGCTCTATAATTTTAAAAAAAAAATTATGATACTTCAGTTTTAAGCTTACGATACTGTAATTATAAAATTAAAATACTCATTCAGAAAGTAAAAAAAAATTACGATACCCCATTGTAAACTTACGACACTAGTTAAAATTACGACATCCTTCAAAAATATGTATGTACACAAATTCCAAAAAAAAAAGCTGAACGGGGTATTAATGCACGTCACATTAAAATTTAAGATGACACCCCAATTTTAAACTTACGACACGTAGTTATAAAATTAAGACACCCTATTAAAAAAAATTATGACATTCCAGTTGTAAATTTACAACACCGTAGTTATAAAATTACGATACCTACTAGAAAATGTATCTGCATACAAATTAAAAAAAAGCTAAATGAGTATTAATGCACGTCAGACAATTTTTTTTTTAAAATTTGTGTACAGACATTTTCTTGAGTGGATATCGTAAGTTTTAATTATGATATCGTAACTTTACAATTGGGATGTCATTTTTTTTTTTGCTTTCTGAACGGGTATCTTAATTTTATAATACGGTGTCGTAAGTTTAAAACTAAGGTGTCATAATTTTTTTTTTCTTTCTGAATGGGTGTCTTAATTTTATAACTATGGGATCGTAAACTTAAAACTGGGGTGTCATAATTTTTTTCCTTGAAATATCGTAAAGCTGTCTTAACATTTTTTAATGGGTGTCATAAGCATGTGGATCAATAAAAAGGACGGTGCAGCCCACGTAGAACTTGTTGCACCGAATGCAGTGTACAAAAACTTTTTTTAGCTACGTTAGTAGACTTTACCAGATCCACTAAAATAATAGATTATGTTCGATGCACTTAAAACAATTTTCTTATGTTCAAAGTTTTCCCCCGTCAAGTCTTAGTCCATGTCACGTTGTAAAGAGAATATAAAGCAAACCAACTCTTTGAATTCTCACGTATTGGTGGTTGCATGGCTTGGCTCATTTCACTGACCTCTTTACAAGAACAACCAAAGACATTTCTCACAAAGAGATGGTATAGAAAAGAAAAAAGAAAAAGAAAAAAGGAAAAAGCAAATACCTTTTAGTGATTATATGCATAATCTTGAAAGTACCTAGATTTTTGATCTTGAAAGAACCTAGATTTTGATATACGTTGGCCAAGATATTGGCTGGGGGGAGGGGGATGTGGGGGAGAGAGGAAGAGGGGGAGTATGTGGGGCTTATTCTAAAAATATTCTTTTACTCTTTTGTTGCAACTAAAACTTTTTTTTCTTAAAGCTGTAAGTGGGTCAAGCTTGTTCAAGACATAGCCTTAATTCAAGCTCAACTCAAAAAGACCTTTTAGGCTTTGAGCCAAGCTTAGACACAAATTTTTTTTTCAACCAGCTCAAGTTCAACCTAAAATCCAATTGGACTAATATATAACTATTCGCTTGGATCAAAACTTAGACCGATAGATTAATTTTAAGTTTTTAAATAATTATATGAAAACAAATAGTATTTAAAATTATTAGACCTAATCACTCAAAAATTTATTATGATGTAAAGAGCTATTTTCACATAGTTGACAGAAAATTTGATATAAAATTTAAAAGGCCATGTCATATTTTAAAATTTTGATATTAAATTTGTGCTGATTTTGATAAAAATCAATGTTTCAAGCCTATTTGAGATTCGACTTCGAGCCGAATCTATGTTGGGCTAAGTAGTAGTCTTAAGACTAATACAATTTTTTTTATGCTTTAATTTTAAGTTCAAATCTAATCCAAATTAGACTAAGCCTCTCTCATACCTCAATTTAAAGTTGAGCCAACCTAACAAGCTAAGGGTGAGCCCTACTTCTAATCCTATTTTTCTTTACTTCTACTTGTTGTAAAAATATTTTTAAAAATTTTACCAAAAAGGCACTTCTAGCTAGAATAATATAACCAAACCTTAATAATTCTTTTAGAAAGTATTTTTATATATTAAAATTTAAAAAATTAATTATATTTAAGCAACATCGAACACAATTTTTTTTTAGAAATTATCAATGCTAAAATTGATATTTTACCCCAAATTAACAACTAAATCTCTCCGTCTTCATGTTAAAAATCAAGTCTTCGATTTTGCCGAAGATATTCTAGGAGAATGGTTGCAGCACTCGCCTAAAAAACTAAAACTTTATCGAAAAGATAATCTATTGGAAGCCATTGCAATAGGCCAATTGGTGAAGTCTCATGTACTGATGCAAGAAATTTGCATCCAAACCTATCTTTTGTCTCTATTCAATTAAGCCTCCAGTGATCCTAGTTCTAGAGTGCGATGCCAGCCAAAATTTCTAGAATTCTAGCTGCCACCAAATTTCAAAGTCTTATTTTGATTGCCACAGTTAAACCCACAAATTCAGCATTGAAAAATAGTTGAATAATTTTAACTTTAAAATTAAATAAAAATAAAGCATGAATTAGTAAATTATATTTAATTATTTGGAGATAGGCATGAAAAACTCAGCACAACAAATAATATATTAAAATTACCGTAACTAAGTGTAATATGGTTGTATTCCAAAGTTCTAGTCTAGTTGCTTGAATAAATCAGGAGAAACCACTTGGGAATAAATTGTAGTTTACAAACCATTAATTTATGTTCAATTAATTGATAGCCAAGATAATTTACAAAAGTTATTTTGACAAGGAAAAATTAAGAATAATTCGAATAATTTCAAGTTATTTAGAAGATTTTTTCAGATAAAATGATAGGCTACACAACACATTAATTATGCATTCAATTTAGTCTATATAGGCTGGTCAACATTCAAGATAGCCTCATTCTTTGGCTATAGATTGTAAGAATATTTTTATTACATGGATCTTTTAGTACTGTCTTTATTTTATCTCATGTTAATATTTAGAGATTAATATTGTCAAATTTTTCATTATAATATTTATTATTTTAATATTATAATGTTGATGAAATCTATTACCACAACAATACTGCTGTTGAAACTTTCTAAGAAAATTATTATGGATAAAAGTGTTCCTAGATTCTTGGACAAGCCGTCCAAAGAACATATAATAGGCACTTGGACATAGTAGAAAATTAGCATGGAAGTGGAAGAGATTTTTCAAATAGAAATTTTGATCTTACAAAATTTCAAAAAATATTGAGCATCACCTTTTACAAGGAATCCAACATCAATCGGCAAAATGAAAGAGTTCATTATCTTTTTTTCTTTTTTATCTTTTTGCATTCTCTAAACAGCAAGTTCCTAATTGCTTCAATCTTGTTTCACCAACCAAGCTTTAATTAAATGACTGGTGTATGATTCGGCAACTTTGTAATGAATCAACTACTCATAATTGGTAATGAATTTTGTAAATTGCACCAATCTCCTCATGCCATGTGACAAGAAATTTATTTGTATGCTCACATTTTATCCTTCTTTCATTCGTCACATCTTACAACTCCCAGCCATATTTTCAGGTTTTTAAAAGCCATGGTGGCCGTCTAGCCTGTGGGAATAGAATCAGATGAATTTTGAGGGTTTGCAATTTACTTTCGATTTCGAAATCACATTTTTCCTTCAACATAATTACAAGTTATTTTTAAGCAAGTTGGGCTTTTTATTCTCTGTCTGTTTACCAGTGGAAGTGCTAGCTGCTGAAGGTGAAACTATAATTTTCTCTTCCCATAAAAAATATTACAACCTTCAAGCATAGGATAAACTGAAAATATATATGAAGTGCAGAAACTTGACATGAATTTTGCATGCACTCCTTGGACCGGACCGTCTGTAAAAATTTTAATGCTCGACTGAGCTATCTAAGTGATTAAACCAAGGTTTTCCCAGTAGCAGCAGGATTTGAATCTTGGTTAGGATGCTTGATTAAACTCATCTGAAACATAGACCAATATATAATACACCATATTGATCAATATTTTCAATTTTAAAATAAAAGTATCAATAATAAAATATTAAATTGATGCTTAAGGATAGTTCTTAATCATGGAGGAGTTTATCATGCATGTTGGCCTACTTTTTGATATCTTGGTCATGGAGGATCCTGGAAAACTCAATTCCCTCCAATTTTTTTTTTTTTTTTTCCTTGAATCATATATGTTGGTCGACTCCTACAAAAGATTATCTCAATTTATCAACAACGGTAAGAGCGATTAGTTCAAAGTATAGTCCTTTTCCTTTTGTTATCCCGAGTCCATTTCAACCTATGAAACGTCCTTCTCAGCAGCAGGACAAATGCAAACCTCTCATGAATGATGCGCCCTCCTTGGCATCCCCATTTTAGAGGCACAAAAGATATAGGGCTTCCCACTTTGAGGTCACCTGGGCTTGTCCGTTGTAATGATTCGCTACGGATTGTCAGTTCTTTGCTTTATTCTCTGGCTCACAAGCACCAAAATGTTTTTGAACAGTAAAGAATATTTTTTGCATCCAACTTAATTTGTCTGCTCATGGCTGAACGGTGGGCACTGAAACAATGGAATTCTGCCACAACCTACGGCCTTATGCTCACAAGGAAGCCAATCTACTATAGCTTCAGTTGGATTTTTCTTCCACGGTTTGTAGGTTGCCTTTGGATTTCTTCCTCGCTATGTTGTTTGTCTGTGGATTGGAGTGCTTCACAGATGCTGGCATTTCATAGTATTATTAACATGGGGTTAAAACAGGATCACACACTCCCTCCACATTTCCAGGATATATATATATATATATATGTCACCATGCAAGGCTTAGAAAATTTTACCCAAGCTGTACCCTTCCTGAAGTTGGACAGGTTCTTCATCATCCATCATAGAGAGATGTTGATGGTTGGCCTTTGGAGGAAGAGAGAGCCAGGAGAAAATAATCCGGGCATTTGTGATAGAGAGTAATGCCATGAAGCCTTAATTTGAAGTCCTATCCACCAGCACCAACATTGGTGCAGCTGCTTTCCAGCAGAGAGCACTCCCATGGCCATACCTGTCCTTGTTGACAATTACAGGACGGTCGTCTTAATTTCTCCACCCCCAATAATTGCATCAGCTGTTGTAGCCGTTCTGATCCCTGTACCAAAACAAGAGATAGATGGAATAATATATAGTTTAAGAAACGTGGAAAAGAAAAAAGTGATACCCAAACAAAGCAACAGGAATCCACCAAGTCCTTGCTACTCTCGGCCTCCACTGTTTTCAATCTCATAATCATATATCCCATCCCCCACCAAAAAAAAAAAAAAAAAAAGCACAGAGTTCCTTGTTGAGAAAATTGAATCTCACATACTATAGCTATTATGGTTGTTCCTCTCTGAAGTGAAATCCTCATTGTTTGAGAGCAAAAATTTGAATCAAGGAACATACATAAAAGGAGCTGATATTCTTCTATCACACTATATATCAAAGAAAGACATTGATACCAATCTGTGAACCCAAGCTTGGCATGGCAACACAGGTAGCAGTCAAGTTACTAATCAATATATTCTTCTATATTGCAACTTAGCTGGGGTACTGCATGCATGTCAGAACTCGAAAACTATGAAAGTAGAAAGATCCCGGTTAGATTTGTGATTCACTTTGATATACTCTTGCATAGCAAAAACTGATCAAAAAATCTCTGCGGAAACTGGTTTTATGGTACATCACTCATGAAGAAGGGTGGTGTTCTGGAGCCGACCACAGTTTCACTTTTTGTCAGCGCCAGCAGTGGCTAAAACCATCTTGGGTCCACCACCTGCAAAAGTTGCCAGGATGCTGTAATATAAACAATCGAGCGTACCATTGAGAAATAAACATTGGTTAGACCTAATAAATGCTACCGTATAAAACAACAGTAGTCTGGAGGTAAATACTGGTACTTTCTCGTAACAAGGTAAAGTTTATTCATGGCCTATCTTTGGTTGTATTATTTGGGGTGCTGCTCATCAATGTGAATCAAGTTGGGCAAACTAATCTTTATCTTTGGCTGTCACATCTTGGAGCCACCCATTCAAGAAAAAAAGTTGCTCAGTTAAAATAAAAGATGAAGTGTCCGGCTCTATGGACTTTAAATCAACTTGATCTAATACGTACAAGTTAATGTCCTGATTTATTAGCTGTCATGATACACTCAGTCCAACAACCATAAGGATGCTCAAGAAAACAATAAAATTTTATAGGATAAGAGTTCTCAGACGTTTTCCTAAACCATAAGGTAAATAGTTTGTAAATAATTCAGCAATTAATCCATAAGATTTTGGAGGTAAAAAAATAAAAAATAAAAAAATCCAGCCAGCCCATAAGGTCCATGACCCTCTTCCTCCAGAGTTCCAATTTCCAGCCCATATTCTTCCACCTTTCCTTTCCCTTCTAAAGCCCTGCCAAGTTTTATTGCTACACTAAATCGATATTTGCCTGCAACTGGGTAGGTTGCAATTCTAATTGCAGCAACTAAAATTACAGCACTTAATATGACTATTTGGTTGCTTATAATTTAATTGCACTGCAATTTCATTTGCCAAAAAAGCCTCAAAAGTTGCAGTTAGGTATTAAAGATTAAAAACATACTGACAGCTGCAACTTAAGTTGCAACTTTTATCCCAAGTCCCAACCACCTTGGATCCTCTCAACCTCTTGCTAGCGTTATGTAAATTATAGTTAGTATGTGCTATGTATACAATTATTATAATATAATAATAATCATTTAGTGATAAGATTGCTACTTTTATTATAACTATGACAACAATAAGATTATTATGATATTATAGGGTTTTTATTACAATCATTATTACATAATACTATGGTTATTTTTATACTGAAATGATCATGATATTTTAATTTTAGAATAACAATGATTATATTACAGGTATTATGATAACATTATCTTATAGTGATATGATATATTAATGATAATAAAATTTCTATGATATTGCAATTTTATTGTAATGTTTTATGCAACCGTAAGCTAAACTGTGAACTGGTACCGGAGTAGTTCAGTTTGGCACTGAACCAAACTAGCAGCGTACCAACAATTTGGGTTGAGTCACCATTTTCTATATATTTTTTTTTTATAGTCTTTTTATTTTTCTTTTTTTTTATGTGATGTACAAGATTAAGAGCCTCTCTTAAGCTCTCATTCTCTTTTTTCTCTCTTCTTTTTATTTAAGTAATGTTATCATTTCTTCTTCTTTCTTTTTCTTTCCATTTACTTAAGATTTCTCATGAAAATAAAGGAATACCTTCATTTGAATTTAACAAAAATATCGAAAAAGTAAAACCCCTTAAAAATAAAATATTTTATATTTATTCTTAAGAAATTTAATTTTTCTAATATTTTTGTTGAATTAAAATAAAGTTTATTCCCTTATTTCTATAAGAAATCTCAAGTAAATAAAATGATATTAACTTAAATAATTTAAAATCAAAATAAAAAAAATAAAGAGGATGAGAGCTCACAAGAGCCCACACATGCCACCCAGAACAACCTCCCCCCCAAGCTCCCACCAAATTCCACCCATGTATAGGACTGAAGCAGGTGGTTCAACATGATACGGTTCAATCCAGGGTCTATACCAAACCAAAAGGCAAAAATGTATCGATTTCCAATCGATTTGACTCAGCTCAGGCCAAACCAACTAATTCAGCAAAGTTTGGATTACTATGGTTTTATATTATACTATTATTATATAATATGATTATGATTATAAAAATATAATGTAATATATAATAAGTTAAATTTAATTAATGTAAGAATATAATTGTCATCATTACAACCATGCAACAATTGTTATGGTATTTATTATTATATTATTATAAATATAAATAATTATTTCAACAAGAGATATCATATTTTTAACGAAATATTTTATAGAATATTTCATATATATTGTTATATTTTATATTATGGATGAAATATTATTATACACTACTATAACATATCCTCATAAAATATTATGCTAATTTTAATAAATTATTATATTGTGATATTATGATTAGTATGTAGTATTTTTGATATTATAAGTAACATTGATAATACTATTTATACATAATTATAATATAGTGATTTTATTTCAATAATAATTATTTTATAACTAAAATACTGTTATAATAATAATACAGTAATTAGTACAATATCATATAAGTATTATAAATATCAATAAATTATAATATTGTATAATATTATTATATTTTATATTTTTAATAAAAATAATATATTGCATAAACATAGAAGACGTTAATAATTGGCCATTTATCATCTAAACCTGATAATAAAGAAATAGTTCACTACTGCTATGGGGGTTAAACTTGTTTGATTATTCATGAGGTTGCTGCACCTCTTGTCACACCATACAACCAAAATAGCTGCAAATGCATTTGCAATTGCTGATCATAGACAGCCAAGCATAACCAATTTTTTGTATCTGCATTTCTAATTGTAAGAATTCCAATTGCAACATCAATTTCTATTGCAACAATTGGAATAAAGGACAACTAAACATCCACCATGACATCAATCTAGCTACCCCTCCATCAGGAATCCTCAGTCAGTTCTCTTTTTGCTAGATTAAGATCTGAGGTGGGCTCAGGAATGGATATAAGAAGTGGCAAGGACTGAATAGCTTGGATCAAGTGCAAAGACCATCAATGATAACAAGGATGTGGAATTCTGGCAGAAAATAGCGGGAGGGAATATAGGATCAAAGGCCAAGGTGGATCTCACGCTGAAGGCCTTCCACTAAAGATAACTAAATGATGTCGGCGAAGAGAAAGGTAGCAATCCCAAGAAAGCCAGAGGCTTGTTAGCTTAAAGATGGTGGATTTGTTGAAACAGGACCTCATTGGAGATCCAAAGGTTTATGAAGCAAGAATATTTGCTATGTTTCAGATTGCACTTAAGGCATTAAAGGGTTGACTCGTGCACTATTTCAAGGTACAAAGAGATGATGGTGATACTGCTATGGTATAAACCTTCTTTCATGCTTGCTTGAAAACAAACTTATCTCGGTCTTTGTAATAACCATTGAGGCACTAGCCACAGAGCCATCAGTAAAATAGAGCTATTTTATTCAGATTAAATGGTTTTTTAACTCTTTTAATTAATCCCTTTTAACTCTATGATCCATTACCTGAAAATTAGGTCAACTTTAGAGTATATTTCCACAAGTATGTACATCAACAGGCTTACCATGACTACACTTGATCATAGCAAATTTTCTGCACACAGTTCACAAGAATTGGCCAAAGAGAAAAACACTAAGAATAGCAAAGTAAATTTTAGGATTCTTTAGTAGGGCATCACTTCGATCCTTTGGTTTTTGATTCTGCAGTAATTTCCACCATGCACCCAAGCCAGCCATAAAGCAATTATATATCTAAAGGAAGATAGAAAGCACCAGAATTTTGATAAGCAACAGAAGTTCTAATGAAATTTGAAGATTCTTACCCATAGGAATCGACTGAGAAGCCCAAGCAATGCCCATGATGTCACCTGAATGATGTCGTAATTATCACGATTTAGGAAAGCAGGATAAGAAAATAACTCTTCAACATGTTATTTGAGCTAATCATCATGCACCAAAGATTGGGCACACTAAATTTGCAGCAAATAAGCCCATCCACATATAAGCATGAATTAAAATTAGATTTGGCTATACCATACAAAGACAGCATATTAGCCAGCTTAGCTCATATGCATTACTGAGGAATACAAACTGCGAATAGACATAACCATTGAACCTCTCTGAAACTATATTATTCTCTCTTACACGTTAATGCAAGATGCTTTACATGATCAATAGAAGCAGCATGCTTTCAAGTGTTGATGATTGTAAGCATGCCAAAGGCCACGGGACAACAAGGCACATTACACGCTGGCAAAATGTCAATAATAACTTGGTAGGTGCTATGCCGACCACTGCTGGGTGCTGGTATTGGCTCCTGCATAACTCGAAACTTTGATAAGAAGCAACTAATATTAGCAATATCAGGTGTGCGTGTGTTTGTGTCACCTGTTTCTTCTGTTTATATTATCTCTCTCTCTCATTACAGACAATTAACTTCTAGTATTACATCTGGTAAAATACAGCATCATTTGATAGTTTTTGGTTCAATGATATGGGCAAATACATGATAATTTAAGTCTCATAAATCAAAACCAACAACATGATCAAGATTACATGGACAGAGCAGTAAGTCATATTAAAATTTTATAGCGGCACATAGCAACAAATGCAAGGGAGGTAAACACTCAAATTTGTCAATCACTGCTCCAAGTCCTGACTTCTCCGACACAACAAGATGATTCCTACCTACCAGATAGATAACCATAAGCCATACGATTTTGCCTGCTGACTAGGTATGAAAGCCAAGGTTGATGATGCTTCTCCAAATAATTGTACTATTTTTTATTTTTTTTCCTTTCCAAATAATTATAGTTCATCCAAAAATATAAATCAACACAGATCATATATTTTGTGTTCTTTCGAACTTTACTCAGAAGTAAAGTTGTCATGAGATCATAATGGTTTGAAGGTCTCTAAATTGCGTGAAGGCCTCTAAAGTGCAACCGATAAGGCTTGGCCAAACTCATGATATGTGGCAGAAGGCCATTGGCTGAACAAAAGTACCTGCTACATTCCAGTGTGCTATGCTCTTTCATTCCCCTCTCATCCCTCTTTGACCAGATAACCTAGTCAATTATTTTTCATCTTTAGCAAAAAAGAAAAATAAGAAAGAAAGAAAAAGAAAATATATCAAGGGACGGCAAGGTGGGGAAATATATCCAGACCAAGAAATATGTTGGCTTGGCCTAGCATATTAACAAAACCTAACAAGGAATCAACTTTCCAATTACAAGGTATTCTTTTGTCCATGTAACAAGGTCCTTAACAACTAGCAAAGCACAATTTGCAAACATCTCACTAAGGCCAACTACAGGAACTATGTCAGTCAACTTTAAATAGATATCAACAATTTTTTTTTCAAAAAAAAGCCAGAGAATGACTAAGCCTAAAGAAATAAGTGCATAGAAACTTCACAAACCTTCATGTGCTTGATCAGCTGTATCCAAAACCTTCCTTGTTTCAGCACATAACCGTTGCAAAGTTGAGCCATTAGCGACTGCCAGAATATTTCCATTGGGCGAGATGCTAATGCAGTCATAATGTGGAACTGAATCTTTGGCATCATGAAGTGGAATCGCAAACACTTTTAGGGTCTTCGGGTCCTCATCAAGATGATAACGAACTAAAGAGAGAGAACAATCAGAAGCAAGGAGCAGCAAAGTCGGAAACAAATAAGCATCTGTTTCATCACTATGAATGGTCGACATAAATCATATGCATAGTATATGAAATGGGCTGCTGCTATTTATGGAAATAATGCTAACATACTATCAACAGGTTATTGGAACAAGTCAAGAATTCCATGACCATAAACATCCAGCCTTTTCCCACTATCTGGGTCGGTTTTATAGATCCTCATTCATTGTGTGTATGTGCGCACATGTAAACCCAATTTGAATATGTTGTTAAGAAAATTCACAATATATTCCATAAAACAAAATGTTGTTGAAATATCGACCGTTATAACAAGTACAAAGGACCACCGTTAAATTACAAAATAGCTATCCAAATTATGGCTGTTACTTGCTGTTACCCTGTTATGATTGCTGCCATATAGAGGGAAAAATAACCCTTATTTGTCATTTTCACCTTTTGTCTGATCAAAAAATATTTTATTTTAGTTCATATCTCTTTGCTGGCTTGTCACTGTAAAAATGTTATTTTATTCTATGAATAGTGACCTTAAAAAATAATCGCTGTTATTTCACAGCATTTGTCCATGATCTCTCATTGTAATGGCTAATAAGAGCCATATTATTGTATTCCAGAAATTCTAGTCAAGTGTTGACTGAGCTAATAACCATTATTTTCATTATGACAGGGAATTCATTTTAGGGGATATCAGCACTATTGAATCATTGGAATATAAAGCATAAAATATAGAGATCGCAAATATTCAACCATATTCCAACAATAAGAACAATTGCTATTTGATATAGATCAATAAAAAAGTGAAAAAACTATTCCAACTTTTAATATATCAAAGGCAGGGAAAAGGTAAAGCTATTGGAACATCATGCCAATGGCAATCTGTTTCTCACATATTGATTTTGGTGGTGAAGTTATCTATTTCTGACTAAAGAATTTTTGTTATCGTATTGAACATACCGTTTATATTCCATATTCGTAAGGAACCATCCTTTGACACCATAATTATCTGCTCTGAATCTGGATTGAACATAACCAAGTGACTGCACACTGAGAAGCAATCCATGTCATTTCATACGTTGAAAGAAAGATAACATGCATCTATGTATTACTCTCTAGTAGCAATATGATTCAAAGGTCCAAATAATAATAATTACATAAAACAGTTGGCACAGATAAACCAAAAAAATAACAGCAGTAAAACACCAACAGTCACAAATAGAGAAACCAACATCAGGTACCAAAGTAACATGTCCAATATAAAATCCAAGGAAAGCTGAATCGGCCGGTTTGGGGTGAACCGGACTAGCTAGGAATCAGATTGGTTCAGCAATTCAAATCAGTATGCAGGTTCCAAGTTTGGATAGCTGTGGGTTGCATGTTTAAATTTATTTGACCTGTTTATTAAATATAAAAGGGCCCGTCGATTCGCCCCTTTCATCTCCCCAGTGTAATCGAAACCCTAACGCTATTTTTTGGTGCTCCCTCATCGTCCTCTTTGCCCATCGTAACCCTCGGTGCCATCTATCTTTTCACCGATCACCATTTGCACTCATATTAGCCAGCAAAATCTTCACATCTTCACTCACCAAAATCCATTCAACCCATTTGAGCGAAGAGACAACAGCAAACTTTATTCACTAGTCATCATCTTCAACCCTATCTCTCTAAATCTTCACCCATCACTCACTCATCGCAACATAGATATGCATCTCCCTCTCCTCTCTTTCTCTTTTTCTCTTCACTCTCTTAACTACTCACCATTGTCACCTTCTTTGGTTCTCCACGGTTCGACACAATATATACAACAACAATAATAAAGCCTTAATTCTAAACTAGTTGGGGTTGGCTACATGAATCCTTTTTCTGCATTGAGCCCAGTTTTGAGTAATATTCTTTGTGAAATGCAATATTTAATTTTTTCTTTATCCCTTCCCCCCATATAATATTCGGTTTACCTTTGCCTCTACCTCTTTTTTCTTTTACATTTATCAAGTGACTCCTTCATACAAATACATCTCTATATCTACGTTGCACATATCCAAACTATCTTTATATCGACATGGTACATGCTAGTGCTATACCGAACCAGTCATCAGCTAGTACAGGGTGCTAATTTGGTTTGGCAAACCTTGATAAAAAAGGTAAAAATATGATTACAGCTAAACATTAAAACCTTTTAAGGGCCTATTTGAATTAGTTGTTGGCCCAGCCATTGGCCAACAACTATCTTATATAGCTGCTGGCCAATAACTACCTCATATAGCAGCTGGTTAACAGCCACTTAAAGCATTTCAGCAGCTACAAGCAACTAATCCAAACAGACCTTTAGTCAAAATAAAGCAGGTACCCAAGTTCGGAAGCAAGCAAAAATAAAGGAAAGAAAAAAAAAATGTATCATTAAACTAAATGGTCAATCCTTCGGTTAGAAACCAAAATGGTTTATAGGGGTAGTAAAGCAGTACATCTCTTAGAGACAAACCTACATCTTAAACTGCAGATGTCAATCATTTATTTTATCTGTGCAGTTGTAAAGGAAGATTTCAAGGCATGAACAGCATAAATTGTTTTTAGATTTATCCCCATGCATACATCTAAAAAGGATGTATAAATTCCATCAATACTCATATATAGATAAGTTATCTAAACCTCTAAATGTTGATTAGTTGTATCCAGACTTAACGCTAAAATAGGCCATTGGCATCTTTTGGAGGATATGCAGTACAAATGGACAAAAGCACAAATACCCACACAAGCATGCATGCAAACATAAAATGATTCACTTCATCAACTTCATTCTAGGTTTTAACAAAATTTATTCTTTCCTGTTTTACAAGTCAGTACATGAAAGGGCCAATCAACCCATTTCTGAGTCACAAATTTGGAGTGTATGCCCCCTTAAGACTAGAGCTATTCCATTTTACATTGACTTTTAGTTCCATTCTCAAAGAAAGGATCAGTTCTAAGTACCACATGTTCGGTGTTCCTCAAGCCACATAGAAACTAGTATATGCTCAAATAAGGGCACCCACATACTCCATTGTGGCAATATCCATTTAAGGCCAGTGACTGGTGTGCATTCATAATGTACATAGATAGATGCATTGCATGCATTGCTGTCAAATTATCAGCAGTGTACCAGAGCAGGTGCCTCTCTACAGTTAGCACTGAATGTAAAGGCGCGCAGCAGCCCATATTGTGCATATAGCCTTGCTAAGCATTATCCTGTATGAGAAACAAAAGCAGCACAAGCTTGTCCCCGGCTTTTCCATTTTACATAAGATTATGGTTGTATGGTTGTTTTCCATAAAACATGTTTTGTCAAAACTGAGAAGACAAAATCTGCAAAATTAGCTTTACAAAAAATGTCTCCTCCTGTTTTTCATGAAACATGTTGTGGGAAGATCATGTTTTATGATTATCTGTTTTGGGAAAACACATAAGCAACCAAACAGCCCCAAAGTAATTTATGATCCTAGATTAGTATAAATTAGTTATAAGTTTTATTTGTTTTATCTAAAATATGCCCATAAATTAGCATAAAACAATTTAATTGGTATGTGAAGAAAAAGATTGGGGAAAGCAATGTATCAATATATGTTGGCCGGATGCATAATGACCCTGGGGAGGAAGTAATGAGCATGACATGTAATATCTTTCTCTCAAGCGTTCTCACCCCCCCCCCCCCCCCGGGCCGGGGGCCTACTGCTGAAATTCCTAGAAGATAGGTCAGTCCACCGACCTTTGGATTTGTATTTTCTTTATTTAATAACAGTGATTTAGGAAACACAAATTTGAGTTAGTTTAGAAAATTATTCAGGCAAGTTAGTACGATATTGATTTAATCCTGAATTATTAGGTCCCAAAGGATTTCAATGAGGTGATTAGTTTAATTTGTTATTGTCATCTGTGAAGTAGCACTTCCTATTTATATTTTTTTAAATTCTTTTAAAGAAAATACATCATTGCAAATTTATCATGAATTTCAAATTTAATTGCTTCAGAAAATATTTATGGCTATGTTATTTAATATGGGATTTTTTATTCTTAAATGAAGTGTGAATTTTCTGGATTTATGAATTTGTGTATTAAATCATATTTGATATTTATAAGTTAGTTTGTGTTAATTCATATTTGGTAGCTTGATTTTTTGATTTCAACTATTAGGCTTATATTTCACTTAATTTATGGTTATTGGATCAAGCAAAAAAGTGTATTTGTTGAATATGATATTGGGATACTAGCTCCCCTTAAGGTTTGTTTCATGCTCCTGGAATCAAGATGACAAACAGGAAAATGGGTGTGGGATTTGACATCTTTGAATCTGATAATGCTCAGGAATGCTTCAAGGTAATCAAGAGACAAGAAGCCCAAATTGCCTATGATCAGCCACGGCCACACCTGGACAGACTTCTGGCCACACGAGTCACTTCCTGAAGGCTGAGGCAGTTGGACCATCCCATACACCACTTTAAGCTGGAAATCTGGGGTTCAATGGTGGTTGGCCGTGATGCTTCAAGGATGTGAAGATACAACAAGAACAAGACATGACCCTCAAAAAAACAACAGGTGATGCACAGAATAGGAGGCTGTTTCCAAAGAATAAGTGATATTTTTTCAGAAAGGCTGCACAACAGCAAAAGGCCTCAAAATCCAGAGGGCTTTATGGAAAAGAGGAAAAATTGAAAGGTTTCTTTCCTAGGAGGGTGGGGACCATGAAAATCTCTAATTTTCCCTTGAGCTTCTCATTATATGAATACGCCACCAAGGAAAAACTTTTAAGCAGCACTTTTTTGAACTACCTGGTTTTCAATTTTTAGACAACTTCCTTATAGATAATGTCTATATTCAGCAGCAGCAGCAACAACAACAACAAATCCAGATTTGAGAAGTTTTAAGGTTCCTGTATGTTATCAATTTTTAGCAATAAGCTGAAATATGTTTCTTAAAAAATAAAAAATGTGCACCAGCCTCCCTATAATTCCATGCAACTCTTTTGAGTTAAAAAAAAAAAGCAGTTGTGGCACCATAATGTACAACTCCAACATTATAACTAAAAAAATATAGAGGTAAATGGCAATTTAAATATATTCATATGCAGTTCTATAGCAGCAAAGGCACGTTGATATCATATAAGCAGCAGCACCACATCGTACAGCTCCCACATCAAAACTATTAGCAAATTTAGAGGCATATGGCAAGGCAAATATATGCATATGCATTTAGACAGCAGCATAGCTACACTAATTTTATATATTTTATATATGACAGCACTAGTTCAATATATTCATTTTCTTAACTTTAAAATAATCTTTGCGAGTCATGAATAAAAGAGGTTTCAAGCATTGCTAGCAGGCCTTGCGGTTCAGTAGTCAAGGCACCACAGTTTCATGGAGAAGTTGCTTTTGTCTACTAGTCACAGTTTGCCTGAACTACTTTCTCTAGCAATAGACAAGGTACTTGGAAATCATGAAGATCAGTCCCACTTCCTATGGTTATGCAATGAAGCACCAGCAAGTTATTAGGGCCTTATAAAGAGAACCAACCTTCACATCTGCAGCTAAGGCTGCAGCAGCCAGACAATGCCCATTGGGCGATATAGTACCCATATTATTTTTCAGCTGATTGGTGTCAACAGTTCCCAAGTCTTTTCCACTTTTACCATGCCAAAGTTTGATATCAGTCCTAAAATAGAAGGTGATTGGTGATTGTTAGAAATGATTATAAAGAAGAAGCCTCTTAAGAGAATGTTAAACAAAACTTATATTATGATACAATAAACACCAAAATATGCATGTGTCCTGAGAATTTTAACTTTCAGCAAGCAATGGAAGACATGGTACACTGAACTGCTCATTGAAGAAGATGCTTCAGAATAAATAATTCAGTGGGTCCAATCAAGCAGGTGATTGTGTGATGACTGGAGTAAGAGTCGAACTTGATTGAGCTATTAGACAACAATAGAAATGCCAAACATCAAAGAACTATATCTTGCATGACAGCAGTAACTCACATGAAGACTGAAGATGGTCAAACCAAGTTTATTCACCAAAAGAGGCTCTTTGCAATTTTGCATAACTTTTTGACCATAGGATCTAATATGTTGCACTCATATTTAGTAGAGAACATAGCACTAATCATATTTCCCTTCTTCTTAAGGTCCTGATTTTGAGAGAGAGTTTTAGGGCTATGCTTTATGGTATGGAAAATTAGGCAGCTTAAAAAGTATGCATACAGAAGATGAATGCAGTTCAAATAAGAATATTGAGATAGATGCATGGTACTACAAGAAATATAAAACAAGAAATGAAAACATTCGTAAAAGGTGAAGGTGACACTAGTTGAGAACAAATTAAGGGAAAGACGGCTTAAATAATTTAGACATGTGCAACATAAACCTAGAGATATACATATGCGAAGGAGTGATTTGATACATGTAAAAGAAAAAAGAAATAAAGGTAGATCAAAAATTACATTGAAGGAAGTGATATATAAAGATTTAAAATCTTTGCATCTTAAAAACATAATGATGCAAAACTGAGCTAAATGGAGAAAAAAAAATTCATGCAGCCAACAATAACTAGTTTGGGATTAACGCTTTATTGTTGTTGTCGATGTTGTTGTTGGTCTAGTAACCTGTAACTCATCATTTGATTTTCATCATGTAAATCATTTTGTCCTTTGATTCTAAAACTATCACACAACCCTTATAAGATTGGTCACCTTTATAAGCAAATTGTGTGAGTATTAAGCGCATCAGTTGTTAGTTCTTTAGTTTATGTTGTTAGACCAAGGTAGGCTGAACCATGAATCGGTACCGAATCAACATTGTACTAACGGTTCACCATATTTTGTATTTTTTATTTTCATAATTTTTTTTCTTTTTCTATACAGTATATAAAGCTAAGAGCCTTCATGAGCTCTTATCGTCTCTTATTTATATTCAAAATCATTTAAGTAAATACCATGGACATTTACTTAAGATTTCTCGTCGAAATAAGGGAAATAACCCTCTATTTGAATTCAACAAAAATATCAAAAAATCAAATTCCTTAAAATAAAAAGTCAACTCTTCCTCTCAAGAACAAATTCAAAAAATTTCATAAAATCGCAATTAGTAAATATTAAATTAGGATACTTTCACTCCAAATAAAAATCCTAAAAACTAAATTTATCTTAAAACTAATGAAAAAACAAAATGCTAAAAAATTGTCTTGAAATATATTTTATAAAGCTTTGATCAATACTTAGTCAAACTTACAAGGTTTTCAAACTTAGGATCATAGTAACAGTGAACCTCACACTGATATATATCATAATCCACAACTGATCAAAATAATAAAGTTATACTTACCATAAAATCCTAAGATTAAAATATATTTCTAAGGATCTAAACTATAATATGTCTGTGAGCTCACAAGAGCCCACTTGCCATCCAACCCACGACCCCCCTATCCCATACCCAAACCAAGCAATTCAATATCGTTTGGACCAGTTCGCATTGATTCATATTGATTTGGGATTCATAACAAATCAAAATTGAAAAATGAACCAGTTCCCAGTCAATTTGGTCCGGTCTATTCTATCCTATTTACCACATGTGAGACTAAGGGTCCTATTTTGCGTGATATGTATCTAGAAGGTTCTTAGTTTATTCATAAATTTGTCTCAAATGTGTTTAAGATCAAAACTTGTATTTAGTCTTGGGATGCTTTCATAAACTTATACTTCACATGACATGGTTTGATAATATATTTGGTTGGTAACATTTTCCTTTTTAATGACTGGCAATGGTATAGGGTTCTTTAACTTTGAAGTAACCCTAAAATTTTACTTTGTACCATTGCTTCACTCTCATAATTAAAATGTACCTATTGGCTAACTCTGGTTATATATTTGGTCAGTAGCATTTTCTTTTTTAATGATAAACAATGATGTAGGGAATTTTAGGTAGCTTTAAAGTAACCCTCAAGATTTACTTTATACCATTGTTTCACTTTTACAATTAAAATGTACCTACCAGCTAGCTTTGCACAATTACCCATAATTGCTTTTGACATCAACATTTCAGTTTTATATCCCGAATTCTTTTTTTTTTTTTCACTTCATGAAGAATTAAGAATTCTGTTACAACATAGTTGAGTGATCGCATCTATTCTTTTGGGCATCTGGGGGCTTCTCATCTTCATTGCATTCATAATGCCTCCCATCCCCCATTGGATATTGCTTGGTATTGGAAGACCAAGACAAGCTTCGGTTATCTATTAACCAAACCACAAAGACTTGACTCAATAGCTTTAAACTACTAAGGAATCAGTCAACAATATATATCAAATATTGCTTGAACACTTGGCAAAAGTTTAAGCTGCCAGGGAATGTGTCAATAATGTATATCAGACTAGACTTAACAAATACAAATGTCTCCCTATGACAAAACTTACCTTAATACTATCAAATTAGTCTCCTGAGTATTGCCATAATCTAAGCTCAAGACACTTAATGCAATTGACAATTGTCTGGGTGTTGCCAAAATCTCAACATTTTGACCACCAAAAATCAAGACATGCAAATTGTATATACAATTTATATAAGCAGAAATATTAGTGGAGTAGCCAATAACACTACTAGTTAAAGAAAATCACAATCATGCCATGATAACATCAAAGAAAAAAGTAGATGTAACAATTTATAATAAGAGTCCAGACACTTTAAACAAATATATTTTATTTGGAAATATAGTTGAAAATTTAAGTGTCACCAATTGTCATAAGGTGTTATTTAATAGGGCACTCTAATTATAAGTGCCAAGCACCAAAACTCCTAGCTAACATAAATAAGACACTCCATTCTTGGAGAATCATGCCATGTCATATCCAAGAGTCTAAGAGTGTTGAAGCTCTGGAATTCATAAAATTTAAAGTGTTTAGGTAACACACAACAAATTCAACATTTTTTTATGGCCTCTATTAGCCTGCAATTCCACTCAACTGTGTTATATGCATGTTGGTTACCTATAGACTTTACAAGAACTTCTCTAAATAAGATATGCAATTATATATCCAAAGCACTTTGTGTGTGCAAGTGCACATTGGGGAATGGGGTGGCAGAGGGGGAATCTTTCTCCCCTTGCATACTCTCTTCCATGTCTCCTCCTTATGATAGTCTTATCTTATTTCTTTACTTTTATATTAATGTATCTTAAATAGAAAACAGTGCTGGCACAGTGGCTAGGCATTTCATAGTGGATAGTAAATAATGGGCGCTAGCGCACGAAAAACAGGCTATGTATCCAAAGGAACTAAAATTTATTAATATTTTTTTCCTAAGTACCAAAAATTATTATATTATCTTGATGCAAAACAATAATGAGAAGAATCAGGTACGAAGCCATAAAATACCATCCACCCGAAATCATAATATCACATCAACATCCATATAATATGAAGAACCATACCCTAGTGGCAAATATCATCATCCACAAAACATAATAACATCACTCCTTTTTGAGGGAAACAAGATAACATCACTCATCAGGAAAAAAAAGTCCAGAATCATATAACGTCAATTAAAATGCCATTACCAATAGATAATTGATTCCATTAGATTGACTGTTGCAATAGAAAATCATCATATGCCACCTCTAGGAGGTCTACTCCTTCAGCATCAGAAGTCAATGCATTCAAGTAGCCCAATTAGAAACCAGTCTAGTAAACAATGGAATATAATCAGCCACTTCGAACCAGAAGCATTGTAGCCACAGCAGGTTATCACCAAAGATATTAGATACTTCATACTCAAGCACCATATAGCACTAATATGATGATTAGCCTAGCAGTGGCCCAAAACTGCTATAGCAGCCACTACAGTGACTACAGCAAGCAATTTTAAGAACAATGCTTTGTATGCTCAGAATCTTGTTTCCAGTGGTTTAGGAACATACAAAGGTTGCAAGTGCCAAATTTAGTTAACACAAGGTGCATACCTTCCTAATTGGGAGAGGACTTTGGCAAAGATTTTAAGTCATAATATCACTACATTTTTGGAAAAACAAATGTGTGGACTCAAACTGGCAAAAAGTGCATGTTGTTTGACAAATAGTACGATATTTATAGAAAAAATCAAAATGAAGTCAAATGCAAAACTAGCATCATGGAGGAAACCTTTGGAGGTGAAAGTTCTACAATATAACAGAAATAACAGAGGGTGCCTGGACTAGATGCGATAATTGGCACCTATTAAGTTTGACAACAAGATATTTCCTCAAGTAATCATTTTTGCTATCACAAATCTGCTTCATGAGTGCAAGAAAACATAGACGCTATATAGGGCAGATGGCATAAAAATAGGCCAGGAGTTTACTTACATAAACATGTTCATGGATGAACACTTCAAAACCAAGTTAGCCCTAGTTTTCAAATGAGAGCTCCTATGGTTTGCCAATGGATGACGCAATTTTACAGCAGAAATTTAAGACGCTGATGAAGGATAATCTAACAGTTACAGTACCACTTCAGGTTAGTAATCAGATTCAAGCCCACTGTTCCTCATTTACATAAATCTATTTTTCATTTCTAGCAATTCTTTAATATTACTAAACATCAAACGTCCACAAAGAGATCCACACCTTCGAGCACGAGGCAATGATCGTCCTCCCATCCCCGCTTCCATATGTTGCACAAACCCCAATCAGGGTCAACCCAGAGCTCTTGTCATGGATCTTCTGATGCTCCCACTTGATCTCAGGGAGAGGAAGCTTGGCGTGCTGCTTGCCCTCACCACTAGGTTTGGCAGATACATCTCCATACATGTAAAGAGAGGCACCAGAGAGGACCTGAGCTGGCAATCGCCGTTGGGTGTGCCCCTGCCGGCAAGTTTATCCTCAATAGCCTGCATCGTTCCTAGAACCTCCAAATAATTAAAATGCAAAGAAATCATGCAGTTTTAGACAAAAAACGTCATTGCAAAATATATACTGGAAGCATTATCGATTCTGTACACCCTGACAACTCCATCGGCACAAGATGCAACAAGAATTCGTAGTTTTAAGCGCTATGAATCCAAACAACAGAGCATGCCATTGAATAATGGACAAATGAGAGAACCACAAGCCCATCAGTTGCAAAATTGTGGCCATCAGAGGAGAAGCAGAGGGCAGTAACCACAAACCCGTCGCCCTTCAGGGTGTTAACATGGAGAGGGTGGTGCTTCTTGCTGTGGTCCTGTAATATCCAACAGAAAAAGTATTAGAAGGTGGGAATGGTCCAAGCGATCGGGGACGCGATAGAAGGAATACGAAAGACCTTATCCTTATGGTGGAACTGGGATCTCGGTTGGGACTTCTTGGTGGCGGAAGGGCCGGGCCTGGGGGCCTTGTGCTCATCGGCGCTCCGGTCGGGGCGAGGCAGCGATGACCAGAGGAGTCTAGAATGCTAAGACCACCAGCAAAGCACCATCAAACCATAACAAATGTTGAGCCTGAATCTTTTCCCGAACACTTTTATCAAAATTGATTTAGATAAATTCTGACTCCCGAAATGAAGATTGATCAACTGTCGAAGCAACAGGAATCCCCATAAATCAGAGCTATTAAATTCAAGAGCATTAGGAGTATGAATTCTGCCAATAAAAATCTGACTTTCCATACCTAAAGTGTTTTTTTTTTTTACAGACGAATAATACATCATTTTAGGATGATCCGATATATCAAAGTTTAAAAGTAAAAAAAGTATCAAAGGATATACTTTTTTCAACTTATTTCAACTTATTTTTAACTTATTTTCAACTTCAACTACGCGAATGAGAGGCCATCCTTACAGCAGTTCGGTCAGCTATTGCATTAGCTTCATGATAGATATGACGAATCTGGGTATAAGAAGCTTCCAAAATCATAAAATGAATATTGCACAGAAAGAGTAAGAGTAAGAGGATGATCGGCTATGGAAACTGAGCTTCTATCGGATCCAGCAAATAACAGTAATATAATTACCTTCAATAATAAAAAGCCCTTTTACTTGTACTCATGATTCGTTATATACATATTTGATAACTTTTTTTATTATAGAATAACAATAATAGAATCGTCTTTAATAGTAAAAAGCTCTTACTTGTACCCATGATTCGTTATATACATATTTGATAACTTTTTTTATTATGGTAAGAGGTGAAGGGGCTTTACGACACAGTAAGACATGGGTTTTAATAACTAATAAGGTCATGCTAAAATTACAACCGAAAGTCAGGCTTTCTAAAAGTATCGACGATTTTTAATAAAAACATCATTTCAAGTGATGCTTTCTGCTTAGTCCTCGTCAGAGAAAGCTTTCTGTTGACGCAAAGAAACAGAGGCTAAGGTGAAAATAAAAATATAATTTAAAATAATATTTTTTCCTTTAATAGCATTTCTGTAAATCCTTTGAACTGTCTTCTATTTTTGTTAAAAACATCGATTTAAAAAATAGCTCTAAAGCCTTCGATATATAATTATATAAACAGGTTTAGATGATTAAAGAGCCAAATAAAGAATTTATCAAGTTAAATTAGGTCATCCTTATTTTTTGGGCCCTCGAACAATGTGGGAGTTCTTTGGTTGACCTTTTTATTTTTTTATGTTCCAAATAGGTTGCAACTTATTATTTTTATTTCAAATAATTTTAGATTTTTTTGATTTTCTATTGTTGCTTAGGTATATTTTAGATTTTAAAATATTATATCAACTTATCATATCGTGCGTTGTCGGATTAAAAGATCAAACCTAGCTGAGCTATTTTTCAAATCGGTGTCAACTGACACCGATTTTTACGAATTTATCATGGGAGCAAAACATTTTACAAAATTAGGATTAAAGTTAAAAATATTATTTGAATGGTATTTTTAACATTCTATATTTGAATGGTATTTTAAAAACGTCACTACTCCACTTAATGCGTTTCTTTACTTAACGTGTTTTTTTTCGTGCATTAAATGGTGTTTTTAAAGTGCCATGTTAAACATAAAAAAAAATATCATTTTAAATAATATTTTTTATTTAAATTTTTTTATATATATATATATATATATTTCATCTTAATTTTGTAAAACCGGTGTCTAACGTGACTGGTTTTAAAAAGGACTCAAACCGAGCGAGTTCATATACTAAACAGTAGTTTTCCTTAATGCTCTCTTTGGATGGAAAAAAAAAGTGGAAGCAAAGAAAACTAAGAAGAAAAAAAAAAAAAAAAAAAAATATATTTTTTTTTCTTCTGTTTGGATGAGTGGAAGGAAAATAGAGAGGAAAGAAAAGTTGATAATTATAATAACAATAATATTCTTATTATAAAGGTTGTTTTTTTTTTGAAAAGGTCAATATTGAAATAAAAAAAATAAAAGAGCAATTTTGAGTTTTCTTTCTAAAATCTCTCTAATTTCAAAAAAAAACTTTTATGTGGGGTCTCATCATTTTTTTACCTATGTTTTTCGTTTAGTTTTTTTTCTCTCGACTTTTTCCTCCATTCAAATAAGATAAATTTTATTTTCTCTTCTATTTTTATTTATTTATTTATTTATTATTATTATTATTATTATTATTTTTTTTTTTCTTCATAATTTTTTCTTCATCTAACGGAGGGTAAAATTGAAAAACTTTTGTAATTTTAAATAACTTTTATTCTGAAAACGGATACAAAAATATACGTTCATCAAAATAACGAACGGGCATGATCTCTGAGGTGCAGCGTTTGTCCTCAATCCCCTTCGATTCCACAATCTGAGCGGTGGTGATGGCCGTCGACTTCCGTACCAGTAGTATCCCACCACCTGCGTGACATTCGGTCGCGATCACACCGTTCATCCCCCGAAATATCTTTCCATCGCCTTTAAAGCCCGCGGTTCCTACCCCCACCCTCGTTACCCCCTTCCCTTCGAAACCCTAGCTCGCCCGCTCCCTGTCCTCTCTCTCTCGTTTCCCACCGGCCGGCTGGAGATGCCGCCCCGTGCTGTGAAGAAGGCCGCCGCCAAGAGGCGGGTGAAGCCTGCGGAGAGCACGATGCACTCGCAGAGCGTCGTCAAGGAAGAGGTTGTTGCGATTGAGGAGGTCCCGCCTCCCTCCGCCGAGAAGAATCCGGAGGCGGATTCTGTTCCGGCCGTCGCTGTAAAGGAGGAGCTGGTGGTGGAGGAATCGGTCGCTTTACCGGCCGCAGCCGCAGAAGAGGAAAACACGCCAGATTTGGAGGGGAACGTGGCCGGAGAAGAAGTTGGAGGGAAGATCGAGGAGGAGAAGGCCGCAGAAGTGGAAGATGTGGACAAGGTCGAGGAAGAAGTGGAGAAGGTTGTCGGTGCTCAAGGTGCCCTAGACAATCCAGTGGAAATGGTAGAAGTGGGAAAGGTTGTTGAAGAAATAGCATTGGAGAATGTTGACGATACCCTAGGGAATCCAGAGGAAGCTGAAGAACATTCAATCAAGGCTGATGAAGCTGAAGAATCTTCAATCAAGGCTGATGAAGCTGAAGAATCTTCAATCGCTGATGAAACTGAAGAACCTTCAATCGGGGCTGACGAAGTTGATGATGGAGAGAACATAATGGATGTAGAGAAAGGTATGTGGTTGTCTAGCGTTCTCACCATCAAATACATGAATTTAGGTCCTTGTTTCTATATACATACATGTGTGGACTGAATGAGGCAGTGGAATCATTTTACTGCCTGAATGCTATAAATAAAAAAGAAAATGAGGGAAACTACGAAACTAACATATCATCCGCACCTTGTGTGGAGAATAAAAAATATGCAAGGAAAAAAGATAAGGAATTCATAGTAGATATTGTTTTTTTTGTCTGACATAGCAACATCTATTCCATCCCTCTCCCTTACTGCAATTTTCATGGAAGACATGGGAATGATTATCATTTGTAGATCACTATCTATCATGATCACCAGAACCACATTTCATCTACACAACCATATTGATTGACCCAATTCTCTTCACAGCCAAGGACACAGCTTCTACTGTCAAACCATCATTCCTTTTCATCACTACAACCATCAATTTGATCGCATGTGCCCCATTACCACCACCAGACTAGTAACATTGTTGGTGCTATTGCCACTGTTATTGCACCTACCATCATCGTCGCCATCTTTGATTCCAGCAACACTGTATTGCTATGGCCATCTTGTTTTGGTGATTCTATCAATTCTGAATATATGTTTTGCGCCATTTTATAGTGTTGTATATCATTTTGATGACTGTTTAATTCTTGTTTTGCTGTTGGATAGAACAGTCAGGAATAACGATTGCTAACTCCTGATATCTGTCAAAGTTACTTTATATCTAGGATAAGCAAAAACTGCAGTTTGATTGGAGTTGGTGGGATCAACGGAAAAAGTGTGAAAAGGTGGGAGAAAAGCAAGGTGGAAGAAATAACTCTCCCATCTTTTACCAGCTTGGGGTTATCCTGCAACCAAACATTGCCTTAGGCTAGGGAAACATGCGTTTTGATGAAATTTAACTTGACTCAATCAAGCTTGTATCATCAATTTAGTTTTCCTTGAAATTTCTTTCAAATCCAACATTGTTTGCTTCCTAATATTATCAAAACTTGTAAAATCTTTGTTTAGCCTCAAACATTGCAATGTTTCCTAATTTTGATGAAATGTAAGAGTGACAAAATCTTCACATGTTGTCCATATATGCACTACTTGGCTGAAACTTTAAAACCAAATATTTCTTAGATTGGTTACAATTGAAATTGAAACACTTGAGCATTGGTATTTAAGTGTTGACAGAGACTTGGAGCTATGTGAAGAAAAGAGCTCGAGAATTTTATTATTTCTATAGGAATAATTTACAATTCGTTTTACTCTATATATACAACTTTCTGTTATACTAAATAAAAAAAAATCCCTGATTTTCTTAACTTTAGGGATAGATTATTAACCCTGATTTTCTTCACTAAACTTTCCTAAAAATCCTTCAAAGATTGCTCATATGAGATTTTCTATTCCTTAACTTTAGAGACATATAACCTTGATTTCCTCCATTAAACTTTTCTAAAAATTCTTTCAAGATTGCTTATTCGAGATTTCCTACTCTCCCTCTCAAGATGGTAAATATAGGTCTTTCATTTCCAGCTTGCTAACATTCTTATAAAACATGTTGTTATATAGCCTTATTATCATCGCATGTGCCAGTTGAACTCCTATAGATACATACAGAGTACAAATCATTTCACTATTTATCTTCTCTTTAATGAAGTGTCTATCTCTATGTGTTTTGTCTGGTCATATTGCATTGGGTTGTAAGCTATACTTATGGCTGATTTGTTATCACAGTATAGTCTTATAGGTCCGCTTCATTGAATTTTATGTCCTTTAAAATAATTTTGATCCACAGTAATTCACATACTTCTGCTGCCATAGCTCTGAACTCAGCTTCTGCACTTGACCTTGCTACTACATTTTGTTTCTTGCTCTTCTAAAATACTAAGCTTCCTTCAAGAAAGGTACAATAGCTTAACGTTGATCGGCTATCGACTAGAGATCCTGCGAAGTCTGCATCTGTGTAAAATACTAGATCAATTGTAGATCCTTTCTTGAATAGAATTTTCTTTCTTGGATATGCCTTTAAGTAATGAAGAACTCTCGGTAGATTGCTTGTAGGTGAACTTCTTTAGGATCATGCATAAACTGACGGATAACACTGAATGAATAGGCTATGTCTGGCCTAGTATGCGCAAGATAAATAAACTTTCAAACAAATCTTTGATACATCTTTCTATCCACTACCTTATCTCCAAGGGCCTCGCTTAATTTGTGATTCTGTTCAATAGGAGTTTCAACTGTTTTGTTAGCCATTATACCTATTTTTTTAGCAAGTCCGTAACATACTTTTATTGAAAAATACAAATTTTCTGTCTTGATTGAGCCACTTCAATTTTAAGAAAATACTTCAATCTCCCTAAATCTTTTATATGAAGCTCTTTGGCTAGACACTACTTTAAGGCTTCCTTCTCTACTTCATTATTTTTTGTCATTATAATATCATTCATGTACACAATTAATATAGTGACTTTTCCTGAAATTGAATGCTTGATGAAAAGCGTGTGATCTCCTTGACTTTGTTTGTAACCATGAGCTAACATCACCTTGACAAATCGCCCAAACCAAGCACGTGGGGATTGTTTCAACCCATAGAACGCCTTTTTTAATCAACAAACTTTGTTTTTATCAACTCCACTAAACCCTGATGAAATGTTTATATAGATCTCTCTTCTAATTCTCCATGAAGAAAGGTATTTTTTACATCATACTATTATAATTTCTAATCAAAGTTAACAGCCAAGAACAGCAAAATTCTCATTGTATTCATCTTTGCTACTGAAGCAAACGTTTCTTGATAGTCTACTCCATATGTTTGAGTATATTTTTATCCCTCTTAGTTAAATCATTTCTATGATCCTATGCTGATCACCATTTGGAATCTAACTATCTCTCTTATGCTACTATCAGGAAAGATAGGGCATCAAGGGAGTGAGCATGGGAACTTTTATATTTAATAAATGTTAGTTAATATCTAAAAGGTTTTTATGGTAACTACCTTGTGCTTTGGAAATTGTTAATTCAAACACAGCAAAAAGATTGAGGAAGGAATCTGGACTAGTTTCAATGAAGCCATAGAGTTGTAAAGACATAAATACCAGAAGGCAACAAAATCTGAAGCATCCATCTTGATAAAAAAAGTTGTTTTCTAAAAGGGTGTTGCTTCATGGTGTGACTATTAGTCGAAATAGAGATAGAAGTCTATAATAAGAATGAAAGAAAAAAAATTCTGGGATAAAGTTAAATGGAATCCATCAGCACTTGAAACAGATTCATGATCCAAAGGGGAAATATGGAAACACAGAAACATCAAGTTTACTATAAAAACTGTGTCAACAAGCATGAATTATCATTGAAATAACTAAAATGTGTTTCATGAAGTTAAATACCAAAACCCTCTAACAATGAAACCATGAAAAACATTCATGAACTACCAACTATGAAGCAATAGAAGATATTTCAAAAAAGAGTTAGAAGGAATGCAGATATAATTTAGAAGGGATCTTCAAATATTATTATTCTCTTATTTGGACCACAGAGTGGTCAGTTCCAAAGATAGATTAGCAATATCTCAGTCATGCATGCTATCTGGATGCATAAACACAAAAGAAAAAGTTCAAAAAAGATGCTAAACTTATTCTTGACAAATGATTACCTATAGACAAGCATGATATTTGTTAGATTTCAAGGAAGTAGATATTATTAATTTCTTCTAAGGATATTAAAAGGAGGCCAGCCACTGAAAGATGGAAGAAAACCAACACCAAGTGACCATCATTCATTGTCTCATTATCTGTCTTACGTTCATTTCTTCAATCCCAAGGTCAGTGCTAAACACCATTGGGAGCCTAATAATCTCCCATATGCTAGTAGCAAGTAAAGATAAGACATCAACTAAATAAATGGAGATTTATGTTTTATCAATAGCAAGTTACTATTGGACTTGTACTGTGACCACCTTATTCTGTATGAAGGACAAATGATTTGAACACAAGAAAAATATTGACGAAAGAAACTAAATCATTCTATATGGAGCCATAGAGATTTAAAGCCATAAACTCCAAAAGTATACAGAACCCAAAAGAGCAGAAACATCCATCTTGATGAAAATTATCCGGTCATAAAGGGACTTGGTTTGTTGTTTGACCAGTACTCCAAATAGAGATAAAAGTCTATAATAAGGAAGAAAGAAACAAACTATAAATAAAGCTAAACCAAATCCATCAGCACTCAAAAGTCAAAACAAGTTCATGATGAAAAGAGGAAACATAGAAATAAAGAAGCAAGAAGTCTTGCCATAAAACATGGCTTAAAAATTTTGTTCCAAGATCAATTAGTGTAATGTGATTCAAAAGTTGAAATCCTAAAGCCACCCAATCAAGGACATCGTGAAAATAATTTCATGAACTACAATAACAAAATGTTAAGACGGTGCCTCAACAAACATTTACAGGAAATTCAGATTTAATGCAGTAAGCTTCTACAACTAACATTTTTCATGATTTGAACCAAGATTTTCTGTCTTGGTACCAAATCCTGTCCTAGCAATTTCTTGCTACATGTTGGATTGGTATAGTCAAGGTTCATCATCTTGGAACCGAACTTCGTACCAGTGCCATGCTAGTACAGTGTTGGTATGTCTGGTACGTGGGTTGGTTTAGTGTATCAATCCTCAGTATGAATCACCATACTAAGTCTTAGTTCGATACTGATATGGTATGGGGCAGTATGCATTGGTATAGCATACCATGGGTATAGTATCCCCCATATCGACATATGATGTGCTATTAAAGGTGAGACATGAACTATAGTATCTTATGGTACTGTATTGAGCTTGTATCTTATTGGTATGTCATCGGGTCAGTATGTGCTATACTTGGTACCCGTGCTATGGCTTCAAATCATAGTAGGATGTCTCATCTGATGCAGGGACAAGTTACTATTCCAAGTGTCTCATGATGGGATTGCTTGGCTATTGTCCTAGCATCCTAATCGTCATGTTTTAGAATATCTCTCGACCCAATGTAGGACAACAACATGTCCTATTTCATAAAAAATTAGGATAGTCATGTCCCATGGGATTTAAATTCTGGCCAATAATATAAGTTGGTATATAAAACCTTGATTTGGAAGACTTATAGTAATCAACATCTAAGATAGATTGTGGTGTTGCAATCATGCATGCTATCTAGAACTTCTATTAGCACAAGGTATAAAGCTTGGTGAGAAGGGGAAGAGAACACAACTTCACTAAACAATAGATAAAGATTTTCATAAATCACAGCACTTGTGGGGAAAAATCAGTCCAAAATGGCAAAAAGCTTTTCCAACTAATAATAGCATCCAATATGAACTTTAGGCCACAAAGATCAAATTTTCCTTCTGAACAAAGGACATACCTGAAATTTGGAGCTTCACATTCTGTAAAAGAAACATGTAATAGTAGCAGCATGCAACTCTCTTGTGCAAGATGCAGCAATAGAGGAATTGAAGATGCCACAGGGCCAACTCCTCAAAACCTTGCTTCTAATGAAATCCTACCTAGGAGAGTAGTCTTTGGGAAAAATAGCATCTCAGACCCCACCCATCCTTTAGGGCCTGTTTGATTCGATGTTGGAATCGGAATTAGAACCACTCATTCCCTCATCCTGTTTGGTTTACACAAGAATCGGAATTGGAATTAGATTGATTTCTATTGTTGTTGTTTAGCTCATCCAAACATCGAAATCAGAATCAGTCTGGATCATCAATTTTGCTCTTGAACCAAAAACTTCAGAACTTGATTGTTTTTGAAATTTTTTGATCTATGCACTCAATTTAATATTCCCTTAACAGATAAAAACACCAATAATTGATAAATAAGGGCAAACATTGCAAGAGCATGACTTCTTCCCCCTCTAGTATGAGAAATGAGGGAAAAAAGGAGCATTGTGTGTTCTCCAAGAAGATAAGCGCTGGAGAATAGAAAAAAGGAGAGGCCCCAGGCCCCCTTGGGGTTTCTGTCTTGAGGTTTGGTTGGGCTTTGCTTCTTTTTTTTTTTTAACGTGTGATTATGGTGTATACTTGGCAACAGAATTATGTTTAGCATACCTAACACTGTCAAGTTTTCTGTTCATCATTCATCATCTGTTATCTATTGCCAGTGGTTGTGGAGGAAGAGGAAGAGCTTGTGATGATGATGGCATTGTGATAAAAGGGGCCGTAGGGTGGGAGGAGATGGTGTCAGATGAGAAGAGGAGAGAGAAGGGCACAGGTGAGAAGGATGAGAATGGTTATGGTGATTGGAATCAAACTGTAATATTGAGCAAGAGTTCAAATTTCTAATCCTCTTTAAAATGTGATTCCCTGTTAAGATAGAATTGGAATTGAGTTCCAATTTCGTCCAAACAAACAGTTGGAATCAGAATTAGTGATTCCAATTTATATTCCAAAGTTCCATTTTTGAGAACCAAATGAGCCCTTAGAGAGAGAGGTTTCTTGGAGAAACTTTGTCTCAAAAGTCAAATTTCTCACCTATCTTTGCCTAACCCCTCTTGTCCCTTTTCTAGAAAAACCCCATAAAATAACTACTATTGCAAATAGGACCAAGAGACTAAAATGACTCAGAGCCCATTTGGTTCGATGGTAGAATCAAAATCAGAATCAAATTCTATTGAAATCAAATAAGCATTGCTCATTCAGTCCACTTGTTTGATCACACAAGAATCAGAATCATGATTAGATTGATTCCTGTTGCTGTTTGGTTCATCTATGTCTGGTTTGGTTCATCTAAACCTTGAAAATGAAATCAGTCTGGATTTTCAATTTTATAGTTGAACTAGAAGCTTCAATTTTTTTTTTGTTTTTGCATTTTTTTTGACACACACACACACACACACACACACACACACACACTCAATTTAATATTCATCCCACATAGACAAAGACCTAAAATTTGATAAATAAAAGCAAATCATAATAAAAGCAAAATATAATAACATCTATATTATGATTATGTAAATAAAATAGCATTAGGTTCAAGTTTATAATTAGAAATCATGAGATAAAATAAGTATGTACATCACCATACTAATAACACAAAAAAAGAAGAAGTAAAGCTTGTGACCATGATGAAAATGAACCCTCTTATAGATCATATACCTTTTGTTTTCTCTTTTTGATTTTTGTGTAATCTTAATTTCTCTGTTATTAAAGTAGAGATGGTGTTTGGCTTTTGAATTTTAAGGTGTCTAAGAGATCATATACTTTATAAATTCGTTTGCGCTCGACTAGTCTCTATAATACTAAGTAGAGAAATGGGAAAAAGAAAGGAGTGTTATGGGCTTTCCAAGAAGACAAGCGCTGTAGGTTCATCTTCTTGACTTCTCTTTGCTCCAAGATTTGTGGCCTCTTGATCACTGAAGAAGAGAAAAGGAGAGACCTCCTGTGGGTTTTCATTCTAGGATTTGATTGGGGTTTTGTTTTTTTTCTTAATATGCGATTATGGTGTATACTTGGCAAGAGAATCATTTACAGCTTATCTGATACTACCGAATGTCTTCTTTCATTTGCCATTTGTTTGCTATTCATTACGTGTATTGTGGAGGAAAGAGGAAGAGCTCGTAACGATGATGATGTTGTAATAAGAGAGGTCACATAGTGGGCTTTAGATTTTTCTTATAGCTTCTCTTTAGATGATAGTTTCTTTCTTAGCTTGATGTGAGAGCCCTTCATTGCTTTGTGCAACGGTAAAAGGCTTGGGCTAACATGTTCAATGCCACAGGATCGAGTCCTGAAGTAGCTACTTTGTGCTGGGAAAAAAAAAGCAGAAGGTTAGGACCATCCCCAGTTCGCCCCACTCAAGACCCTGAATCATCGAGACCATAACTGGGCAATGTCCTTTTTTCTTGTCAAAACCCTTCCTAGATACTAGGTATTGTTTGAAACTCAGTTTTTGTGCCAAAAAAAAAAAAAATTGTTGCCTTAATATTCATATGCATGCAGCAACATTCATCTATACTATATTTAATAGAGCGAGATATAGACTTTGGGTCTATAAAATTTAACCTTTTATGCTAATTAGCAGGCATAAGTTTGTTGTTATCTGATGATTATAACCATGAGTAAATTTGGAAAGAAAGATCTACAAACCAGGTAATATTGATTTCCTGAAGATCACTCATTCACATCCTTTGGGCCCACATCCTGGCCACAAACCTCTCCACACCATTCTATTTGCTAAAGATGGGCGCATGATGAACCGAAGGAATAGATCCCCTCTTTCACCCAAGGTCTATTATACTAACCTGTATCAACCCATATTGATCCATACCAACCCATACCGACCATACCATCCGTATAGGTAAAGTACCGGCATCAGTGCCAAGATTTGATTTAATATGGGCCACACCAATCCAAACTAAGTGAAACTGGCTTGTACTACTCGATACCGACTTGTACCAAGCAACACCATGGCTACGAGTGAGAAAAGGTATTGACATCTTATCGTGATATGAAGTGTATATTATGTCATACGGAACAGATAATGTACCGGTATGGTTCTTAATATCAATTTTGTGGACCTTGCTCTAACTCTTCACTTTCTCCCTTAATTCGTGCATGCATGCCCACTCTATCTCCTCTTTCCTTGATTTTTTTTTATCAAAATAATCAATTCCTAACTAAACATCAGCTGGCTTCTTTCCCTTCCTCCTATTACCTAAAAAACATGCTTGTTAATCTCTCTCCCCTTCCCCCTCTCTATCTCTCTCACACATACATGCGCGCACATACATAGATAGTAACACCTTGATAAAACCCTTTCTTAAGTTACTTCTATTATAATCATCTCTTTCCCATTTGAGCATGCCCTGCTAAACATCTTGCCACCTCGTGCTCGTTCATTAGTGCATTGATCATGAAAATGGTGCAATAAAACTAGAAAATATACTTAACAAAGGAAGAAATGGCTTTGATCTTATCAAGCTGGTTTATAATTATCATGCTTCAATTTAGAAGGAATGTACATCTTTGGTTGCTTGTTTACTTTCAAATTTAATGCGTATAACGTAGTTTTGGTTTTATAGATTTAGTTTTGCATTTTAGTTTGTATTTGTTTATTCTATTTTGCATTTTTTTTATTGTTGTTCTCAAGGCATGCTGTACTGATCCATAATGATCATATTGTATTGCATCGGTAAGATTAAATTTTGATCTTGTATAAACCAAACTGGGCCGAACCAATTTGTACCATTTGGTATTGAGTGGTTGAAAGTAAAAAAAGAATTGGCATCTTGTTTCGATACAACATACATACCATACCAACCTATAACGCACTGAACCGATAATGTACCAACATGGCTCTCAGTACCGATTTTGCAAACCTTATTCTCTTTCATGTAAAGTATATGTTCTTTTGCATTTTGTTTTCTACATGTTTATTTTTTGAGTTAATATTAATGTGTCCATTTTACAGTATTTAGAATTATATTATCTTATCAATATTATGTGTTATATTTTATATATTACACATTAAAGTCCATAAATGTTGCCATATGTTCAAATTTTAGTTTTAATTTATATTATACAAATCTTTGTTTAATTTAATTTATTCTATTCATTTCTATTATATGTAAATGTAGTTGGGAAAAGGCTTATGTGAGTTGAGTTGAGTTGAGATTTCCATTATATGTAAATATAATATTGTCTAGACCAGTCCTGGTAAATTTAAATGGTCAAGATAAACATAGCTTGGCTAGCTTTTATATGTTTCTTTATGTACGATATGCATATTACTATATAGGAAAATTTGATCCCAAAAGTTCTGAAAAAGTGAATAACAACAATGTAATTAATAAATATATTTTGTTTACTTTTATTTTCTTCAAATGCATTGCATATGCCACTTAGAAAATAATGGGATTGAAATGAGTCTATGGGTCTATCAATTTCCTCCCAAAATTGCCATTAGTTTTCCAGATAAAAACTTTAAAAGGCTATTGTTATGGCAGATCAAATATGTATAGAAAAATCATGTTAGGTTGCTTAACTTACTCTATGTACTTGTCTTTAACTGAGCTTGTCAGTCTCTGACTCCATCCTACCAAATTCATTTGAATGATCTTTGATTTTTTTTGTTTCTAAAGGTCCATTTCCATTTTTTATCCATATATTAAAAGAGGCTGGCCAAAGAGTTCTGATTATCACCTTGTCTACCCACACTCAATTCTATTCACCAGAAAGATGGGGCCAATGGCCCAAGCATGACACCATGTCAGATTTTTGGTGTCCCACAACCATTAACTTGAGGATTCCTCTATGGGTCACATCCCCGTGGGTGGAGTTGGGTGCAGCAGTGTTTTGAAAGCAGACTCCTCTTAGCTGGACATTGCCCCTCGTTACTTTCCAACAACCACACAGTGAAACTAACATGTTATTCTTCTTCCCCTTTTCGAGCAATTGCACCATCAATGATCACAATGACCCAATGATGCAAAAAAAATAATAATAAACATATAAATAGTTGTTAAAACTAGAGTCAAAGTAGAGTTTTAGGAGGTGTTCTAATTGTCTATCTGAGTCAAGGGGTATTTCCATTATTCTGATATTCCAATTCTTGTTGGGTCTTATTTATGATGGATTGAGGGTCCATTTGGTTTGCCAAAATGGGACTTTAGAATGGGAATCAGAATCATTGATTCTGATTCCCACTGTTTGTTTGGACGGAATTGGAATCCGATTCAGATGAAGATTCTGATTCCATCTGAAATCAGAATCATATTTTAGGAGGGATGATTGGAAATCTGAACTTTTGCTCAAGATTACAATTCCCATTCTAGCTATTGTAGCTGTTTTTATCTTTCTCGTCTGCCTCCTCGTCTCTCCTTTTTTCATCCAACACTTCCTCCTCCCACCCTGTTACCCCCTCTCTCCTCTTTTCACCCCTCGTCTCTCCTCTTTTCATCCAACACTTCCTCCTCCCACCCTGTTACCCCTCTCTCCTCTTTTCACCCGATGTCACCTCCTTCTCCCACTATGTGACCTCTCTTATTACAACATCATCATCATTATGTGCTCTTCCTCTTCCTCCACAATACAGGTAATGAATAGCAAACAACAAATGGCAAATAAAAGAAGACATTCGGCTGTATCAGATGAACTGTAAATGATTCTCTTGCCAAGTATACACTGTAATCACATATTAAGAAAAAACAAAACCTCAGTCAAACCCTAGAATGGAAACCCATAGGGGGTCTCTCCTTTTTCTCTTCTTCGACGATCGAGGGCGCACAGATCTCCAATTAAAGTCACAATTGCATAGGATTTTTTTTAAATGCTGTGATTTAAAATTTATAAAAATTCTGTTATAGCTTGCAAAAATGTTTCGACTTTTAGGCCTACATTATTGATATGAGGAACTTAAACATACAACTCTTCAGTCACATTTCATCTTGTTTCTGGCAAATCCCTACAGGGCCGTCAGAAAGGCATAGTTTGTGCAGATCAAGACATGTACATTAGTTATTTAATGCTATAGGCATTTAAAAAAAATGGTAATGTATGGTTCCGTTTCATTTTTCATGGTAATTGGTATGTTTAATCCCAACTTGTTGAAAATGGGTGAAAAATGTTTTAGAATTGTAGCCTTTCCTAACAATGGAAGGTATTTTTCAGAAGTAGTTTTATTTGCTCTGTTGAGAAATAGAAAAGGCCTTTGGTTTTATTATTGGCTCTGTATTGGTGGTCAATGCAGGAATTTACTAGTTCAAAGCAGTTGAGTTCTTGAGATATGCTGATTCTGTAATTATAATCTTTCTGTTTATATTCGGCCTCCTTTAACATTTGATTGGCATTTGGGCTTATGTGGTCCTTGCAAGGTGTTGGCACCTGAATGATGATGATAACATCCTGAGCATATGTTTGTGCTAAAAATAGAGAAGTGAACTGTAACTCTTATTTTCTGACACCATTTTGCCCCAAGTATATAATGCTGTTATGAATTTTCATTGGGCTTTTGAAATTAGTATCTTTTTGAGTTCTTTTCTCCACTTTAGTCCTTCAGTACTTTTGAAAGGTTAAATATTGTTGTCTTTGGACCTTAAGAATCATTTTCACTGCTTGCAAGTACTCGAATTCAGGGTTTGCAAATTGCAGGAAGAAATTTTGGTTAGCATAACATTGCATATGTCTTACATATTTAACCTTGTGAAACTTATAATCATCAGTGTAGGTCCTTTCTTCTTGCCAGTCAGCACCAGAATGTAGAGGGCTTATCTAGGGCTACCTTTCTAGATCATTTTAAGAAGTAATGTGAAAAAGGGAAACAAGCTTTAGGTAATGAGGAATCATGAATTGTTGAAATTGACTTAAAATAGAACAACAACAACAACAACAACAATAACAACAACAAAGCTGAATCTCAAACTATTTGGGGTTTAGCTACATGAATCCTTTTTCTTCATTCTGCTCTATTTTGAGTCATATTTGTTGTAAGATGCAAAGATTCTAAACCTTTCTTATCATTTTCTTTCATGTGATTTTCGATCTACCTCTACCTTTTTTTTTTTTTTTTTTCTATATATATCAAGTAACTTCTTTGCACAGATGTATCTATAAGTTTATATTATACATGTCCAAATCATTTAAGTTGTCCTTTTCTTAATTTATCCTCGATTGTAGTTACCTCTACCTTTTTACTTGAAGAATAAGGAAATTATTGATATTGAAAATGGGAAAGCTAATCATGTCAAATGCCACGCGGCCCTTCTAGGCAAGGAGTTATTGGTAAAATGCTTGCAGTGCTTTATTAGATGTGTTATGAACTTCAGTGGTGCTCCGCTGGGGGTGGTTCGTGAATCTTTAAATAATTTGTGTGCATAAGTTTAGTGGATTCTTTCAAGATCGAACTAAAGTAGTTCTTCATGGAAAAAGGAAGGTTACGGTACTTGGCACTTGCTGACATCAAGTCATGTCCAAGGATTTTGCTTTGAGGATCAGGGTGGTTTGTGAAAATTCTTCAGTTGGCTCTCAATGAGATGTCAACCATTGCCAAGGCATATTTGGACAAGAGAGGGACCAGCTGGGAAACCTAAAAGGCATGCTGGCAGGTTAGAGAAACCAGTAGTGATTTAAAAGGACGATTGATGGGCAAAGTGCAGAAGGCCTTTGTAATTGTGGAGGATGATTTAGAGAAGTGAAAGGGAGATACATTGTGGGGTACCTTCTTCACAGCGAGATTTTGCATTATAATTTTTGGGAGATGCATTCTTACAATTTTAAGATTTTTATGTACAACTCTAATGTTTTGGGTTTCTAGGTTTGCTTTTTATTATCTCAAAATTTTTAATTTTTTTCTTATTTGAATTTGCAATTTAACTGATGGAAATGCCAATGTTATGGTGGAAGAAGAAAAGACATTGGCTTAGTTTCTGTACTATACTTTCAGGATGTAACTGTTGCCTATATTCCTTTATTTATTTATTTATTGAGATTAGAAGAGGTCAATCTCTACCTGTTTCTGCCCTATACCCACCCCACCCACAGGGGCTTACTCAACTGGAATTGAATCCCCACGCCCTTGCTAAATGGCAAGGGGTGGTGCCATCTGGCCAAGTGCTTGGTGCTAATTTTTCTTATACATCAGAAATAATGTGGGGAAATTACATATGTATCACAGATCTTATGAGTCTGAAACTAACGGTTACATTTCTGGCTCCAAAGCAACTAGAAGGAATTCTTTGCTACACTTCATAATTTCTGACATGCATGAATGGATAACTGTAATATCCACATTGTAGCTACCAAGAAAAAAAGTTAATATGCACGCTGTTGGCTAATTAGTATCTGAATAAATCTTGTATGAATATTTGCTTACCTACAATGTTGATTCTGCTTTGTTTAGCTTCCCTTTTGAATCTAAGCCTGTTAGCTGGTGGTGGAGATTAAGCACATCTTATACCAAAATTTAATTGGCTTCCTCAGGAGCTGAAGTAGTTGAAGCGGAAGCTGTGGAAAGTGATGCTGAAGCTGCCAGTGAAGGAGGGGTTGAAACTGCTAACGAAATAGGGGATGTTTTTGCTCAAAAAGATGAAGGTGCTGATGGGTTAAATGATTTGGATAACAGTGAAAGCTGTGATGATGGAGAAGATGATGAAGAGAATGATGAAGAAGATCCCTCTTTGTATTTGTCAGCCACTATGTCAGAAAGGAAACAGAAAAAGGAATTTGAGATATTTATTGGTGGGTTAAATAAAGAAGCAGCTGAGGAAGATTTAATACAAGTCTTTGGTGTGTATGGGGAGGTTCAGTCTGTTAGGATAGTTAGAAATCCATCAACACAGAGGAGTAAGGGGTTTGCGTTTATTCGTTACACTAGTGTTGAACATGCAAAGAAGGCTCTTGCTGAGCTAAAAGATGGGACAGAGGTTTGATTCAAACATTTAAGACCTTTATACAAAAATTTATATGCTATCATTAAATGTACAAACTTTCTTATGTTTATTGTTTTGTCAGGTGAGGGGGAAACGGGTTGGAATATCAGCTAGTCATGATAATGATACCCTTTACCTGGGAAACATCTGCAAGACTTGGACAAAAGATCACGTAAAATATTTCTTTCCCATTTATTGTGCTGTTTCATCCTTGCAACTTATCTGACATTGTTGGTTTTGGTGTGAATTCACTTTGGCATTTCTGATTGATTCATTACTAGTGTCTTTTATTTGTTTACAGCAGTGATCCTATTGTAAACATCATGCTTATACTGTCCAAATGGCATGCTTCCAGGTGCTTGAGACATTGAAAGGCTTAGGAATTGAACACGTTGAGCACATACTCTTGCCAGATGATCCTAAGAATGAAGGGAAAATCAAAGGCTTTGCCTTCCTTGAATTCAACTCGCATTCTGATGCAATGGCAGCATTTCAGCGGTTAAAAAAACCAGATGCTGTATTTGGTTGTGACAGGAGTGCTAAAGTTGCTTTTGCACAAACTTCTATGCATCCAACTGAGGAAGTTTTGTCACAGGTAACCTATCTTTTTTGCTCATAGGCATGATAATTTGTTGCATTAGTTGTCTGGCTATGTTTTTCTTCAGTGTGAAATTTGGAATAATTGTATCAATTTGTTCATTATTTCTTGGTGCTTCTCTGTAACTTGTACAAGTGAGGCAAGATGCTTGTATGAAGTTTCTGACTTAATAACCTTTAAGGTTATGCATTGACACATCTGAACAGTAGATGTCATTGAAACCCATAATACAGTATTGTGAATTATTGTTATTAGTAGATTATATGCTATTATCTTTTTAATAGTGGTTCAAGACACCTCACTTATGGAAATGTTTTCTTGTCCTCAACATAATAATGTCCATGGAAATATGTGAGTTGTGTCTGATTTGCTCTGAGGTATCAAGCCATCTGGAACATGTAACTCAGCATATTTTGAATATGTTTAACAAATCACTTTTATTTTTTGCTTGATAAATAAACATATTTGTTTTGTCTGCAGGTTAAAACTGTGTATGTTAAAGGTATTCCAACCTCTTGGGATGAAGAAAAAATCAAAGAACTTTGCAAACAGTATGGTGAGGTGGAGAAAGTACAACTATTTCGGAAGTCCAAAACAAGTAAAAGAAAGATTTCGGGTTTGTTGACTTTACTTCTAGGGAAAGTGCTGTAGCTTGCGTCGAAGGAATAAACAATGTTCAACTTGGTGAAGGGGAGGTCAAGGTAAGGTATTTGATATATCGTCTGATGTTTCTGTTACTGATCTATATGGAGTAACTTAGGTGTCGCAAGTTTCAGGTTGAAGCTAATCTTGCTAAGCCTAAGCCTTTAAACAAGGGAAGGCTTGCTAAGCAGGGTGCTCGAGGTGGATTTAAGGTTGAGAAGAATAAAGCAGTTACTGAAGAGGCTGGTCAGCCCAAGAAGAAGAAACATGCCAAGGCAAAAGAGGTTCCTGTCAAGCGGGAAACTCAGCACAAGTTAAAGAATGTCGAAGGGAGCAAGACATCCAAATTCCAAGGCAAGGTTGCAAAGGATAAACGTGGTCCTCAAAAAGGACGGTTTGTTAAAGGTAAAAAACGTGGTGGGAGGGGTATGGACACTGCCATCCATGAAAGGCCGTCGAAGAAGGCACGTAAAAGTCACAACTATGGTATGGTAGATCTACTTGTATTATATTCCCATTTTTTGTGTTTCTGGATTTGCTAGATGTTTGCTTAAGGTTATGTTGGCATGTTTGGAGACATGCAGGTTACTTGCACGGTAGACCTTCTGAAGGCTTTGGCAACCAAAGGTACAGTTACTCAGGGCAGCCAGTAGTAAACCATGTTGTGCAACCTGCCTCCTATGCGCCAAGATATACACAGTCTGCAAGTAGCTACCAGGCTTACGCTTATGCTGGATCTTCTGGATCTGTAGTTCGTCAGTCTGATCTGGTAAACATGACCCTCCCCAACCTCGCCCAACACACCCTGACACAACTCTTTCTCAGTTTTCTTCCAGAATTCTAACTTAAGCACTTTGTTGGTTGGTGATTCTTTTTAGGAACCTCATGCTGGATTTGTCCCTGCAGCAAAGCCTGTTCAGTATAGTTATGGATATGAGCAGAGAAGGTATACCCTGTTCTTGCTTGCTGCATAACAAACCTTTCACAATGTCAATTGTTCATTAATGTCTTTTGTTGTGTTTAACTAGAACTGGTGCTTATGATGGCCAAGCAAGGAGTAGTTCTGACTTTGCTGGAGGTAACATCTAGCTCCCACGAACATGTTATTTTAATCTGTAGCTAAATTTTTTTTTGATGTTTTTAGCTCTTAACCAATATTGTGCATATTTTCTTGGATTCTTGTTCATCATCATTCAAGCCTTTTCCCATCATGGGTTTGGCCAGGAAGTTGAATGTTTTGCTATTCATATTTTATTCTTTTGCAATATTTTATTTCTGTTTCATTGCTATGTGATTGTTATAAGAATTAAGATCGGCTGCTTGATTAGTACATTATCATCATGTTGATTTTGTGGTATATGTAGCTCATTTACTGATACATTGTTTTGCATTGCTATTATTTTTCCATACTTATGACACTGATGAAAATAAATACTTTTTTTTTAAAATTCTTGTTACATTATGATAATATGTGATTACTTTTCTAAGCTTTTCTTTGTAAAGATGCTATCAATAAAAAATTGTATCCTAATCTAGCTTTTTTCTGAAAAAAAACCCATATAGCTGTTAGCTGTTACCAGTTGGGTCTGTTTGGATGAGAGAGAATGGAGGGGAGGGGAGGAGAGGGGAAGAAGGAGAAAGGTTACAAAAACCTCTGTTTGGGACGGATGTAAAATAAGAAGGGGGAGGGGAATGAAGCTTCCATTCCTCCATTCCCTCTCCAAATAGCTCATTTACTGACACATTGTTTTGCATTCCTATTATTTTTAAATAACTATGTCACTGATGAAAATAAATGCATTTTTTAAAAATTATTGTTAAATTTATGACAATATTTGGTTACTTTTCTAAGCTTTTCTTTGTAAAGATGTTATCAATAAAATATTGTATCCTAATCTAGCAAAAAAAAAATTTTTTAAAAAAACCATATAGCTGTAGCCATTTGGGTTTGTTTGGATGGGGGAGAATGCAGGGTAGGAGAGGGGAAAGAAGGAGAAAGGTTATAAAAACCTCTGTTTGGAAGGAATGTAAAGTAAGAAGGGGGAGGGGAATGAGTTTTATAAATTTTACCCCCTTTTCTCCTTCCCTTTTACAAACAAGGGGAGGGTAACAACCCTTCCTTCCCCTCTCTTTTTCTCTCCTCCAAAGATCCAAACAGATCCATAGTGTTATCTGACTTGTCTCAACTATTTTAGGTCAACTTTATGAATCCTTATTTGCTAAAAATTCCTATTTAGGTCAGCATTTTGATGTTATTTTGAGTTTTACATCTGCAACAGAGACTATATCCTTTCTTAGCGGAGCCTCTTTCAATCTTTATTATGAATGTTATACCATGTCCAATTGATACTTTATCACTTTGTCTTTAACTCTAATATATTTACTTCTAATCTTTTTTGTCGTTTGAATAGTTTTTTCCTGTAAGTTGCCAAGATATTCATTGATGATACTATACCCTAGAAGCATCTTTCTACTTCATCCAAGGAGCATGGATGCTATTACATCTGTTCATGTGTCTTGTTATTATTTGTGTAATAGATTCCAAATAACAAACCACTCATTCTGTAGTAGCTCTTGACAATTGATCTTGAATGGGGCTTCATTTTCTTTTCTACTAAAATGACATTCCATGTACTCTATTTTTGTTTTATTAATTCTAAGATTTTGTTTGATAGATGCATTAATATTTAATAATGTCAGTTCTGATCAATTAATATTATATTTGATGCAAACATATAACACAATAATTATTCATAAAAATAGTGGTAAATTGGCATATATTTTGCTAAAAAGAGACAGCTTTATGCTTGTCCTTGGTGTAAACCTACTACAATTAAAGTATAATTTTAGTGCAAAAACCAGTTTAAGCACTTATCCCTACTTGAGTTTGCATGTCCTTAATAATTTAATGTATAGTCTATGCAGGCCATTTCTTCTTAAGTCCACCACGTTACCTTTCTTGTACCTTAAAGTAAACCTTTTGATATTTTTCTATTAATTACCTAAGAAGGCAATCAGCATCATGGTATGCTGAACCGGTTCATGCTATCCCATGCTAGATGTACCGTACCATACTAGTATCAAACCAAAACTTGGTCTAGGAGGATGTATTGGGTCTCAGTACATTGAACTAACCTACATATCAGATGTACCGACATTGTATCAATATGGGACCGGTCCATTACCAAGATGGTGAAAATTAGTTGTCATTGCAAGCTTTCTAGACTTAAACCAAATTGGTTCTTTGATGTTGTTAGGGGCAGATTTAGGGGGTCTAAGCATTTAGTAGGTTGGAGCTTCCTTACCTCATAGGAGCTGGCCCTTCAAGTCCTACAAAAGTTTCCTTTTTAGTTGCAAAAACCATCTCATGGTCATTGTTTTTTGATAAGAAAGAAGGTCATTGCTATCGGACTCAGAATCGTAGTATGAAATCCTGGGATAGTCATTACTTCTCATGGATCTTTTGTTAACAGCCTACCTGGTTTTCCATCAAATCAGGTGACCATATTTGGGTAGAGCTCCTTGCATTCCAATTCTATATGGCTTAGGAAATCATAAACAACAAACTCACCAGCTGTATGCTCTCTTTGCAACATTGGTTGCCTCCTCTCAATACTGACAGGAGCAAGTCTCAGCACTCAATCCTTACAAAGAAAAAAGATAAAAAAATCAACTCTTAAGACTGCTCTAACTTATGACAGAGTGGGCGACCATGGCCATTGCTTTCACTTTCTCTTGGGTCGCCTTCATGCAGTTTTCTTTTGATAAATCCTCTTCATTGGCATATTGGCTGCTTAGGGCCTACATCACAAAATTCCTTTCTGTTTATTAATTTATTGACCTGTCAACCCGAGGAAATAGGTAAATAATTCCTCAGTTCCAGTCCTGCTTCGTCTTTGTTTTTTTCCCTAAATAATATGTATGCTATACCTATAATTAATTGATCCTATAGATTTGAGAGAGTTTAGCATGTAGCTTTTTGTTAGTTGTATTGAAAATGAAAACCTTGATGGCTATCATTTTCTATTTTGTCATCCTTTTGGTTTATTTAATCAAGCTTTTCATGTCTCAGTATAATATTCTTGCTCAAAAAATTATATTTTCGTCCAATAGTATTGGAAGAATGCCAAACAAAATAACTTTTTTTTTTATTTTTTTAGTCGAGCATCATTATTTTTATGAAGTTGAAAATTACTACTCTTATTTGGTGGAATTTTGATATTTTTAATTTGTAACTTGCACTCCCCCGGTTAAGCTGAATCATGGTTTTGCCTTTGGATACTATTGTGTTTTTTCATTTGTTTAATTACCTTGTCCCATAACTCTATAAACTCATCAACTATCAGCCTAAGGCACAGCATTTTTGCATATAGCCTATATTTTTACAAATCAGCAATGGATACTTTTGGAAACATTCGACATTTTCATGGTTTTCAAAATCTCATTTAATAAGCTTATAAATCAAAGTTGGCATAATATCTTATTGTTTTCAAAACTCTAATTGACATTTCATTTAAGGACCAAATTCCTCACCTAGGTTATTTCTTTCTAAAACTATTGTGATTTTAGTTTTACAACATTGTGCTAAGAGAAATTTGATGAACAATTAATCATGAATTTTTTTTATATTTCTTATTTTCATTCAGTGTATTTGAAAATAGCATATGCATCTTTCTTTAGCATTGGCATCTTTCACCGGCTAGATACTTTGTAACTCATTTTACTTGACTTGCCTTTGCTTACAGTAGCTACCTGCTGACACTCTCTTAGGCATGGTTTAGAATACTAGGGTAATGGGTTGATATCATTCTGGCCAGAAAACAGTGCCAGGATGCCCTTTGTTTGTTGAAACATATAAAGCGAGGCATCCTGGACCAGATCAGGTTGGTAACCACAGGTATAGACCCCAGTTTGGTTCCTCGAGCATAACTTGATTGTCCTGCATGTGCCTGTGGTCATTGCTTTCCACCCCCACCTTCATCGACTCCTAAGCAACAGCTTGCCTGTCTGCAACTGAATCTACACCAGCATACGTGCGTGTTGAATTGCTTACAAAAGTGCTGCTAGCTCGGCCTTGTTCTCTAATGGATGACCCATGGTGTATAAATTGTTGTCGGTGCCATGCCAATTTTGAGCTACCTTATATGGTCTGGACTGTCTTAATTCAATGCCTTGAAGTTGAGATACTTCCAAGTTGTGGCAACGGTTTATTGTTGATGCAGTAGCCCCAAGTCAAGCTTCCCATGATAACTCAATGTCTGATTTTCTATCTCTGATCTCTGTTTCAAGTTTTATGGTGAAAATTCAGCAAAGCAAGACTGTAAGGGCATCTTAGAGGCCAGTATCAGCACCTGGTTCAAGATATATGATTAACATGTCAAAATATTAAAAGAGCACAGTAAAAGAAAAACCTGAACCTCCTAATAATGTCTTTAAATTTCTCCCATTATTACCCTTGTTTTTTTTCCTGTATATAAATCATGAAAGATTTCCATAACATTTCACAAGTATCATGTCCACATAAATCCAATAGGTAAAATAAAGTGAGATGGAGGAATGGAACATAGAAGAGAAGTAGCTCCACAGCTGACCTCTTCTCTCTGTTTCATCTTCTCCTATTGTCTCCTTTATTGATTTATTTTCTCTTTATATGCTCTTCCCTCTCCATCCCTTTCTTTGAAATGCCTAAAGTTCCATCTCTTCCTTTGCCTGACTGTGGAGGAGAGGTTGGAATGGTGCATATTATATACTTATGCTTAAATAGTTGTGTGGGCCATATGCCGCCAATGGTTTTCAGTAGACTATGGTGAGATCTAGTTCAGTCTTTAGACTTGAAATGATTTTGGAACTTAACAATAACATCCTGAAATCTTGAAGTTATTGCACATATATTGCCACCCCTATAGCCCCCAAAACTGTATTTGCAAGGATGGTACGACACCATGCCTGGATTGGGCCTTTTTAGGCCTGTATTGGCTCCCTTCTACCTCTTAAAATCTGAACATCTGATAATTGATCTGAGCTGCTTCAATTGTGATTTCACTGAGGCTGCACCTGGGGTTGGCCCAAATTGGAACATGGTGGACCTTAGCTGCGCCAAAGATTTATCTGAGGTGTACTTATGATGTGAACGAAAACATGTGACTGATAATAATTTGGCGCTAAGTGTGAAGTGCATAATAAAACAAAAAAGCTTTCTGTGCTGTGGTTTGAACTTTGAACCAATGCCTGCATGCATTGGAAAACAAAACCACCATCAAGAGGAGAAGACATGAATTGTGTGGCTGTGTAGTGTTTGAACCACACAAGCTTTCTTGCCATTAAAGGCTTCGTTGCCTGACTGTAATTTTGACTAGGTTACCATTTAAAAAACCGTTGTTTCTGTGACTTCTTAGCCGGTTGATAGATCAATAGTCTAATGTTGAGCAAGAAGCACTTACAGAAAGTCTGATAAATCAGTAATTTGTAAAGTGCTACATCCATTAGTTTTGAGAGGTGTGTTGATTAAGAGATCTTTAATTGATACCAATTAAGAAAATTGAGAGATATAAAATAAAATTGTGATAAAATTTATGGTTATGATTCATGGTCAAAGCTGTTTACATGTGGTGGCTTGTAGGATCTGTGGATTGTGATGCCTCCATATAATTATCTTTATTAAAAAATTAATAAAAAATTTGTTACATATTGTTTTCATTAGTGAAAAAAGTCATCCTTCAAAAGTTCTTTTTCTTATTGTTTCTGTATCATGATGTCAACGAGACTAATGGATGCTAGAATTTTCTTTTTAGGTACTTTTGTTTTTAGCATTTTAGGTATTTTTCCCTTATTTTCCTCATTGTTGTAGTTAGGCCATTATGATATTTAGGACTTACCGTACTGTAGGAGAAGGAAGAAAAGTGCGGAGGTGGGGAAGGAGGAAGGCGCTGTTGAAGATGTCTCGATTTACAGTTTTGTGTGGCCATGGATGATGGTTCCGACTTCTTCCTATAAATATTTGAAAAATTCAAATTTGATTTAACACTTCTAAGAGCAATGTAATGTAAGTATGACAGGGCTTCCAAAACAGGAAGGGGACCATCTAGGACATAGGACATGGTCTTTAGTTGTGTAAAGACTTACATGCTCCTTTATGTTTGCTGTAGGTTTGCTGGATATGATTTCCTTAGAGAATGCTTTGCATCAATGTCACCTGGGCAATGATTTGATTGTTGATTTTAGATTGCAAAGGAATATAGTGAAACTGCACTAAATCTGATTACAGATTTACAGAAAACACATCAAAAGATTGTAATCGTACTTTATCTTGCATAGACTAGGTTAGCGCATGTGATATGATGTAAAATAGTTGTCTTGTGGAAATCAAAATAGTTGCATTATGCATTTATATAATTTACAACGTTTTGACCATATACTTGTTTCTTATCCTTGAGTGTAGTGCATGCTATTGCTGCTGCTCCTTTTGTTACCCTCATACTAATTTCCTTTATGATGCTACAGGCGCACCAGTTACTCAAACATCCTATCATGGGTACTCAGGCTATGCTGGCTATGAGGTTATAATTCTTATCTTTTATGCTACCATTACATAATTTACATAATTTTGTCTATGCAATTATATATTGATGGTTTCCTGTAAGGTCAAATTGTGATTATGAGCCTCAGAGATGATAGAATTAGCGACGCGAAAGTGTTGAACATATGAACCACATGTTCACGGAATGAGTTTATAAAAAGACATTCCCCTCATAAAGATAGCTTTTTTCGAGGAAAAAAAAAGTAAGAATTGATTCCTCCTTGTGGTAATTGAACTTCTTCTCTATCTATATATCTATAGATGCTTTAGATCAACTAGAAAATAACAATGCATCTCTAGGAAGGTAAGATGGTGACCAGAAAAATGGACTTGACATAGAGCAAAGCTTATGGTTATATATTTTTTAGTTTCTTTTTTATGTTGGAAAGTGAAACACACCCTGTTTCGTGCACTTATCAATACATGAAAGAATTTGTTTTGCATGTGCACTTGACATTGATCAGTTACTTTCAAGATGGCTAAATGCAATCACTCAAGAACTATGTGATTTCTCGATGAGCAATCCTATGACAACCCCATCATGGCTCATCTTCCTCATCTTGACATTCTGATGGATGTTCTGGTGCCGGCTTTTAAGATTGCGCACACTCAGCCACATGGCCCTCAATGCTATAGGTTGATTATTGAAGTATTAGGGTGGATTTGCCAAGTTTCAGTAGCCATATATTTATTCTATTCTAATCTCTCTCTCTCTCTCACACACACACAGACACATGCGCGCACGCGCGCGCACACAGAGAGAGAGAGAGAGAGAGAGTCTAACCTCATTCTTTGAGGCCACAGGAATTTGCCTATAACTTCCTGCAACGCCTTCGGCAGCCCCTCGGGGTGTGGGCGGGGGTGGAGGGGGGTTTCTCTACATCATTCTTTGAGGCCATAGGAATTTACCTATAACTTTCTGCAATGCCTTCGGTGTTCTTGCAGGCTGGTTATGCCTATCCTGGCAGTGGGGCATATCTTGGCAGCAGTGCTAATGCATCTCACAGAACCTATTACTAAGATGCATCTGAAGCTTGCAGGTGGTTGCTGCAACCATGTGAGAAGGTGGCTGGTTGAGTTAACCAAAAATTTTCGGTGGCACTGCCTGTTAGCATATATCAATGGGGACCATAGAGACAGGAGATTTAGTGGCTCAATGGAATAATTAATGCTGGCTCCCAAGTTCAAAAGCGGTGAAAACTGTTATATTTTTGTTTCCTATCAATTGCTACAAGAACTGTATCACTGGTCTGTCTCATAGTCATCCTAAAAGATGGAAATTAGCTCTTTGCATTTCAAATGGCAGTCTCTTCTTCATTTTATTCAGTGAAAATGTTTTTATCTGGAAATACCGATTGTACAAGAATTTTATTTTCTTTAATGACATCTGTTTTCGTGCAAATCGACACTTTGAAATCGTTTGATATTTGTCTTCCATAAGCGGATGCTCGCAAAGTCCACCGTTTGCATATCACTTATATTCTAGGATAGCTCATATGAGAATATGAAAATGAATGTCAACTAATCTGATAAAAAATTTGAGCTTGGGTATTTGAGTGCTAATGAATCAGGTCCCTCGCTTAAAAGGTATTAATTAAGTTTTAGTTTGGGTGCAAGTGGTCATTAAGCACCAAGTCAAAAATATAATGAACTGAGTACAATAATAACAATAAAGTTTTGGTTATAAATTAATTAAAATTAGTTATATAGGTTTTTTTGTTTGATTTAAAGTTATATATTTTTTTGTTAGAAACAAAGGTATTAAATTATTTTATAATTTTTAATTTATTTTTATTTTTTTGTATGTATTAAATCTTTAATTTGCATTAGTGTATCTTAAATTTATGTTGTAAATGTATAAACTATTGAAGTTGTCATTTTCTTAATTTATCTTTAATTGATGCTGCTTATTTTTTTATAATAACTTTATTTTTATTTTATCATTTTAGATATTATGAGATATTCATAAATAATACAGTTCTCAATATTTTTTTATGAATAATTGGTTGTAAACATTGAAAATGATTATTTTTAGGATGTTCATGGCCCTTAATTTTTTTACTTTAAATTCATTTTTATTTTTAATTATAGTAAAATTATATTTTAAGTATTCTATCTTTGTTCTATTTAATTTAAAATTTTAGATTTTAATGTATTTTATCTTAGTTTCAACTTATAATTAATTTTGGCTTTAATTTTATCTACTAGTATCATGTCATTTGCAAATAAGATGCCATGAATATTAAACTGGATATGTCCAGTAAAGTTATACATAACTAACATAAAAAGTTAAGGATTAATTTTTGGTGTATTATACTTAGGAATTCAATGATATTTCTATCACTAATTCTTACATTAATAATCGCTCTCAAACATATTTTTTATTATGTTAATATATCTAGCATATATTCTTCTTTTTAACATCACTGTAAAACCTTTTAGGACTTTGTAAGGATTCTATTGTATATTTTTTCTAAATCAATAAAAATAATATGAAAATCTTATCTCTTTATCTATACTTCTTCATTAAAATAGTTTTTGTAATTAATTTTTTTATAAAACTATATTATTTTTTGATATTTTGATATTATTTTTTAATTTATACTTAATTATTCTCTATCAAAATTATATAGTATAACTCATGAGTTTAATATTACGATAGTTAGAGCAATTTTTAAAATCTCATTTATTTTTATAAATTAATATTATAATACTTTTTTTTCATTTATCAAGCAATTTTTTAATCTTTAAGATTTTATTAAATAAATTTGACTCAAGTTACTTGTGTGTCGCCAAAACATTTGCAATCCTTGATGAAGATTTTGTGAGCCTTACTGCTTTTTGTACTTTCATCTATTTTCTAATTTTTTTTAAACTTCATGTATCTCAATTCTATGATTATATATTATATTTATATTCTTAATGAAACCAGTAAAGCATCCAAAATTATTTACGTGATTTTTATTTAATAACTTGTTCAAATAACTTATCCATTTTTTTTTACCTTATCCTTTTTAATCAAAACTTTTGATCATTATCTTCCTTGCATTTAATTTAAATCGTATATCTACTTTTTCTCTTCACCTTATAATTCTATATATTTCTTTTCATCTTTAGGTTTTATCTTGTAATATAATTTTTCATTTTCCTTGATTTTAATTTGAAGGCTGCTATAACTTGCGCTATAACTTGCCTTACATCAATTTGTCCAATGCCAAATGAAAAGAATTGATGCAATAAGAGTTCATCGTATCTTTTAATAGTTTAAATCAAAAATATCAATATTTAGAAAGAAGGTTCATCAAGGAAACTCGTATAAAAAAAGGATCATTAAAGAAAGATCATAGAAGCATAAAAAGAAAGTCTGATTGCATCGCAAACTACCTTTGAATAAACGCAAACTACCTTTGAATAAACTTACAGAGCGATCTTATGGAATTCATGATAAGTTGCAATAGTACGATGGATCTTGTTATGGAACATTAGATTAATGCACTCATTTGTAGAAGAATAAAGGTCACATTTAGCTCGAGCTTTAATTTGTTAGGAGTTAAATTCTTCACGCTAGAGAAAATTGAGATAGTATAGAAAGACAAGAAGAAGAGATTTAGCTTTTTAGTAAACTTTATTATATATCTTCTTAGAAGTCTTATTTTTGTTTTAATCTCTATAGAAAAATTATTTTACTCTCTTAAAAAGGAAACTTTATAATAAGTCTCTTTAGGAGTCTTATTTTTACCCTAATATATGTAAGAAACTTATTTTACTCTTTTTAGGAGTCCTATTTTATCGATATCGAATCAATCAATAAGAAGCCCCTAGTATATTCTATTGAATCGATGGATGAATGAATTATGAAATTACGAAAGCTTTTTTCTTTTTGTAGCTTGAAGTAATTCCTTATTTGAGTTATGTGAGGCCATAAATTCCTAAGAGAGGTTGGTTATGCTGAATCAAAGACCCTCAACTGATGTGAGACTAATAGTTATTTCTCTTTCACTTGCTTGCATCATAGTCCTAGATTTAGTCCAAGTGGCGCACTATAGCAAGCAAGAGCCTTTCTGTTGATCTTAGGTGATATAGTGGTGGTATGGCTTTTCCTTTGCTTCCCATGTATGGTTTTAATCTTATACAACGTAGATCCAGACATCTCTAAATAGCAATAGAAAGTTGATGATGAGAATAGAAAGCAAAGGACAATGCAAGACCAATGATGAGCACCCCACGAATAAAGAGATCGATGTAACCAGTAGCATAGTCTGTAGAATAAAAAATGTTCAAATAGAAGAGGAAGGGCTTCAGGATCTATCCTAATGGGGGATCCTTAGAGATGGTAATAGGATGCGGTAGATATAGGTGAAATTACCTTCATATCCATACCCATTTAAAAAATTATATCCATACCCCTCTTCGTTCCTGCTATAGATATAAAATTTTATACTCATACTTCTTGTATCCATGGAGATTATATAACATTCACACCTACTACGTTATTCATTACTTGCCTGCTACTTATATCCATACCTACCCATACCCATGCCCACTCCATACCCACTGCATGTTTTTTTAAAATATTTTTATTTAATTAAACAAGTTTGATTAATTTTTAGCTATTAGTTTTAACGAAATTTAAAGTTTAATAATACAAAAATCATATAATTTTAATATTAACAAAATATAATTAAATTTCAATCCAGAAATCTAAATAGTACTTAAATGTATTTCAAATATCAACAATATCAACAAAAATATTAAGTCATAAAGTAAATGTTTCACGAGCAGCTTGCAAACTAAATAAATAAAATCAAGATGTCTAGTAATATCCTAAGTCAAAAATATTAGAATAAAACATAAAAGTAAATTATTATTATTTATAAGCTCAAGCAAGTTCATCCATCACTTTGCTTCTCAAATATAATCATCATCTTCTCTTTTTTTTTTCTCTGATTTCTAAGCCAATCAAATGGATTAGGTCAAAAAAATTATCTTGATTCTTATTAATAAGAATAATTTTTTAACTAAAAAATATAAATATAAATAATTAAGTAATTTTATCAACAAATGTATTGGATATAGGGCAGGATGGCGTAGGGCAAGGTGAGAAATTTTTTTACGTTCATTTTTGCTTCGTACTCCATACACATGATGGGTATCGACGTGTTTCCATATTCATATCTGTGCCCATCTTTTTTCTTTTTTCTTTTTTTTTTTTTATTACGTTCATACCCACCCTAAATGAAGTGGAGGATGGGTGCCCACATGTTTGGAGGAAATTGTCTAGGGATCTTCTAGTGCTCAAGCTAGTGGAGAATTCTTGGTTGTGGCTTAGAGAGATACTTTGAGACCTTTGTTGTGGTTTAGAGAAATACTTTTTAAGGCCTTAAGGTGTAGATAAATGAATAGAGAAAAGATCCGAGATTGATTCAAGCTTGCTTGTTCCTTCTACAAGCTGATATAAGGTATCCTGGTTTATGCAAGATTCTATGATTAGGGTTCTTTTCTACTTTGGACATCTTTAAAGTCTGTTCCATATCAAATTAAGTGAGTGTTTACCAGTTTATCATGCTGACTCACCAAGCTTATGTGGACTCGATCATCACACGTCAACTTGCTGGAGGTTGATGAAATTTTGCTGACCATGCGTGTTGGTCCTCCATATCCCATGGTTCCCCTCCAAGCTCACCCCCTTGGCCGAGCTTGAGTGCTTGCACAGATACAACAAGCTAAGGCGATGCACTTACTAGAAATAGTAGTGGATTAATTGTCTCAGGAGGTGATAATGATGAAGCCTTACCATTGGTTGCCGGAGTGCTGACTTCTATTGTTGGTTCGGAGATGAAGATGGCTTTTTGGAGAAGTTCATGAAAGTAATGTGCACTGTTGTATTATTGTATTCATATTCGGTGAAGATGAATGTTTCAGTTCTTCCCTTTTTTTGACTTTTTGATTTGTTGGTTATATTTCTATTATTTTGGTTTGTTTAATACACCGACTGCAATTGCATCATGAGGATTCCACAAGGGTGCAACTTTTGTTTTTTGATAAGATAAGGACACTTAGTGATCAGTCAGCAAATCTACCAAGGAATTATGCATAGTTGATGCATATGTAATATATGTTTTATGTCTGATTATATTACATGGTTTAGTTGATAATAAAAAGTTTTTTTTTAAATTAGTAAATCTAGAAAGATGATGACACTAGCATTCCTTTAAAGATCAAAAAGGTTGTCTATCTCGGCGTTCTCTCAAGCATAACAGGATATTCGTATTATTTTATTTCATTCACTGCGAAACCTCACGACCCCTCGGTCTCTCATCTCCTGTTTGCATACAACTGAATTTTGCTAGGTCATGCTTCTATCTGCAATGCGATCACTTTTGCCTCCATTATTCAGTGTTACTGTTAGGCCTCTGGTAAGAAAGTTAATCTACAAAACTCCATGATATTTTAGTCCAAAAACTAATAGCAGAACTAGGGAGGCCATCCTCCATACCTTAGGCATCATTATTCAGACTGACCGGTTATCTTATCTGGGGATCCTATAACGGAAAGATGCCCATGGAGTAGCGACTACATTGATTTAGAGCGTCGAGTTCGCGACAGCCTTGATGGATGGCAGGTTATGGGTCTATCGATGATGGCGAGGATTACTTTGCTACGCTCGGTTCTTACTTCTCTTCCTCTCTATCTGCTATCCAATGATGCTAACCCGATGATATGTTTGAGAAGAATAGAGAGATGTTTTAGAGACTTCCTGTCAACTCCCCCTCCTCTCTGAGGCCACCAACAGCACACCTGCACACTTGTGATAATCGGATAGAGTTTTACTAGTCTTTATATAGCGCTCCATAAAGAGCTAGAGAACCCCAACTAATTATCATAAGTGGCAGACACACGAAAACACATCCTGTTAAAAACTTTTCATTTTCATCTCAATTATATACACAATCACTCAATCAACACTAAGCATCAACCTGCTCAGATAATATTTTTCATGACATTCCTCAGGCAGTTTACAAGATCACATTCACAATCGACATCAAAATCATAAGTGCACACATCATGCTCATAATTTTCTCCAAAACATAAATCTCATATTCATATCCAAAAAGGTCTAAAACATCATTACATCTCACTATACACATACACATATACAATACAAATATCAATCCACACTATCTCAATATACAAGGCTAGCATCTATACACCCTTGCATCCAAGCAAGCTTCACCAGCTAAGGGTTCTGTCCTGCTTATCTTGTGATCCTGGCAGAAATACTCACTGATCTGAAAGAACATTTAAATCATAGAGGGATGAGACCTAAGTCCCAGTGACTGGATAACCATCTAACTATGGAGAAATAGAGAACCATAACCTCTTATTTTCAATCGTATGCTGATTCTATTTAGCTTGTACAACTCAAAGTACATTTTTAACATGATATCAGATAAAATAAAATGTAGCTTATTCTTCAAATAACATATCAGTACTGAATACTCTACAATAACTTTTCACTGAAAGATAACTCATTAAGATAAAAATTCATGCATTACAATATGAAGATATGCATTCTTTATCTACAACCCATACTTCTTTATTAAATTTCTAGACTCCCATCGGAATCTGCTTGCCCACTGGCATCTCAAGTAAACTCTCCCTCTCGGGATAACTATTTGGCCCACTGGCCCTTTTTATATCACAACATATGCTTTTAAATCTCATGATGCTGGGCTGTGTGTGTAATGCCTCTGAGGTACCACCCTACAGTCGCCCTCCCGTAGGTGTACTCTTATCGGGTGCGTGACTAGCAACAGGATCCCCGCACAAATAGCACCCCTTACCCGTGCGGTTCACCCGACAAAGTGCTTTGTTCCTTAACCCTGGAACCTCGGGTTTTCTCTCTGCCCCCATGGGCTAGATATAGTAACCAGCTCCACTGAGCTATGATTCATGCCCCCACGGGCTGCTCACAACCAGCCCCACTGGCCTGGTTAAGCGTGCACTCACCCCTGATTCTGGGGTTCATCGTACGATCTGTTCGCAAGGAGGTGCCGGCTCGATAGTAGTGTGCAATGCTCATGCTACAGTACAGTCTAAAGGGTGATCAGCCCCATAGCTGCCTGATGCTCAGTATGATACATACATCATTTGTAAAGCTTTATCATGCAAATATGCCATGTATACATTAAAAATCCCCTCATCGAAACTCATGCTTATGTCTTTATGCTCAAAACACATGCTCGAAACTCATACTTATTTCTTTATGCTTAAAACTCATGCTCAAAACTCATTTATCAGAATATCATATACTAGGTTCTCATTTCTCCTATTTAAAATATACATAATACTCTGCTAAACATAACATACCATAACTAGGTATTAATCTCATTATACTAGCTCAAATTAACTTCTCATTGCTAGATGAGAAACCACTCACCTTAGCAGGTTACTCCTCAACTGGTACTCAACTCTAGTATTCTGGCTTCCTAGAATAACCCTCTTGACCTACGTCAACATATAGATACGATAGCTATTAGGATTATCTCCACACGAGGTTTTCCCATGAACCATGCACGCATACATGATATCCTCTAATATCTCATTATTTTCTTCCACCCTTTCTCTACTCAAGATTTCTTCTACTATTACCTCAAATACAAAAATTTAAGAAAATCTAAAGTCATGCAAGATCTAGGGAAGCTATAGCTTACCTGGAGTCAAGCGCAAACTCCAAGCTTTTCTTTCCCTTCCTATTTCTTCCTCCTTCTTTTTCTTCCTCTTCCTCTCTTTTCTCCTCTTCTTTCTCTCTTTCTTTCTTTCTTTCTTTTCTCTGGCTGAACCCACGTTTTTCTCTTTTTCTCTAATGACTTAGGGACCAAGTCATGGAAAACTTAAGGGTTAAGGCATGCCAAATTCCCCTTTTGCCCTCAAACACTCTTAACGCATGCTTTTTGGAAAACACGTGGCTCACTTATAACCATAATATTTTGCCCTTAGATTTTCTTTTCCAAGTTACCCTTAACACAATTAGCAATTGACATTTGAGCCTTTTCCCATTTTGCCCCTGACATAGCATTTTTTTAATTGATTTATAGCTCAGATTATCATTTTTCACTTAAATCAATAATTTTATGTAACATTTCCAAGAAACGACTTTACCAGCTTGAAGAACTCGATTTTAGAAATCCAACGGTTCAAACGGCATCCAAATCGGACTTGAAACGAAATAAATATGAAATTCTCAAGATTTAACTCAGAAAAACCTGCCGTCTTGGAGTCGGCTCCAACAGATTTGGAGTCGGCTCCAGTAGAAATAGGTGTCAACTCCAGAAAAGTAGGTGTCGACTCCAACACTGCAGTAGAAATGTTAACCTTCTATTTTCTCTGCAAGTGTCGACTCCACCTCTGCAGGTGTTAACTCCAAAGCGTGCCGAAAGTTTAAAACCGTGCCAGAGTAGACTCCATTCAAAATAGTGTCGACTCCAACCACTAAAAACATCATTTCAGGATAAAATTCAAACTAAACTTGATTTTTCTTATGATTTAAACCCATTAAAACTTAAGTCTCTCAATTTCTTAAATCAAACTCATTAACATTCAGAAATATACTCATTTACTCCAAAATTTCTTCTCTTTACATTTATCAAAAGGCCAACACACCCACACTTCACTAAAACTCTCTGACTTTCATTTCAAATGAAAAGTGCCATAAAATATAAGGTTTTCAGGATGTTACACTTTCTCTGGGGCTCTATGCAGGATGGTCATGGTATTCATATGTTGGTGATAAACGTATAAATAATTATCATTAAACCTTTAATTAATAATTTAACGTACATATTATTATTTAATATTTTAATATTTTATATAATATTTTAGTAAAAATCTTATCAACTTAAAGAGCTCAATTTTAGGAATTTAATGACACGACACTCAAATCGGATTTAAGATGAGCCCGGAATTGATTTACACGGATTTATCCGTTTCAGCACGTATTTTAAAGCGAAGTCGGCAAACCCAGTGCCAACTTCAACAGAAATCCGTTTCTTTTCCACGATTCTTCTCCTAATCAAATCTAATCTTTTCCTCCGCCAATTAAAGAATAAATTGGATAGGAGGTTATCAAATTGGACGAATTAAATTCATCTTGAAGGAATTTGGATTTTATTCATGATTTATTCAGGATTTTCTCCGCGCCGCCCGCGTCCTCTGTTTTGGCAACATTGCGTCTGGGCCGCGTCTTCACCGCGTCTGGGCTTCTACAAATAGCAGCAAAGGAGGAGTCCCCGAGAGCCATCGGGGGATTCGGGGAGATCTCTTCTTCCTCAATCGAAGAAGCAGCCGTAAGAAGCTCTGTTCCAGGCTGTGAAAAGCTCTGTTCCAGGCGATTGTGGGAGTCAGGGAGAGCAATTAGGAGTCTTCAAGAGCCGTCCATGGATTTGTGAGGCATCCATCCGGCTGTTCTATGTCCGTGGAAGGTTGCTATGCTCCAGATTGCCATCCGTGAGAAGTCCGTACAGGCGGCCGTCCGTGAATCCGGAAAGGAGTCCGTGGATTTTGTGGTTGCTCTGTTCGTGGCCCGGTTCATGTCTTCAACCCGGTTCAGCTTGTCTCTGGTTTAGTTCAGGAATTTATTATAATCTGTTGCCTTCTTAATGTCATAACTTTTTTAATTAATATAAAATAAAATTTCTATTTATGTTGAATTATTATTAAATTTTATTTAAGTGAAAATAATTTAGACTGATTTATTCTTAAAAGGAACGGGCCGTGATCTACGGGTACGAGCCGTGCTCTAATAAGATAAACTATATCTTATTATTTTGCACTACTAATTATCTACTTAGTTATCTATTAATTTAAATTTATAAATTTATTTTAAAATAATCGCTAAAGTCCCTGTGGAATCGATCCCTTACTCTCCCTATTCAAATAGTGAAATTAAGGTGTTTTAATCGTTGCGCTACGACACGCATCAGATTTTTGGCACCGTTGCCGAGGACTTAAGTGTGTTATTTTAAAAAAAAATTAAAAAATTTAAAAAAAAATAAAAATATAAAAAATTAGATTAATTTTCTCTTAATTTTTGAATAGTTATTGTGTCTTTTTTCTTTCCTTAATTGTTAGAATTGCATATTTCTTTTTAACATTAAAAAAACTTATTACTTTCCTTTTGCCACAAATCCAATTTTAACCTAATCAAATTTTCCTTTTAATTAACTTACCTAAAAAAAAACTGAAAGAAAACCCTAAGACACCTTCCATAAAACATAATTAATTTAAAGAAACAAAAAAATTATAAAAATTTATAAAAAAAAATATATAAATAAAATAATTATTTTATTTCTATGCTTAGATTGACTTAGGTAGATTTATTTTCTGCAAAACTCAAAATTCTTCCATTGACATCTCATAATTTATTAGGAAATTAGAAACCTAATCACAAAATCTTTAAAATAAATAAATAAATAATTAGATTAATTTTGTTTGATAATTTCAAGAGTTGGACACCTGTTTGTTGCATAGCATTATCATAATTAACTTTAAGGGCACAAACCCCTAATCAAGATAAGGTGGGGATTTCATCACCCTTCCTTGGCCCACAAACCACATCCTTCATTCTACATTAACCCAAACCTTTAACTCTAAAATTAATTAGACATCAGCCCCTAAGGAGTTCGAGCTCAATAGGACAAGGCGGTCTTGGAAGTTAGGAGCTGTCTAGATCTAGGGTAAACCTAGAATAGAGAGTCTAATCTTTGTTAACTTGATTGCTAAGAATTATTAAACCCTAATTAAATTATTCATTCCTCATAGTTCTAAGAATTTTTAGCGTATTTTCTTTAGAATTTCCCTCTTTTCTTCTTCTAATAATAATAATAATAATAATAATAATAATAATAATAATAATAATAATAATAATAATAATAACTGAATTACTTTTGCTTTAGAGTCATTGTTAGGGTGTATGCTTGGTCGCCGATTGTTGCAACCCAACCTTATACCCTTAGATCCTGAGATAGAAAGAACTATTAGAGCAAACAGACTCAGAATTATGGATCCTAATAACGAAAATAATCAACCACGACAGTTAAAAGAGTATTTCACTCCTTCAAGGTATACCTACTCTCCATGCATTCAAGTGCCTCCAGTAGAGGCTGTCCAATATGAAATTAAGTCAAGTGTAATCCAAATGTTACCATCTTTCTATGGACTTACAAATGAGGATCCCTACAAACACTTAGATGAATTCTTGGAAATTTGCTCAACTGTCAAGATTCAAAATTTCTCCGATGATGCACTTAGACTTAAGTTATTCCCTTTTTCCCTAAAAGATAAAGCCAAGTATTGGTTAAATTCATTAGACACTGTTATAATTTCAACTTGGGATCATCTTCAGAGAGAATTTCTTAAGAAATATTTTTCTATAGGAAAACGAATCAAATTAGAAAAGCCATAACAAGTTTTTTCCCAGATAGATGGAGAATGTTCCATGAGACATGGGAGAGATTCAAAGAATTGATTAGAAAATGTCCACATCATACCATACCCAAATGGCAACTGGTTCAGTGCTTTTATGATGGTCTATCAGAAAAGCACCGGCAAATGGTTGATGCTTCATGTGGTGGGATATTTATGTTAAAAAATGAACATGAAGCTTGACAACTATTTAAGACATTGAGTGAGAATTCATTACATCACATGTCAGTTGCTCGTCGAGACCCTCCCATAGGACCTAAAAGAGGTGGAATATATGAAATAGGTCATTCTACATATATCTATACTAAGGTAGATGAATTATCCCATAAACTTGACCGGATTCTAAAAGTTGGAAACATCTCTTCCCCATCTACTCAATTACATGAGGTCTGCATATTTGTTCGAGTCCAACCCATTCTATAGGTGAATGTCCAGCTGCATACCAATTTTCTGAACTTGTTCAAGAGCAAGCCCAACAAGCCCAAACCCGATTAGCTCCTAGAACAGGAAATGATCTATTTGCAAATACTTACAATCTTGGCTGGCGAAATCACCCAAATTTTTCTTGGAAACCTCAACCTGTAGCCAATTCATCGATCAGACCTAATTATCAAGAAACTAATTTTAGAAGCATACCATATTCACAATATCCAAACATCCCACAACCTCCACCGAATAATCATCCTACTTTCGAAGACAAAGTGTTACAAGCATTGAAAGGGCTAGAAATGAATACCCAAATCCTTCACTCCCACACACAATCTATTGCAAAACTAAAAACTCAGATAGGTCAATTGGCCACAGCATTCAGTAGAAGGGAGGAGGGTAAGTTACCTAGTCAGCCTATCGATAACCCGAAAGGACAATTCATGGCTGAGGGTTCCAATAGTCCTGACAAATTCCCAGAACATGCTAAATCAGTCATGACTCTCAGAAGTGGAAAAGCATTGAACCCACCTGAACCAACCCAAAAATTTGAAGTGGCTAAACCAGAAAAGAGAAGAAATGAAGAAGAAAATGAATTCAATGATCAAGCAATCACACCTAAAGCCCCATTCCCTAGTGCTTTAGAATCTCCTTTGCCTTCAGATAAGAAGAATATAAAGATGAATGAGATGCTTGAGTTATTTAAGCAAGTCCAAATAAACTTACCTCTTCTCGATGCTATCAAACAAGTTCCGGCTTATGCCAAATTTTTGAAGGATCTATGCACACAAAAACGGAAAGCCGAGACACAAATACCAAAAAAGATACATTTGACTGAGCAAGTCAGCTCAGTTGTTCAGCAAATAACTTCACCCAAACTAAAAGATCCTGGTACCCGATTATATCATGTGTCATAGGAAACTTCACAATCAAGAAAGCATTACTAGATTTGGGTGCGAGTGTAAACCTTCACCCCAATTTAGTGTATGAGTTATTTGGATTTAGAGAATTAAAACCCACTACAGTAACACTACAATTGGCAGATAGATCAGTTAAAGTCCCTGTGAAATCGATCCCTTACTCTCGCTATTCAAATAGTGAAATTAAGGTATTTTAATCGTTGCGCTACGACACGCATCAGATTTTCCGTATGCTTGCCAATGTCCAAAGGTGGCCTTGGTATACAGTCTCTGACTGTTAGGAGAGCGGCTATGATTGCTAGGCATGCTACAAGATTCATACTTGATCCACGGTGCTTCTAGAGTTCCTTTATATGATAGATATGGGATGTGGATATCGTCTACGGATTTTTATTCTTTTCGGGGATATTCTTTCTTTTGGAAGGAGGTTTGCCGGTATGCTCCGATGATCTTAGCAACATCACGTGGATGATTGGAGATGGTTCCTCGGTAGATATTGTTCAGGATTCATGGATTGCTGATCTCCTACTCTCATTATGGCCTATCTTTATCAGTATTGAGATTCCTAGCAGTATGCAAGTTATTGACCTGATCTCTCATAATCACTTCTCTTGGCACATTCCTACGGTGTCTCAATTTTTTGGGGAGGAGCTATCTTGTCGGATTCTCTCTATTCTGCCAACACCGGGACAGATTCCTGATACCAGATTATGAAAAAAAACCATGCCTTTCAAGTGCTCCTACTAGGAATCTCATGAAGATGTTTAGGCCACAGACTCAGCATTCGAGAGATGCTAAGTGGATCTGGAAGCTCTCTATTCATCCTAGGATCCGGCTCTTATTTGGAAGCTTCTATAGGAATGCCTTCTATATGCTCCTAGCTAGCTTGGAGGGGAATATCAATCCAAGCTACTTGCCCATTATGCAAACAGGAGGAGGAGACTATTGATCATGCCATCTTCACCTATTCAGAGCACGATAGATTTGGTAGATTATGAGATATCACCCTAGGGAGTACGGTAATGCTTCCTGGAGGACTATTTTTCTATGTGACATTCGGAGGAGTACTCAGTAGCAACGCTCTATTTGGGCTGTTACAGCCTACCAGATTTGGTTATCGAGGAATAAGCTTATCTTCATCAACGAAACTGCATATCCCAAAGCCATATCATTATCTGTGGAATTCACTCCATTGCAATGCTTTGATTCTGATAATTCTAGCCATTGGGGCTCCTCTACTGTCTCGGCAGCGGACCGACATACGGTCTTTATCTTTTGGAAGCCTTCTCTCAAGGGTTTGTCAAAATCAACTTCGATGAAAGTGTTCGAGGAAGATTTGCTGGCTCAGAAGATGGATGAGGGATGTTGGCGGCGGATGGATTCGAACTCTTGATTTCTTTGTTCCTTGATTGTGCTCTGTGCTGCTTGGGCAGGTATTACCTACGCCACTCAGATTCTTCATGCTCATAGCCTCTTTATTGAGGAGGACCCGCTCACTGTTATCCGATAGCTTCGACAGGACTTCCGCTCTCAGGTTCCTACCAATCATGTTCTTTCGACATATGGTCTATCCTTCGGGAGACTCAGAGAGCCCATATCTGCCAACTCTGCGGCTGACTAGTTAGTGACGTAAGTGGCTTGTCATTCAAGATTTTGAATTTGGAAGCAGGGTGACCCATATTCAATTGTATTGAAACAAATTTTGTTTTCTAATCTATCGGAATTGACGCATCCTAGACTAGTGTAACCACCTAACTGTACCAAAATAAAAAATAAAAAAGGTTGTACTAAAAACTTGTATGTTACAACAAGGTAAAGTTGATGAATATAATCTAAAGTACAGATGGTGAGGCTATACTATTCCAAAAGTCTTTTGTTGATGGATTGAGAAATAAGGAGGCGATATCAATTTAGAAAATTCTTCTAACGTGAGCCATTTATTCTCATCCTTTTGATTATAAATGATTATTATTGTGTCTCATTGTCATGCTTGCTAATTCTTCGTTGTTTATAAATCAAATATACTACAACTATTGAAAAGAATGAAAATGTCGGGTAGAAATATGGAAAAATTTGAAATGGTGGTGAATAAAAATTGTATTAAAAAATGCCCAATAATTCCATAGAAAAAACAAAAATAACTCTTAACTACTTCGACTTTGTTTTTTAATCTAGATACGTGATTTTAATAATGCATTATTTTTATATTAAAAAAGTTTATAACAATTTTATAGTTTATGAATTATACATTTCTTTTGCTGTATTGTATCTTTTGAATTATTAACCTTTTGGTATTAGACATAAGTTAGTTCAAACAGCCAATTTCCAGGGTATCCACTTTGCTCCGAAAAACAGGTACTTGAATCAAAATGATCTCTATCCATATGGAGCTCAAGAGATTTTAGTGACCCACAGAAAGGAAAAAAAAAAAAAAAAAAAAACATGAGATAGTCACCCCCAATGGATTTGGACTCCTCCAACTGGATATCTACACAAATTAAGATAAATCAAGAACAGGAAACTAATCAGTCCCTCCTCTTTCAGATTGATCTTTGCCCTTCAGGTTGAATTTGTTTGGTGGTGCATAATGACCATCTTTATCATATTGTCCTTTGGCTGTCCTGTAGCTAAATTCTCAACATCACATGACAAGGTTTGTTGGGCTTTTCTTTGAGGACAAATCTTAAGCTGACACCCAGTTCGAACCTACCAACCAAATATTCAGGTCCTAGAAGCTTGGTAAAAGTTTTCCATGCATATTTGCTAGTTGCATTTTAGCTAGAATTATAAGCCTTTAACAAACTTTTTGTGTCAAAGCACCATAATGAGATCCATGCCTTTCTACCAATGATACCCACATGATGAAACACTTAAGCATCAGGCATCAGATTCCCACATTCACATATGAGAGAATGACTTTAAGTTTGCTAGATGATTCACTAGACAGTCAGATTGGCATATCTCTCAAATATTTCTGAAAGATGGTCATGCCATCATGAAAACAACAAGACTGACATTCTTTCATCATGTTATGCCTATGAACAGAAAGACAGTTTTCTGCTGAAAAAAATGAATAAATGAATAAAAAGGTGGCAGTGGTTGTTGTCATAGAGGAGCCACTCTGATTTCATCAAGTGTATGAAATTGAAGAAACATTAAAAAAAGGACAAATGAGAAAGTGATAAAAAATGATCAGAATGTCAAAGTGAAGATTCAGTTGCCAATGGTAACATTGCATACCATCCTGTATAATGTACAAGGACAAGAAATCTACAGATAACTTTGCATTTTAAGTCAACACAAAATATGTTAGCGATCACTCTCAGATATCTCAGATAATCAAGCTGGTTCTGAGTCTCTATCGGCCATGTAATGATGATGGAGGTGTCATTGGCAGTTTATTTCAGCATTGCCAAATATTGGAACACTCATAATAGTTAACCTGAATTGAGTAAATCGATGTGAAAAGAGCAAGTCTCATCAAAATGAATGTTTGTTAGAAGTGTCATGCTTCAGGCCTTCAAGGTGCTCTTGCAAAATGTCTTGCTGTGGGATGGTATTAGCCATTTGCCTGTTCCACCTTCCAATAATTCTATTCCGATTTGACAATCTTTGAATGTTTGGGTGTCGAACTTGATGTGCTTTCCGATTTCCTTTTCTTGGTTTGAGCTACCAGCTTTTTCACATAGGCTACGTAGCCATCCACATCGAATTTTCTTTTGCAGCCTGCATAGTTCATGTAACGTATCTTTCCAAACACTGGTCTCTCTTTCCACCCCTGTAATTACAAGACATTAAGCTCAGGTTCAACCAGCACCAGAACCCACTTCCCCTCCCCTTTCATTTATTTTGGTGGGAGTTGGGAGAATAGGCCTCAATTCAAAACATGACAGGTCTCAATTCAAAACATGACTCTTCAAACCGTAATAGAAAAATACAAGAAGACAGTTGATAAGGAAACAGATATTTCTATTAAGATGATCAAGTCCAAGGAATTTCAAAATGTTAGCAATATGCAAACAAAGGCACTGATTGATCATGTGAAAAAAATTGGATTTAGGAGATTAACAACTGAGATTTATCAGTAAATGTAATGAAATCTATGGAAACATCATATGATAATCATTTAGGAACACCAGAGAAGCATTGAATTTGTAAATAGAAAGTTGCATTTTTAAGTACATGAACCTGATCGTGGATGCCGCATATAGACCACATGCAGCCAACGTAGCCATTTGGATCTCTACCATCTATCTCATACTGCAAGTGATAACATGGTCAGCTTACGAAGGGGAACAGTAAACAACAGTGACATTTCCATCCTTAAAGAAAAGCATGCAACTGTAGAAACAAATTTCTGACATTGTCAGTGTCTTTTAAAGCCAAACATTATGCGTTACTGTGCATGTCTCTCCCTCCCAATCTCAAGGGATAATAATGTGATGCAGCCATGACAATGCTTGTCCAACCTATCATCACTATTTTATAGACTGGCTTGAAGATTTTTACAAGCATCAATGTTAGATGTTACTATAAACTGTCAAACTCTCTGACCTGCGAAAAGTAGGATTTAGCAACAAGTCTAAGAATTTACAAACCAGGTTTTCTTTGGTACATCATTTTCTTTCTGGGCCATCTAAGCTATTAAAGCAGATGATCACATGGTTTGAAAAGTCTGATTTATGTTTTCCTTCTTTTTCTTGAATGGAGAAAGCATGAAAGAGAAAAGGAGACTTAAAATCTAAGCCAACAACTGACTAATCTGGTAAATATCCAAAATCCTCCCTTTAGTGTAGGTAAGCCAACAGTGGAACTAAAACTACTAAACAACTAAACAATAAAAAGAAAATGTTCTGAAGTCATATGAATATTCATCAAATATAAATGTTTATAATGCTAAATATAAGAGACCAAGGTACCAATTTTTCATAAACTCAACCATAACATGATAGTTATCTGAAAGAATAATTCCTCAAAGACACATTTCAACCTTTGAGATCCAGTTCCAAATTAAATCATCAATTCCTCACAATCAAAATCCTAGTGTTTCTTAAAAGAGCTATGTGTTTTATAGTTTAAAAATTGTAACATAATGAAAGAAGGAACCAAATCTCAAGATATTAAGTTTCTAGGACTATGGAGATTATAAAATTAAATTCTTTTGTTCTCAAACGTCAAAAATTAATTTACTAGTATCATTAACATTATCACTTTCAAGACACATTTAACTCCAACATCTCAGCCATTTAGAAGGAAAAGAAGGGTAGAATAGCATAAAGGCCTAAGCATCTTTGCTTACAAATGACAGCCAATACCTTGTCATTTAGATATATTGCTATTGAAAGTGCTTCTTCAGGGCTGCTTGTCCACTCAAGAATTTTTTTGGCCCAGTACATCCTGTCAAGCTTGACTGCATTAGCATAAGACAGCAGTTCCACTGAAGGAAATTTAAGAGATCCAGTTCATAGAACCTTAATAAAGGCAATACAAATTTCCCAATCTTTCAACAACATAGAGTATCATGAATGAATTCAATGGTACAAAACCAAATTGGGACCAAATTGTTGGTTCATATTTTACATGCAAACTTGTATTTGACAAAAAAAAATGTTGATTGGGGCTTGCATGATGGTCTAATGCACAATGACTTGTAAACATCTAATGTGAAATATCACTAAAAGAAGTAAATTCCTCTTAGCATGCATCACAAACACAAAACTGAGAGGAAAATACATTGTGAAGTTATTTACCGCATGAACCCATGCATTTTTCCATAATGAACCATCTCCAGTTGTGATGCATTCCATAGCTGGAATAAGCAAGAAATGTGATTAGAATAGTAAAACGATCAAGCAATAACCCCAATACCTAAACTGATATTAATGTCTCCGATAATGATTCACAGGAGAATTCCAGTTTGCAGACATACAGGATCTGCGGTTTTTGCTTGCTCCAGCTGTTCCTTCCTGCATACCAGATGACTTTAAGCAACCATGTGACCAACCCAGAGATTAGAAAAGCAAAATCTTCCATCACAATAAACAGAGACCAACTCAGTCTCAGACAGCAGTGAATCAGCTTACTCACATGTAGAGATGTTCTCTTTTATCTGCAGCATGGTCCATTAAAGTCCTGCGAGCCCAGTCCCACGCACCTTGCAATGAGTCATACTGAGGCTGGTAGTAGCAAAAGTTGTCAGCAAGTTCCCTTCGCACGATCAACTCCTCCAAGAATGCATCAACTGACTACACAACATCCATTTGCAACATTTAATAACAGAACTGTTTATCAATTAGATCCTCTTAACAATCACAATTTTCAATCCCTCTGGTACTCAAGTCACAGAAGAAAAAGCCAAAATTCACACCAATATTGACAGCTTCTTCCCATTTCCACAAACAAGAAAGAAGCAGGTGATCACAGGGATGATTGACAAATAAACGTTTCACAAAGTTGATCATTTTATGACTCTAGGAACGAGACTATAACATAGTTGAAACGATGCTGCAAACTTACTTATGGTCATTCTACATTTCAACTTAGGAATTCAATGGATTACAAACAAGCTTTGAAGAAGAGTTTAGAATTCACCTTGGGATTAGATTTCCTGTATGCTCGTGCCTCCAGAGCACAGCGCTGGGCTGAGATTTGCCCAAAATGCAGGTAAGGAGAGAGGCCGGACAGCCCTTTCGGCTTCAACGGATCATTCCGGTCGGTCTCGTAGTTCTTTAACCTCCTCGTCAGGAACCCGTCCTTGCTCCCCATCAGCACCTCCATCGCCGCATCCTCCCCCGGCTCGCACCACTCGATCTCCGGCACCTCCCCCGCTTCCCTAACCACCAAATCACTTCCAATTTCAGTAATTTTGTAGCAAATTTTTTTTTTTTTCACCGTTCGATGAAACAGGAGCAATCTTTTACAGTGAGAATACCTGTGGACTTCGGCGATGAGCTCGTCCCAGTCGATGTCCGGCGGATCGTCGGTCGTCCAGGGGACGGCGGGCGGTGGGAGCTCGGGGAACTCGACGAGGTACTCGGGGAGGAGGCGGTGGATCTTGGGACGGATAGTCTTGGCTCCGTATTCCAATTTATCGGAAGCGACCCAGACAGGAACGACGTTGTGGGCGTCGACATGATGGACAGCGACCTCCGGGCCGACGCGGTCGCAGATGTCGGTGACGGCTGCGCGGAGGGGGCGTAGCGGGGAGAAGTCAGCGACGAGGGCGGAGGCGGCGAGGCGGCGGATGAGGGCGGGGAGGGTGTGGGCGGGGTCGCCGCGGAGGAGGAAGAAGGGGAGGCCGAGGGAGCGGAGGCGGCGGTGGAGGGAGCGGAGGGAGCGGAGCATGAAGGCGAGCTGGCGGGCGTGGGCGCCGAGAAAGCGGGGTTGGAAGAGGTTGAAGGCGACGGCGACTGGGGCGGCGGAGCGGGCGGCGAGGTGGGTGGCGTGGAGGAGAGCCCAGTTGTCACGGGACCGCTGGTCGCGGAACATCCAGTAGAGCACGGGGCCCGCGGGGGAGGGGGAGGAGCCGCGCTTGAGGACGCGGACCCGGCCGGGGTGGACGGGGGCGGTTTCGAGCTTGGGTGCGGTGGTGGGGGGAGTTACTCTGGGAGCCATTAGAGAGGGAGGGGAGAGGGGAAGAAGCGGGAGGAGAGGTGGAGTGGTTTGTTTATAAGAGAGAGAGAGAGAGAGAGAGAGAGGCCGAGGGTCTTTGGAGATGTTCGTGGGGCAGAAGTGGACACGTCGGAAGGGAGGGAGGTAGTGGGCGAGGTGAGCTTCTTAATTGCGCGGGAGGCGTGGGCGACGTGCGGTCGCTCGAAGCGTCATTTTTATCCCTCGGCTGTGCATGTAATCTTCTTGAATACGTTCGAATTCGGATATCAGATTTTAAAATCATCTCTTTTTTTATTTTTGTATAAATAATTAAAAATAAAAAAATGATTAAATTTATAATTACAAAAGTTCTCTCTCACATGCATATGCACTATTATATTTTTTTTTTAAAAAAATAAAGTTTTAGCTTCAACCATTCAACTCCAACCTGTAATACCTTTTATCTTTATACAATATGCATATGTTTTATTGCCATTATTTACGACACCACCTAAGCATATCATAGGCTTTGTAATATATATATATATATATATATATATATATGAAGTTTACAATGCAATTAAAATAATATGTTATTTAGCATTATTAAAATATAAATAATTATTATTTTCCTTATAATTTTTAATATATATAATTTTTAATTATTTTTTATGGTGAACTACTCCTTAAATGTGATTTTATGGCCTTCATATTTTATAGAGGCTTTTGGCTAAAGAGCTAGAACTAGGATCATTTTTGATTTCTGACTCGTTAGACGTCATGTTCAGAAAAAGAAAACTGCTATGCCTTGAACAAACTTAACCACTCTTATGCCTCGGCAGGACCGAGCGACCCTTATGCCTTAGCAGGACCGAGCTTTCCCATAGCTCAGTAGGACTGAGCTATCTCCATAGCTAAGCAGGACCGAGCTACCTCCTCCTTCGGTTCAAGCGCCTTTGTTATCTAGCATTACGCCAAGTTCTCTGCACGATAAACAGCTTTGATCGTCCGATTTTCAAAGCGATCATCTTAAAATAGAAGCAAGAAGCCTAACATGACCATTTGATGGCAATCAATGAAAGTTCAGATCTCCTATTATTTGATGGGATTCCAACCACGTCGTTCCGTCATCCCCAAGAAGGATATAAAACCAATAATGTCAACTATAGCTTAGTGCCCATAAATAACCAAATCTCAAAGCACTTGTAAGCTTCCTTAGTCGTCGATTCTCTAACTAACAGGATTCGAATCCTACCGATCCCGTAACTAACCAGATTCGAATCAGATTCAAATCATACCGGCTTTCAGCCTCCCAAGACACATTCGAGAAGTCAGGTATTAACCTGTCATTATTCAAATAGTCTATAAATATTTAGTTCTAAGGCCTTTTTAGGTACGCTCTATGCTCCTATGCTCACTCTGAACTGAAAAGGCTCAAGCAGAGTCCTTAAGCTTTCGAGAGGCCATTTTTAAAGAACTCTTATGCGAGAGTCTTCTCCTCATATCTGATTGCTGAGAATTTTTACTGACTTGGGCATCGGAAGGTCTTTCACAGAGGCCATCCCCAACACTTCCTGTATGGAGACTATCTTGCAGGTCCATCCACATAGGAGATCACCATCGAGATCCAAGAGCGAGCAGCACCCAAGTCAGAGAACAGATTTCTTTGATGGCCAATCGAAGAAAAGCAACCTCAGATGCTTCAGATCAGGCCATTTCTTAGAGACCTGATCCCATAAACAATGTGACACCCTCACAGCCACCACCAATAGAGATTCCTCTGCTACCATCAGCAACTCCGATCACCTAGGAAGGCCTGATCCCACAAACAATGTAACACCCTTACAGCCACCGCCAATAGAGATTCCTCTGCCACCATCAGCAACTCCGGTCACCTAAAACTAGTTCACCACGCTGGTCCAACAAGTCCAAACCCTGACTCAGCTGGTGTAGGGGCTCCACAGAACCCCTCTACCAGCTATTCCCTAGCTTCCCGATGGAGTTGCTGCCCCTGTTTCACCGACGATCCCTTCTTCCAATTCATTCAAGGCTATGAGCCGTCTACAGCAACTCAATCATAAAGAGGCTAGACCGGCACCACGGAAGGCCAGAGATAAAAGCCCGCTTGAAATTTGGCAGGCTCGTTCTCTTTCTCTAGTATTCTTCCACCATAACTCTACGCCATGACCATGGTCCTCTTGTCCTCTCTCTCCATTACTCGAGATGAAGGAGTTCAACAATAACTCCGAGATATGCGCCAGGAGTGGCACCAAGAATTGGATGCTATTAAGCAAATTTTATCTTCTTAGTCGAAGGCAGAATAAGGGATCCCCTTCACTGAGAAGATTATGCGAGAGGTAATCCTCTCTTATGTTAAGCTTCCCGCCATCGAGCTATACCATGGATCCACCGATCCGGATGACCACTTAAGCAATTTTTGATCCATCATGATGTTTCATGGAGTGTTAGATGCGATCCTGTGTCGAGCCTTCCCCTCCACTCTTAGGGGATCGGCAAGAACATGGTTAAACAGTTTAAAGCCGGGCTCCATCAATTCCTTTGACGAGCTGAGCTGCCTATTCATCAACCAATTCGTCAGCAGCCACCGCCATCGGAGAAGATATGACTCCCTCTCTGAAGTTAAACAACGAGAGGGGGAGTCCTTGAGAAGTTATCTTGGTATCTTTAATACGACAATGCTGAAAGTAGACCACCTCAATCATAAGGTAGCCATGTCCGCCTTGACTGGTAGAGTATCGAAGGAGAGTGATTTTTACTTGGCAATGGAAGTCAACTATTCGAAGAACCTCTCTGATATGATGGCTCTGGAGAATAAATATTCTAGGGTCGAAGAATCAAGGAGATCAGTCTGAGCCGAGCAAACCAAAAAAAATGAGAAGAAAAGCTCGGAGAAGGATCGACCCCCTTACCATACAAGCTCACTTCGTCGTCAAAGAGCTCCTCTCTCACCGTCTAGAGATTGCATCAGAAGCCCAGTGCGGAGATTCAATCAGTATACTCGTTCTCTGTGCCATGGGTACAAATCTTAATGGAGATCGAGCGACAACTTCCTCGGCCACCACCCCTCTAAGGAAATATGGCTTGAAGGGATATGACAAAGTACTGCCGATTCCATCAAGATCATGGGCATGACACCGAGGAGTGCTGGTAACTTCAAAATGAGATCGAGCAACTCATCCACCAAGAAAGGCTGGATCAATTCAGAAGGCCCCCGAACTGAACAATGAAGAAGATCATCAACCCAAGCCCTGACCACTACCTCCACCGAACCCTCCATCTATTGGTAACGTTAATATGATTGCTACGATCAGCTTCTCCCCAACTCAGCCGAATGAAGAAGAAAGTTTGCTAAAGAGGGCCCGATCCGAGGGACTCTTTTTCAGATGAAGACTTCTAAGGGATACAGTATCCGTACGATGATGCTTTAGTTATATCTCTTAATATGAATAATTATGATGTACACAAAATTTTAGTTGATAGTGGAAGCTTCGTTAATATTTTGCATTTTGATGCTTTTGTGAGGATAAAATTGTGAATGGAGGATCTTCGAACCATAGACTCTACCTTGGTAGGGTTTACTGGCGACACTATCACTCCCGAAGAAGTCATTACATTAGTGGTCCGAGCCGGCACCTGGCTCAGTATAGCCATTGTTCATATAGACTTTTTGGTAACCAAGCTTTGGTCACCGTACAATGCTATCCTTAGCAGGCCTGGACAAATGTCCCTTAGAGCCATCATATATATTCCCCATCTTGCTATGAAATTTCCAACAGAGTGGGGAGTGGGCGTAGTTCGAGGAAACCAGGCCATGACTCGATATTGTTTTGTTGCCGATCTTCAATCCAGAAGACCAGAGGTCGATGGCTTGGACGCTCGAGAGGACTTTGCCAAGCAATAGGGAGAGCTGGTCGAGGAGCTTAAAGAGATGCCACTCGACGAAGCTCGGTCGGACCGAACTATAAAGGTTGAATCTTAGTTGGAAGGAAAGCCTCGGCAAGACTTGATTGAGTTCCTCTGAAAGAATGCTGATGTCTTCACTTATTTAGCCTCAGATATGCTGGGGATTAGTCCGGATGTGCTTATCCATCACCTTAATGTGGATAAGACGTTCCGGCCAATCAAGCAGAAGAAAAGAAACTTTGCCTCTAAGTGTTAGAAATCCATTGAGGAAGAAGTGGACAAGCTCCTCAAAGCGAACTTCATTCGGAAAGTAAATTATTTAGATTGGCTGACAAATGTCGTGATGGTAAAAAAGTCGAATGGCAAATGGAGAATCTGCATTGACTTCACGAACCTCAACAAGGCTTGCCCGAAAGACAGCTTTTCTCTTCCGAGGATCGATCAACTCGTAGACGCTACCTTGGGCCACCAAATGCTGACCTTTATGGATGCTTACTCGAGCTACAATCAAATTCGGATGGTTCCCAAAGATGAAGAAAAGACCGCCTTCATAATTGACTGAGGTATTTATTACTACCAAGTCATGCCTTTTGCTTTAAAGAATGTTGGAGCAACATACCAAAGACTAATCAATAAGGTCTTTAAAGAACAAATTGGTCAGAACATGAAAGTCTATATTGCTGACATATTGGTTAAAAGCAAGGAAGCCTCACAGCACATCGTGTTAGTTAAACTTTTGTAGGCTACAGATATGCATTTTAAAATTTACTAAAATAAATACGCAACAGAAGCAATAAGATATTAGATCTAATCCAATATCAGCCTACAACAAGATCAATATATAAAATATATATATAAAGGTATAAAAGAAAAGTACATATATTAAATCTATGTAAAAAGGTACACAGATCAAATCTATATAAATACAAATAACATAGATCATATCTATGTTTGTGGCCTAGTGTCTTAGATCATATATAAGTCAATAGTAACTATTGAATCTTTTACCTTTTGATGCTTAATAACTCATGTAGCAATAGAAGGCGGTGGTAAGTACAACTTCTGCAAGCCACACAAAGGTCTATGGCCTCTACAGATGATCCACACCGGGGTTCTGGTCCTAACCAACCTCTTCGGAGTACTAGCTCCTCTCCTAGGCTTCGACAATGAGATTTCTTCTTTTTAACATCAAGGTGCTCTTGGAATTGTCAAAAGGATGCATCTCCTGAGAAAACATTTTCCCAAGGCTTTATAGCCAGAATCCTTTTCACCCTAAAAACTTCTTATCTCCTTATCTTTTTCTTTTCCAACATTTTTTGAAAGATAAGGAAGAAACCTTCATCTTCTTTTTCAGTTAAAAATCAAAAAGGTTAGAAGTTAGAAGAAACTCTTCATCTCCTTTTTTTAGTTAAAAACCAAAAAGGTTAAAAGTTAAGGAAGAAAATCTTCATCTCCTTTTTCCGTTAAAAACCAAAAGGGTTAGAAGATAATGAATGAAGGGTAATTAGGGAGGTCATTAATATTCATTTTAAATTCAAACTTAAAAATTTTGAATTCAAAATCAAACTTCAAACTTGAAATTAAAATAGTTTAAATTTTAAATTCATAATTTGAATTTAAACAGGTAAGGATGTTAACATTAGGCTTACCTAAATTTGAGCCCAAACCAAATCCTATTTGATTTGACCTAGATATTCATAACTCAATCAAATTGAGCTAGCCGGCAATCGTTTTGCCAATTTAATCCTTCAATTAATTTACTAATATTTATTTTCTCAATCATCCAATCAGATAGAATCCTCTATGGTGTGTGACCCCATAGGTTCGAACACTAAGCCGGCAGCACTGGAACACTTTCAATACTAATCGAAGTCGCCATCTAGCAATGACACCCGATGTTCGGATAGGTCGAAGGTTGCAGAGCAATAATCAAGAACCTTTGGCATATGGTTACCATATAATTCATTTGACCCTCAATGCTCAAGATGACTTAGTTTTTAACTGTTAACCCTTAATCAGCTCATCCATAAAGTATCTCAATCTTCACAAGTCCTGTGACTCCTCACAAGGACTACCCTGGCCAAGGTTTTGCTAAATTAAAACACAGTGAGACATTTATTCCAAACTATTTGGAGGGGTCAATCCCATCTTGATCCACTCACTGCTCCATAAGTATTTTACTGCACCCAGAAACCTTCTATCACTGGATTAAAAATTTAGGTAATCTGGTACCAAAGTACAGTAGGTTGCTTACAAGCTACCATGATAATCTCAGGTCAGAGGGACACTTATATCCATATCCTTTCGCAAACACTTCTTGGCAGAAGAGTGTTCCGCAATTGGTCACGTTCAGTGAGATATCATATACCTCACCTGCATGTCATACCAGTGTCGCCACACTCTTTGATAAAGAGGACAACTAACCCATATGATATACAATGACCTTTACTTGATACATAGTTGTCCTATAACTATATATCATTTGGTTGTGACTATTTTAAGAACCACTCAATAAACCCTCTCTTTATTGAATAGATTATGGTTCTAAGGACTCCATCACAATAGAATTTATTTTAGAAAGATGCAATGTGATGAACAGCCAAATAAATATTTTATTAATTAATAATTTATATATATTTATAACTTACACAATCATCTACATGTTAGTTGGTTGGCTTTAGGATACAATTTCCAACAACTCCCACTTGGACTAAAGCCACTCAGAATAGTATTTAATACCCATCTTTCATTTATGGTCATCAAATTCTTTGATTTCGAGAGCTTTAGTGAATGGGTCGGCTAGGTTCTCCTTTTCATCAATTTTCTGAAGGTCGATATCACCTCGCTTCACGATTTCTCTCACAAGGTGATAACGACGTAGAATATGTTTGGTACGTTGATGGGATTTCGGCTCTTTAGCTTGAGTAATGGCTTCGGTATTGTCACAGTACACCGAAATAGGACCATCCAAAGAAGGTGTCACTCCCAGTTCTTCTAGAAACTTTTGCAACCATACAGCTGTAGGGAGAATTAATCTCCGAAGCATGCATATTTTAAAATTTGATAACAATTATCAATGCAGAATTTTAAAGATTAAATATTAATATATCTAACATGCATCAAGATCATATCTTTGCCTTATATATAGGATCGTTTGATCTAAAATGTGCATATAAATAAAATCATCAAGATCATATCTTGATCCTCAAGATAAGAAGTCGTACTTCTTGCCTTGAATCATGCCTTAAGATCTAGGGATCATATCACTTACCTTAAGGGCAGTTGGTAAATCCTTTTGTGCTCTGCAGCCGTTCAATCGTCCGGCCTCTAGTATCATCCACGCGAAGCCCTGAATGATCGGATTTCGGAGTGCTAGCTCGCGGAAAAATAACTTTGCTGATCTTGAATCCTCCCACTTGAATCTTCCTCCAAGATCCACCAAACTTTTGCTAACACCAGAATCACCATGATTTTTCTATTCTAACTCTTTAGAATTTCAATCCATGACATATCGTGTGTTGTTGTTCTTATCTGGTTAGGGATATCCTCTATTTATAGTCTCATTTTAGCCAGCCATTAAATTCTAACATTTAGAATTCTACCGTTCGGTAAAAAGCAAAGAGATGCCGAACCAAAGAGATGCAGCGTTTGGTTAATTCCGACGTTCGGTGAAAACCAAAGAGACGCGGTATTTTGTTAATTTCAACATTCGGTGAGAACTAAAGAGATGTGAATTCTAACACTTAGAATTCCATCGCCTGGTTGATTCAAAGAGGCACATTTATTCCATATAAATTCTAACACTTTAGAATTCCAACGGAATCGTTTGGAGAAGATTAATGTTACATATTAAATTCTATATGTGAATTTAATCTAGACTTTAGTTATCTCATCATGTGAGATACTTATGCGAGAGGTTTGGGTTAGGTTTTGGTTTAAGCTGATCTGAATTTATTGGACTGAACCTACATAGATCATGGTTCTAGCCCAAATCAAATTTGGCTAGTCCTGAATCTATTTAAATCAAATAAAGTCTAATTTCAAATCAATATTTGAAATTGATTAGTCCTTCTAATAGACTTAAACCAAATTGAATCTTATTCACTTGTACTTAACCCAATTAAGATAATTTAATCAATCAAATTGATTAATTAAATCATATACGATTCTCAATCGTTGATCAGCAAATAGATCATCCTAGGAAACTTCTATGCGTGTGATTCTCTAGGTTCGAACCTAAGCCGGTACATAGAAACAACTTTCTATACTAATCGATGTGCCCATCTAGCAATGGAACCCGACATCCAAATAGGTCGAAGAGTTGCCGAGCAAACTCCAAGTACCCTAAGAAACAGTTACCGTATAATTCATCCTTTTGACAACAAATGCTAAGGATGGCTTAAGAGCCTGTCAACTCTAAACAGCAAATCATAAAGTAATTTCAATTTTAGTGATCATGTAACTTTCACATGAAGTGCCTTGGCCAAGGTCTTGCTAAATTGAAACACAAGCATTTCTCCTTTTAACGGGATAGGTCAAATTCCATCTTGATCCACAACTGACTACCACAAGTACTTGACTGCACCAGTAACCTTTCGTAGCTGGATTAGAAATCCAGGTGTCCGGCACCTAAGTACAATGAGTTGCTTGCAAGTCATCGATTGTGATATTCAGGTCTGAAGGATACTTATACCTATATCTTCTCGGTTTAACTCTTGACAGCAGAGAATCCGAAAATGAGTCACGTTCGGTGAAATGTACTCCTACACTTTCACCTGTATGTCATACCAGTGTCTCTACACTCCTTGGTTAAGAGGATAACCAACAAATATGATATACAACGTCCTATAATTGATAGTACTATGGCCCTTTCATAGTATATCATTTGGTCGCGAACTCTTTTGAGGACCTTCATAGATAAATCCTCCTTTATCGTGAAGGAAGATCCTGAGGGCTTCATTACTATTAGGAGTTTTAAGAAGATGTTCTTGTAATGAATAAACTGCCAAATAACTTTTATTAATATATCAAGTTATATGTAATTTACATTAGCACAATCATCAAATGATTGGCTTTAGGATATAATTTCCAACAAACTCCACTTAGCCTAAAGCCACTCATTACAGTATCTAATACCCATCTTCAATTTATAGTCTTCAAACTCCTTGATGCTGAGTGCTTTAGTAAATGGGTCACCTAGGTTTTTCTTTCATCAATCTTCTGAAGATTTATGTCACCTCGTTCTATAATCTCTCGAATGAGATGAAACCGACGCAGTATGTGCTTGTTGCGCTGATGTGCTCGTGGTTCCTTTGCTTGAGCTATGCACCAGTGCTGTCACTATACAACAAGACTGGTCCATCTATGGAAGGTGCCACTCCAAGCTCGAAGATAAACTTTCGCAGCCACACAGCTTCTTTCGCAGCATCTGATGCAGCGATATACTCTGCCTCGCACACTGAATCTGTCACTGTATGTTGCTTGGAACTTTTCCAGCAAACAACTCCACCATTCAGGATAAACACGAAACCTGACACACTTTTGCTATCATCATGATCTGATTGGAAACTGTAA